>JAMXBD010002498.1:0-190219 GCA_024138025.1 Combretum micranthum | reverse complement strand
GACGATTCTTTCAAAGAAATGAAAGAATAAGTTTTAGGAAGCAAAGGCTTATATTTTAGAAATGAATATAAGAAGACAAGATTCATTTTCTAAAACCATCCTAAATACAAAATTATAAAAAGGTTTTGAACAACCTAATATACTTTTTGATAAAAATCGATCTTTTATCACTAGAAGCAAAATTTATGAAAAACTAAAAGTTAAAAAGAAAATTTACTTGTTTTGGAAAAGGAAATGGAGAAAATAAAAATATACTCATTTATAACAACGTAGGAAAAATATAAAGTTTCTTTAAATACCTGAAAATAAATTTTCAAAGTTAAAGTTTAAATGAATTGTTTTATGAAATAAATTGTTGAGACACTACCATTAGGATTTTTGCATATAAAGTGAGCATACCTATATATTCAAAAGTGTTTATCAAATATATTTATATTGTTACAAAAGTATTTTCTTTAAAATGAAGTTGAGTTAGAAAATGGATTTTTGCAAAAGTTTAGAAAATTCGTTTTAAATCTGTACCAGACAGACGTTTTCGGAACCCAAATGACCTTTTATGACCAAGATAAGTTTAGAAATGGATAGAACTTTTCGATTAGGTAGAAAACGGTATATCATATGCGAAATTCCGAGTTAAAATGAGCAAGTTATGGCCATTTTAAGTTGGAATTTCTTCTTATACGATTTTACCACGATTTTAAGTAAAGTTTAGAATCTCCAAGAATAGAAATTCATGGAAGACTTATCCCGGGTATTTCTTTTGTTTAGGTGACGAAGGATACGAGAATACCCTACCCAAGGATTATTACGACTAAGAAGATAGCGAAATGGACGAGTGAGTTATTCCTCCTAAATTCGTTACTTTGCTTGTGCTTGTAAAGTAGTAGCATTAGTATATTAGGAAAGGATAAAAATAGATATATATTTAGGGAATTCGGGATTATATATATGATTCTATGTTTATGCGTGAATTGAGAATTAAGAATATCGCAACTTCTATCTGCTTGTTTAAATAATTTTGTTTATTTACTTGTATGATTGTTTATTGTTGCTAAATTGATTGATCGCCCTAATAAACCTTAATAAGGTTTGACCTAAGAACAATAAAACGTTCACGCATAGCATCCATCGAGTCACATCTACTTCAGAAGGCTGCTACTCCTACGCGTAGAGTTGGATTGGCTGTGATCGTGCGGTGCCACGGGCCATGTTCCTTCCTGGAGAATCCAAATCGCTCGGGGAAAGCGACTCTAGGCTCGTAGCCGAGCCAACCGAACGCTGTGGGTGAGGACCTAGGGACTAGCAGTAGAAGGTCGAGGACCTTCAACCCCGATTCCCTAACGTTTGATACGGAGGGGTAAATCCGTTCTATATATGGTTTCCGGATGACTATATATATTCGCGTAATCATGTGATTGTTGCATTGTATGCATAGCATATGTTTGATTAAATAAATAAACTTGTTTGAAAATATGGTGCGAATGAAATGGAATATCTCACTAAGCTAGTTGTAGCTTATACCCCTATAGATTTTGTTGAAACAGGTATATTCATGGATTGAATTTGAGAATCATGACATTAAGGAAGTCATGGACGGATGATTAAGGATATGGAATCATACAATGAAGAAATTTTGTAAGGTTCTTTATATGTGCTAACCTATATGATTAGAGACGTATATTTATTTGAAGATAATAGAAGAACATGCCCTTAAGAATTGAATTGTGATATGCTTACGTTTTATATTAAGTATTCTCTTTGCCTTGCTACTTATTTATTATCAATGTAAATTGCGCTACTCCGATGCGTCCCCTTGGTTGTGATGTACGCCTTGTATATAATATGGAAGCCTTTGCATGACTAAGGTAGTCATTCTTAGGCTTTAGTATTGTGTACGGAGGACTACCACGTTTAGGGTACCCCTCGGGGCGTGACATCAGTAGCTAGGAAACCCCGGGAGTTGGAAGCGACACCCTAATCCGATCCAGGTTGAGTCTAGTGAGTGAAGCCTATGAACCCTAAATCCGGCTTTTCTTCAGTTTTATAATAAAATAAATATTATGAAGTAAATGAATTTGAATTATTGTTTAAAAGTACATTCTAAACCTTTGAAAGTTTTAAATTCGAGAATTTTTCAATTCCGAGCCTTCCCGAGCTCAATTACGGAAAAGCGTGCCCCGGGCCACGAATTCAGAAAAATATTCCGGAATATTCATTAGAATCATAATTTTATAAGGATTCCAAAAATATCAATTTTATAATTTTCCGAGCTATAAAAAATTACAGTTATAGCTTTTCCCGTGTTTTCGGAACAACCGGTAAAGTAGATGTCTTGTCTACTATTCACAAGTACAACCTACACTACACACTACCCATACCCTATTCTTACATCCTTACAACTACTCATTTCAATTTTCTTTCCCAATAAATTTTGTCTCTTAATCAATTATCACATTTATTACATTTTAATTAACTAAATTACAAAATTTCAATTTTTCAAAACACACACACACACACAAGGAGTGCCCGTGCCCCCCCCCCCCCCTCCTCTCTTGTTTCCCTCTCCATTTAATTATTTTTACCCCATTTTGTATAACTAAACCCTATTTTGTATAACTAAACCCTAATTTACTTCATATATATACATATTTTTCTCTCTCTCTCTCTTCATTTCTTCTTGTTTTAATTTTTGAAAAAGAGAAAAACTCTCTCCTTCCTCCCCCTTTAGTGCCGTGAGCTTGCCCCCTCCCCATCCTCACACTTCCAACTTTGTTTCTTCTTCTTTCCTCCTTCAAGACTCCATTGGTATGTGTATTTAAGTCTTGTTCATCCTAGATCTTGTAATGGCAAGACTATATCTTGGTGTTTTCTCATTTAAATCCCAATGAGCTCTTGTTAGGGACATGAAAACACATGAACAAGAATATCAAGCCATCATAAGACATGGATCTAGTGTTTAGATGTGTTTATGTTAAGATCCCATCTTATTCATGCATGTAAAGTAGAGATCTTATATATATATTAATGTTCATGCCATGATATTTATGATTCATGCATTATAGTTAGTAGATCTAAAGTTTAGACACTCACATTGTCATTTACATGTATGATCATAGAGTTACTTTATTTTCCATGCATTGATGATCATAAAAATGTAGTCTTGATCATGTATAGAGGTGTTAGATAGTGGATATTTACATATAGGAAGCAAGAACATTGAAAAAGGAAGGACTTTGTCACATAGGAAATGTTGAAAATTCGGATGAAATGGATGAAATGGAAACCCTACTTTAAAGACCACCAAAACCACTTTTGAACTCATATTTTATAAGAAAAATGAAGGGTATGTGTAATAGGTATATTGAAGGAATGATTTTTATAAATTTAGGAGAGTTTAGGCATGATAGAATTGTAAAAATAAGGAATGAAGTTCGAATGGAAAATATTGAAATATGGATGTGTAGTCAAATTCGTAACTTAGGTTCATGCCTACAAGAACACTTAGAATTTAAGTCCAAATTGGATGTTTTATAAGCTAAATGAAGTCCTTAGATAATATATATAATAGAGCTTCAAATTTTAATGCATTAGACAAGTTTTTTCATAAGAAAAATGCATGGAAATGAGATTTACGAAATTCGGATTTCTACAAGTAGCTAGTTTAAAAAGATGTTTACCAAATGAAAAATATGGATTTTTATGCATGAATGAAGGCCATGACTACTATAGGCCTTGAGGACTTATTTTTAGATAAATAACAAGTGAATTACAAGATTAAAAGTCAAAGAAACCCTAGGGAGCATTAAGTGGAAGAATAGCTTCTTAGAAATAACCTTTATGGGATTTTCCAACCTTAAGAGTTCATAAGAGTTTATTATCACAAAATCATCATGACTATGCATATATTAAGTTCATGTCATGGCATTCGTGTTAGTAATTCATTCCTATACCATTCATGCATGAATCATCAACTAGGAACATTTCTTATCAAAAGCAAAACAAATTGTCGAATTGGAAAAAATTGTGGAACAGAACTGATCCTACTGTTCCATGACTTTACTATTTTCAAAACTTGAATTTAATATTAGAAATAGATAGATCTTTCGAAGTAGATAGAGATCGATATAAAGTTTGCGAAATTCCGAGTTGAAATGATCAAGTTATGGCCATTTTAAGTCGGAACTTCCACAAATAGCGAGAAATCCGAATTCATCTAGTTAAGATGTATAGTTTGATTTGGTTACATAATGAGAATCTCATTAGGATTATTCTTGCTTGGTAGTGATCCCGAGCAGGAGACACCCTACCTCCCGACTACTACTATTAGAAAGACCGGCGTCCAATGGCCGAGTGAGTTTTACTTCCACTCTCAATTAATGAATGTGATTGTAATAGTGGCACTAGTGGTGTAGGCAAAGATAAAAAGAAATTGTATATGCATGATGGGGTATATGGGAAATTATATATGTTGTCTACTGTTGATATGTGAAATGGAACTTAAGGAATATCGAAACCGGGTGTTAAGCTATTGATTGATTAGCTAGTACCCTATGATGAATGTCTGCGAATACTTGTTGGTCACCTAAAAGAATTGAGCTAATGTGTATTCGACTTCAATTGTAAATTGGATTCATTCATATCACGATGGGGTTGGAGCATTCGCATTAGTTGGTTTTTCGTGACCCATAAAACGAATATGTTGGTTAATCGTGATCCATAAAACGAATTTGTTGGTTAATCGTGATCCATAAAATGAAATATTGTTAGTTGATCGTGAGCTTAAACGGCGTCGTACCGCAGGATTCGTTAATCTGCTAACCGGGATGGAGGGCGCAAGTCCATCCACATATGATTTCCGGTTGGTCATATGTTTGTTGATCACATTTGTTTGATGCATCCACTTGCTTGAATAACCACTTGTTTGAATGATTCGTATTTAATTGTGTTATGGAAGTTATTACTCACTAAGCTAGTTAGCTTACGCCCCCATAGTTTTTATCTATTGTAGCACGAGTTTATATGGCTTAGGCCGAGGCAAGCCACAGCACAGGTACCGGAGATAGGAGTTTCCCGTAGAAGTTTAATCCATTTCTTTTTGTATAGACTTCCATTGGAAACTAAGGACTCTGGATGACTGTAATGGACTTGTTATTATTTTGCGGGGGAATGCCCCTTAGATTTTGTAAACTATAATTATGCGTTTTGATTTGTTATCTATGGCTATTGAATGCCACGCTAAACTGTTTAACTCCATTTGTCGAAGTATTCTATTGTCGTAGAGGAACGCTTTACATCTATTTAAGACTCCCGAAGGGCTCGGGGAGAACTCGAGAGTCTTACTTAGTATGTGGCGGGCTGTTACGTTTAGGATACCCTACGGGGCGTGACAGTTTAAGTTGGTATCAGAGCTCTAGGTTATAAAGCAAGACAATATAATTAAAAGAAACCGGACTTAGAAACCTAATAATAGGTTAAATGGAGTTAAAAACGTTTTCTTGCTAAGTCTGATTAGAGTATTGTTTTGATGTAGGTCTCCCTGGGTGAGACCAGGGAGAGGGCCAGGAATTTCACGAAGAGAAATGATGAGACAATGGTAGAATATAGATGGAGGCTAAGAGAACTGTGTGAAGATTTTGCCTTAGCCAGACATCCCCGGACTATAGGGGAAATGTACAAGTTATGGAAGGATGGATTGAGATATACCAGATGGGCCTCAGTAGTGGATCGAGTGAGGTATGATCCCATGGGAAGAAGGAGCTGGACAAAATTGGAGACAATTTATACTCTAGAGAGGATCATGGTTGATTATGGGCATGAGCCCATGACTAGAGAAGCTATGTTTATTTTGAAGGGTAGAGGAAACCGAACCCCTCCAGATTTTAGAGTATGGATTCCCATAGGGCCTTTATATGTGTATGCCCACGATAATTTGTATGATCACCCTGACTGGAATTTAGCAGATGCATGGAATCATATCACCTGGCATGCGATCTACTTAGATATTCTCCCACCCCGAGTGATAGCTCCACCTCCAGCTATTGATATAGGCATGCAATTGAATGGGGCACCTGTGATTGGAGAGGATGAAGAAGAAGAAGAAGAGGAAGAGGACCCTGAGGAGGATCCTAACTGGGAAGAAAATGTAGTTCCTAGAACCCCTACCCCACCAGCCGAGCCGGAAGCTGAAGTGAATCCGGAACCCAACCCGATTGTATGGGATTTTAATCGGGAGCTAGAGATACCTGATAGTGGTAGAGTAGAGCCCGAGTTTGATCCTTTGATGTTGAGGGATGTTTATGTAGAAGGTGAAAATCCCCCTGTACTTGATATGGTGGTAGTTGAGCCTGTAGCCCCCGAACCTATGGAGATAGAAGGCATGGGCGGAGAGCCAGTGAGAGAGAATGAGATAATAGAGACTCAGGTGGGTGAGCCAGAGGTTAGAGGCGAGGAGAATGATGTAAGCCCGAGGGAAGGGCAAGGTACAGAGGAAGATGAAGAAAGTGAAGACCCGGAACCCTTAGTCCGACCTGCTAGGAAACGGAGGATGACTACGAGGGAGTACCTTAGTTTGTTCATCCGACGGGATGATGGCGGTTCTACCAGCAGGAGACGACCTCCTAGCCCGACCCCCGATGACTCTAGTGATGAGTAGAGACCGGGATGTTAGCTAACCCATAAAGTCCAAGAGGAGTCCTGATTTTCTTATTTTGTAGTAGGCAATGCGAGATGCCAATTTGCCTTAGGATCTCAGGATAGTTAATGTTTTATTTGTTTCTTGTTCCTTGTATTTTGTCATGTTCTCAGGAATAGGGAAGTTGTCTAGAATCGGAATTGGAACTTAGTTAGCCAAATTTTGGGGACCAAATCTTGATGTAATATTGTTGTATGGCTCACTAAAGTAATGAAAAGGTCAAGTTTGTTTTAAAGAAAAGGAGTTGTGGAAAGCATGCGTACTAGTCATGAGGCATAAAGAACATCAATCGCATATAGATCACATGAACATTCATCCATTCACATTATCGTTATGAAGCTTCGACTTGTTACTTTATGTGTGAAATTTTTTTTTATTTTATTTTATCTTCCTTATGATGGATTTATGAATTCCATTCTTTCCGAGTTTGATTTCCAGATTTTCGCAACTTTTGAATTTGTTAATAATCCTGTTCCTTCGAAATTTAAAACTTACTAAAGATACTAAAAATTCATTAAACATTGTATAAACAAACGAAACCGACGAATTCGAAATCGGGAACAAGGGTCTAATTCGAACGAAGCCGATCAACTAGCTATGCCACAACCTAACCCCCAAGGAGCTGCACCCCAAAACCAACAGGGTGATGTGCTAAATGCAATTGGACAATTGGCCAATCTTCTGAACACTTTCATCCATAATCAGAATCCAGTTCAGAACCCACACCCAGGTCAAAGTGCTCGGGATTCGGCCCCACATCCCCCACCCGCAGATCATCGGGAAATGACCGCAAAGGCACCTGCTCCGCAAGAGGAGCATTCCTATAATGTGCAGTTGCCGCCACCCCCGCCATACAGGAGACCCCACCGAAGCTCCTTACCGGACTTCATTAAGAGCAACTGGTATTTTGATGGGGCATTCGGCAAGCCGGATGAAGCCGAGGACTGGTTGGCTCAAGTTGAACGTTCTTTTGCTGCATACGAGATTCCTCCTTACCTGCAGTTGGAATATGGAACGTATATGCTGAGGTACAATGCGCGGGTCTGGTGGGACTCTAAAAGAAGAAACCTGACTGCCCCGGCTACTTGGGAAACCTTCCGCCGGGAATTTCTGAACAATTATTTTCTCTCCAGCTTGAGGGTGAAATATAGTGCTGATTTCCTCCATGTAAAACAAAAGGGAAGGACAGTAGAGCAGTATGAAACTGAGTTCGTCCACTTGCTGCAGTATGCCCTTGAGTCTTTCAGGGATAGTGAAGAATTAAAGAAGCAGGTATTTCTGGGAGGCTTAGATGAAGATCTGCGGATCAAGTTGGAAGAGTTTGGAGTAAGGACCTACCCTAAGATGGTAGAGAAGGCCCAGGTAATTGAAGGGGCCAGAAAAAGAAAATACCAAGAGCCAGAAAAGAGGGTATTTGGAAGGAGGCCATTCGACGCCTCGAGTTCAGGGTTCAAAGGAAAGAGGTACCGGCCGTACCAAGGGATTCAAAGAGGAGTCTAGTGGCAAACCGACCAGTTAAGGCCAACGTCACATGTTGGAAGTGTAAGGGAGCACACGCTCCTAGGCATGCCAGTTGTTTAAAAACAAATGTTATTTCTGTGGCGACGCTGGCCACATGGTCTACACGTGCCCGAAGAAGCTGGCAGTGACTTGCTTTATTTGCAAGGAGAAGGGCACTTAGCTTCCGAATGTTCTCAGGAAAAGCGTGGCCGCTCGACCCTTGGAACCTCGAGTAATACCAACCATGAGGTCTGGTAACAAGAGCGGGAGTCGGGCAGCTTCAGCGATGCATGGATGAGGCTGTACAATTTGGAAGGCCAATGGATGGTGGAAGAAGACGAAGATGAGGAAGTGGAGTTGGCAGCTTTGGATCAAAGCGAGAATGCTGATGGCGGCCTGGTGACAGGTTAGTAGCGGAAACCCCTCCTAATTGAAATTTAAGTTATTTAATTTGATTATTGTTTAAATGAAATTGAATATGTTATGGAAAGCTGGAAGTAGAGACCCTATGTGGATAGCCTTAAGAGTATTTTAAGGACCATATGTGATGGGTGTTTATTGACCTCAGGACACATACGAGTGAATAGCGTGGAGGCCTATGTTTTATTTGACACGGGAGCAACCCACTCATTCATCACCTATAGTTTGGCCAACCGACTTGGATTGCCTATAGCCACAACCACGGTTACTTGAGGATTAAGACCCCCACAGGGAGTGTTGTGTCAACCCGAGAACTGATAAAAGATTGTCCATTGGAAATCCACGGTCACCACTCCAAAAGTGATTTAATAATGTTGGAAATGAACAAATACGAAATCATCCTCGGAATGAGTTGGTTAAGTAAAGTGAAAGCAATAGTGGATTGCCAAAAGAGGACAGTATGTTTTTATGATCAATCGGGAGAAAAAGTAGAATTTGTGGGAGGAACCTTAGTCCCAAGAAGGGTTGAGTTGAGCTCGTTTGAGTTGATGATGGAGGATGAGGAGATAATACCGATTGAGGGTGTCTTGGATGAAGGGGAAACCCGTGAGGAAAAGGATATTCCAGTGGTGAATGAATACTTGGATGTGTTCCCAGAAATTTTGCCGGGATTACCGCCAAAAAGAGAAATTGACTTTGAGATTGTTTTGGCTCCAAACACCGAACCGATATCTAAAGCGCCATACCGGATGGCACCGGCTGAGTTGAAGGAGCTAAAGACACAGTTGCAAGAACTTCTGGATCAGAAATTTATAAGACCAAGTGTATCGCCATGGGGCGCACCCGTTTTGTTTGTGAAGAAGAAGGACGGATCGATGAGATTGTGTATCGACTACCGGGAGTTGAATAAAGTGACTGTCAAAAATCGGTATCCCTTGCCAAGAATTGACGATTTGTTTGACCAACTGCAAGGGGCTTGTGTGTTCTCACGCATTGATTTACGTTCGGGATATCATCAGTTGAGGATTAAGCCTGAGGATGTACCTAAGACGGCTTTTCGTACTCGTTATGGACACTACGAGTTCCTGGTAATGTCATTTGGACTGACTAATGCACCAGCTGCATTTATGGACCTGATGAATAGAGTCTATAAGCCACTTTTGGATAAGTGTGTGATAGTCTTCATAGACGACATCCTCATATATTCAAAGACCAAAGAGCAACACGAGGAGCATCTTCGATTGGCGTTGCAAACCTTACGGGATAATAAGCTGTATGCCAAGCTGTCCAAATGTGATTTTTGGTTGGACAGAATATCATTCCTTGGACATGTAGTAACGGTGATGGGATATCAGTTGACCCCGAAAAGATCAAGGCTGTAGTGGATTGGAAGCCACCGCAAACAGTTACGAAGTAAGGAGTTTCTTGGGATTAGCTGGCTACTATCGCAAGTTTGTGAAGGATTTCTCTAAGATAGCCAAGCCACTGACTCAATTAACTCAAAAGAATGAGAAATTCGTTTGGACGGACAAGAGGGAACAGAGCTTTCAGGAATTGAAGCGACGATTGGTTCGGCACCGATTCTAGTTTTACCAGACCCAGAAAAGCCCTACACGGTACATAGTGACGCCTCAAGGAATGGCCTTGGATGCGTCTGATGCAAGGGGAAGGTTATTGCATATGCTTCTCGGCAATTGAGACCGCATGAGAGAATTATCCTACGCATGATTTGGAGCTAGCTGCGTTGTCTTTGCTTTGAAGTTATGGAGACATTATCTGTATGGACAAGGTGTGAGATATATACAGATCATAAGAGTCTTAAATACCTGTTCACACAGAAGGAGCTAAACATGAGACAAAGGAGGTGGCTAGAATTAATAAAGGATTATGATCTGGGAATAAATTACTGTCCAGGGAAAGTAAATGCGGTCGCGGATGCCCTAAGTCGGAAGAATCACGGGAAGTAGCCGCCTTGATCACAAGTCAAAGAGATTTGATTAAGGAGTTTGAGAAGCTAAGGATCGAGTTCATAGATCAAAGCGCTGAGCTTGAGATATCCAACTTGGCACTGGAACCGACCCTCATAGAGAGAATCAAGAAGCCCAAAGATATGACGAGGTGATACAAAGGATAAAAAGGGAAACCCAAGCAGGAAAGTACCTTGACTTTGCCGTAGATGATGAAGATGTGATCCGAATGAAAGGAAGGCTGTGTGTACCAGAGGACGAGGAGTTGAGGAAGGAAATAATGAGTGAAGCACATAACTCCGGATATACCATGCATCCGGGAGGCACCAAAATGTATCAAGATTTGAAGAGCCGCTACTGGTGGAATGGCATGAAGCGAGATGTGGCAGATTATGTGATGAAGTGTCCAGTATGCCAACAGGTGAAAGTAGAGCACCAAAGACCGGGCGGATTGCTAAAGCCCTTACCCATTCCCGAATGGAAGTGGGATCAGATATCCATGGATTTTGTGTGTGGTTTTCCCAAGACTCCATCTGGTTGTGATGCAATATGGGTAATAGTGGACCGATTGACTAAGTCGGCGCATTTCTTACCCATAAATATGACCTACTCAATGGAAAGGTTAGCCAAGATCTATATCAGAGAGATCGTAAGATTACATGGCATACCTGCAGGGATTATCTCCGATAGAGACCCGAGATTCGTGTCCAAGTTTTGGACAAGCTTGCAAAAGAGCTTGGGCACTAAATTGCATTTAGCACGGCTTATCACCCTCAGACCGATGGACAGTCTGAGCGGACGATCCAAACCCTAGAAGACATGCTGAGCGTGTGCCTTGGAATTCAAAGGGAATTGGGATAGTCATGTACACCTAATCGAGTTTGCCTACAATAACAGCTATCACTCCACCATCCAGATGCCACCGTATGAAGCTTTGTATGGACGGCGTTGTAGATCCCCTTTGTTTTGGGATGAAGTGGAAAAGGTAGCAATTGGGCCGGAATTGGTACAAGAAGCCGCGGATAAAGTGAGGTTGATTCAGCGGAAAATGAAAGAAGCTCAGGACCGGCAAAAGAGCTGGGCAGATTTGAAAAGAAGAGAGCTTGAATTAAGGTGGGTGATCATGTATACCTGAAGATAAACCCGATTAAAAGTATCAAGAGGATGCGTACACAAGGGAAGTTAAGCCCGAGATACATTGGACCCTTCGAAATCCTGGAAAGAGTCGGAGATCTAGCATATCGGCTAGCCCTGCCACCAAATTTGTCCGGGATCCACAATGTATTCCATGTGTCAGTTTTGAGAAGATACGTTGCCGACCCAGAAAGGATTCTGGAATTGGAACCAATTCAGTTGAAGGAAAACCTGACATATGAAGAACACCCAGTGAAGATATTGGATAAGAAAACTCAAAGGCTACGAAACAAAGACATTCACTACGTGAAAGTGTTATGGAGGAATCATGCCTTTGAGGAAGCAACTGGGAAGCTGAAGAGGAAATCCGGAGGAAGTACCCCGAGATATTTGAAGGACAAGGTACGTCAGTTCCGTTTTGAACAAAACTTTATTTAAGGTGGGGAGGTTGTAAACCCCGGTATCTAGTAGCTAGAAACCCCGGGAGTTGGAAGCGAAACCCTAATCCGTCCAGTTGAGTCTAGTGAGTGAAGCCTAGGAACCCTAAATCCGGCTTTCCTTCGGTTTATAATAAAAATATTATAAAGTAAATGAATTTGAATTATTGTTTAAAAGTACATTTCTAAACCTTTGAAAGTTTTAAATTCGGGAATTTTTCAATTCCGGCCTTCCCGAGCTCAATTACGGAAAAGCGTGCCCCGGACCACGGATTCAGAAAAATATTCCGGAATATTCATTAGAACCGTAATTTTATAAGGATTCCAAAAATATCAATTTTATAATTTTCCGAGCTATAAAAATTACAGTTATAGCTTTTCCCGTGTTTTCGGAACAACCGGTAAAGTAGATGTCTTGTCTACTATTCACAAGTACAACCTACACTACACACTACCCATACCCTATTCTTACATCCTTACAACTACTCATTTCAATTTTCTTTTCCAAGAAATTTTGTCTCTTAAATCAATTATCACATTTATTACATTTTAATTACTAAATTACAAATTTCAATTTTTCAAAACACAACACACACACACAAGAGTGGCGCCCCCCCCCCCCCCCCCCCCCCTTGTTTCCCTCTCATTTAATTTTTTTACCATTTTTATAACTAAACCCTAATTACTTCATATATATACATATTTTTCTCTCTCTCTTCATTTCTTCTTGTTTAATTTTGAAAAAGAAAAAACTCTCCTTTCTCCCCCTTTAGTGCCGTGACTTGCCCCCTCCCCTTCCTCACACTTCAACTTGTTTCTTCTTCTTTCCTCCTTCAAGACTCCATTGGTATGTGTATTTAGTCTTGTTCATCCTAGATCTTGTAATGGCAAGACTATATCTTGGTGTTTTCTCATTTAAATCCCAATGAGCTCTTGTTAGGACATGAAAACACATGAACAAGAATATCAAGCCATCATAAGATATGGATCTAGTGTTTAGATGTGTTTATGTTAAGATCCATCTATTCATGCATGTAAAGTAGAGATCTTATATTATATTAATGTTCATGCCATGATATTTATGATTCATGCATTATAGTTAGTAGATCTAAAGTTTAGCACACTCACATTGTCATTTACATGTATGATCATAGAGTTACTTTATTTTCCATGCATTGATGATCTCTAAAATGTAGTCTTGATGTATAGAGGTTAGATAGTGGATATTTACATATAGGAAGCAAGAACATTGAAAAAGGAAGGACTTTGTCACATAGGAAATGTTGAAAATTCGGATGAAATGGATGAAATGGAAACCCTACTTAAAGACCACCAAAACCACTTTTGAACTCATATTTTATAAGAAAAATGAAGGGTATGTGTAATAGGTATATTGAAGGAATGATTTTTATAAATTTAGGAGAGTTTAGGCATGATAGAATTGTAAAAATAAGGAATGAAGTTCGAATGGAAAATATTGAAATATGGATGTATAGTCAAATTCGTAACTTAGGTTCATGCCTACAAGAACACTTAGAATTTAAGTCCAAATTGGATGTTTTATAAGCTAAATGAAGTCCTTAGATAATATATATAATAGAGCTTCAAATTTTAATGCATTAGACAAGTTTTTCCATAAGAAAAATGCATGGAAATGAGATTTACGAAATTCGGATTTCTACAAGTAGCTAGTTTAAAAAGATGTTTACCAAATGAAAAATATGGATTTTTATGCATGAATGAAGGCCATGACTACTATAGACCTTAAGGACTTATTTTTAGATAAATAACAAGTGGATTACAAGATTAAAAGTCAAAGAAACCCTAAGGAGCATTAAGTGGAAGAATAGCTTCTTAGAAATAACCTTTATGGGATTTTCCAACACTTAAGAGTTCATAAGAGTTTATTATCACAAAATCATCATGACTATGCATATATTAAGTTCATGTCATGGCATTCGTGTTAGTAATTCATTCCTATACCATTCATGCATGAATCATCAACTAGGAACATTTCTTATCAAAAGCAAAACAAATTGTCGGAATTGGAAAAAAATTGTGGAACAGAACTGATCCTACTGTTCCGTGACTTTACTATTTTCAAAAATTGAATTTAATATTAGAAATAGATAGATATTTCGAAGTAGATAGAGGTCGATATAAAGTTTGCGAAATTCCGAGTTGAAATGATCAAGTTATGGCCATTTTAAGTCGGAACTTCCGCAAATAGCGAGAAATCCGAATTCATCTAGTTTAGATGTATAGTTTGATTTGGTTACATAATGAGAATCTCATTAGGATTATTCTTGCTTGGTAGGTGATCCCGAGCAGGACGACACCCTACCTCCTGACTACTACTATTAGAAAGACCGACGTCCAATGGCCGAGTGAGTTTTACTTCCACTCTCAATTAATGAATGTGATTGTAATATAGTGGCACTAGTGGTGTAGGCAAAGATAAAAAGAAATTGTATATGCATGATGGGGTATATGGGAAATTATATATGTTGTCTACTGTTGATATGTGAAATGGAACTTAAGGAATATCGAAACCGGTGTTTAAGCTATTGATTGATTAGCTAGTACCCTATGATGAATGTCTGCGAATACTTGTTGGTCACCTAAAAGAATTGAGCTAATGTGTATTCGACTTCAATTGTAAATTGGATTCATTCATATCACGATGGGGTTGGAGCATTCGCATTAGTTGGTTTTTCGTGACCCATAAAACGAATATGTTGGTTAATCGTGATCCATAAAACGAATTTGTTGGTTAATCGTGATCCATAAAATGAAATATTGTTAGTTGATCGTGAGCTTAAACGGCGTCGTACCGCAGGATTCATTAATCTGCTAACCGGATGGAGGGCGCAAGTCCATCCACATATGATTTCCGGTTGGTCATATGTTTGTTGATCACATTTGTTTGATGCATCCACTTGCTTGAATAACCACTTGTTTGAATGATTCGTATTTAATTGTGTTATGGAAGTTATTACTCACTAAGCTAGTTAGCTTACGCCCCCATAGTTTTTATCTATTGTAGCACGAGTTTATATGGCTTAGGCCGAGGCAAGCCACAGCACAGGTACCGGAGATAGGAGTTTCTCGTAGAAGTTTAATCCATTTCTTTTTGTATAGACTTCCATTGGAAACTAAGGACTCTGGATGACTGTAATGGACTTGTTATTATTTTGCGGGGGAATGCCCCTTAGATTTTGTAAACTATAATTATGCGTTTTGATTTGTTATCTATGGCTATTGAATGCCACGCTAAACTGTTTAACTCCATTTGTCGAAGTATTCTATTGTCGTAGAGGAACGCTTTACATCTATTTAAGACTCCCGAAGGGCTCGGGTGGAGAACTCGAGAGTCTTACTTAGTATGTGGCGGGCTGTTACGTTTAGGTTACCCTACGGGGCGTGACAACGACCTCGTTTTGACATTTTTGAATCTTATAAACTTTGCATGAGGTTGCTCATAGGTCACTTCGCATTTCTTCGAGCTAGAGTCTATCCAAATGATGCACCACTGTCTTATTTGGTCTAAGTCGTGGTTGGAGTTTGGTATCTTGACCTGAAGACTAAACATACTTGTGGACTTTTAGGCTTATGAGAGTTCATCTTGTGAGCTTTTAACTAATATGTCAATCAAAACTAGCCTCGCTAGAATGGTAGTCAAAAAACACTATATCGATTTTGAATAAATGAATTTTATTCTTCTACTTGTTTTGAATTTCCTCTTATATTGTTACATAATTTGAGTTTGTTCCTAATCTTTTAAGTCATACGTAGATAATAATTCTGGTTGAAACTGTAAACTTTGGCCATTCGTTTGTTGTGTTGTATGTATTGTACTACGTTTAGCGGAGCTTCGAGAATTGCTCATTTCAAGAGTCATTGGAGCTCATTAAAGGGGTTACTTGATCTTTTTATGGAGGGTTACCATTAAGGGAGTTATCTTAACTCTTAATGGGAGTTTCCCCTTAAGCGAGAGTTACTTATGCTCCTAATGGGAGTTGCCCTTAAGAGGGACTTACCCGAGCTCTCAATCGGAGTTGCCCTTAAGAGGGAATTACTTGAGCTCTTGATGGGTGTTACCCTTAAGAGGAAATTACTTGAGGTCTTAATGTGTGTTACCCTTAAGAGGGAATTACGTGAGCTCTTAATGGGAGTTACCCGACTAACACTTTAGAGTGAAGCTCTTTTAAGCTCCTAAGCCCCTACTGGCTTTTGATGTTCTTTTCAAGATTTCATTCAATAGTGTTTATTCGGAGAGCTTATGGTGCTTGTAGTTTGTAAAGAGGAAACATGTTAGCATAGAACTTTTATTTCATTAATATTTGTTCTTTGGCTAAAACTGCTAACAAAAATGGTTCATAAGACCTTATTTTGAACTTTCTACAAGTGTAATATGACTAAATATGATGGAGACAAGTCTCTTACATTCAAAAAATTTCCTAAGGTTGTTCACATTCTAAGTCCTTAGGATGAGCTCGCTGTCTAGTGGTTCGAGCTTGCACACTCGATTCCCTTAGACTTCTTTTACCTTAATAGTGTCTTTCCAGCTCAGGGCTATATTTCCTTTAGTTTCTTTGGACCCGATTGCCTCTAGCTTTTTTCATATTTGATCGCTCGGAAGGAAAACTTTATGTTTGACCTTCTTGTCATAATACTTGGTAGCCTTTTGTTGATAGGTTGTCACTTTCTTACTAATGATATCTTGTGTCTCTTCTATTGCATCTAGCTTGGCCTTGAGTCCTTTCTAATTGATGAGCTCATCAAAGGATTGAACTCAAACATTTAATGGCTCGAGTTTAATGGGAATAACTGCTTCAGATTCGAAGGTGACTTGGAAGGAGGTCTCTTTGATCATCTTTGACGAGTAGTACAATATCCGCATAGTATGCTAGGAAGTTCGTCAGCCCATTTCCTACTTAGGTGATCAACTCTAGCTTTCAAGCTTTCCATTATATTCTTGTTGATTGCTTTGACCTGACTGTTTGCTCGAAGGTAAGCGACTTAGGTATGGTGTGGACTGATTTTGTACTTTGCACAGAAGTCTTTGATCCTTTTTAAGTTGAATTGTTTTCCATTATCCATCACAATAGAATGGAGAACTCAAAATCTAATCAGGATGTTGTTGTAGTGGAATTATTGAACGTTATTGTCTGTGACATTAGTTACTACCTTGGCTTCTACCCACTTTATGAAGTAATCACATCTGACTATAGTGAATTTCTTTTACCCACTTTAGGTAGTGGAGGTTTGAGGTTGGGGTGTACCCAATTGGGGTGATCTTTCGGCACTGGTCACATTTTTGTGCGAACTTCTTTGTGTTAGCTCGCATGGTGGGAAAAAAATACCTACCTCATATGACTCGAGGATGTAGTAATTGAGCTTAATATGGTTGCTACATTCTCCAACATTGAAATCCTCTAAGACTCGTTGTCCCTCTTCTCGGTGCAAGCAATGAAGTAAAGGCAAATCGAAGCCCCTTTTATATAGGACACCATTGAATAGGGTGTAATTAAATGCTTTATGCATCAATTTCTTTGCTTCTACTTTGTCAAAAGGCAAAGTTCCATCTTTAATATATTTTTCTATTGCCATCATCCAGTTTAGTGGGGTAGGAACATCTTACAGCTTCCCAAGCTTTACTTATGGTGGACTTCTCTAGAAGGAATTCCACAAAAAAATTTCCTTCAAGTTTGCCTGGGTTAGAGACAGCTAAAGAGGTAAAATTAGAGAGCTTATTAATCTTTGAGTTGTCAACTCATGGTATTTTAATGATATCTTAAGAGGACAATTCTTTGATCAAGGAATGGATTGTCTCTAATTATTTAACCATTTATTCGTTTTTTGGTTCATAGGTACCTTTAACCTGCTATATTATAAGCATAGAATCTAGAAAGATCTTAAGTTTTCCTATGTTCACTAACATCTATGGTGTGCTTAAGTCTAGCGATCAAGGCCTCATATTTGCCATTATTACTTGCAGGAAAACTAAACTTCAGAGCATAGTAGATTTTGACTCCATGAGGTCCTTTTAAAACCAAGTTGGCTCCCCATCTCCCCTCCTCCCCCTATGTGGAGGATCCATCTAGATGGAGCATCCATACAGGTTTTTGTTGATCATCATGCTCTTGTTAGCCTATGTACTTTGCCACAAAATCTGCTAGCACTTGAGCCTTGATAGTGTCACAAGGCTGATATTGTACCCCATGTGCATTGAGCTTGATGGTGTACTTTATCATTCGACCTTTGTAATGGCCCTACCTTAAGCACGTAGGGCATGACAATTACACTGCACATATCACCTCC
Source organism: Combretum micranthum (assembly GCA_024138025.1). Lineage (NCBI taxonomy): Eukaryota > Viridiplantae > Streptophyta > Magnoliopsida > Myrtales > Combretaceae > Combretum > Combretum micranthum. Next base: position 171,746 of record JAMXBD010002498.1, on the reverse strand, counting down.
AAGAGATATGTTCAAGGCATTTTCATTATTGAGTAACTTTCTAATTAATTTTTAATTTGAAAATTGTTATTAATTTTTATAAAAATTTTAGCAGAATATCGTCTATTTATCCATGATTTGGGTTTATCAAAACCTATAAATTCAACCTATTTGGAAAATAAATATCATGAATAGTCATTTATGAATATTGCCCATAAGTCCCATCAAGAAATTACAACTCAAATACTAAACTTTTAAGCTTAAAGGCCCATATTAAATCAAACAAAAGTGTTTGATACTTAATTGATTACAGTCATCCAAGTTTATAAAACATAATTACAATAAAACGCTTCCATGAAAACTCATAAAACCCAAGTCTCATACATTGCCATCTAATTAAGTTATCCTACGCATCTCTCATTTCCCATCGACTTATTAAAATGAGCTACGAAGCTTAGTACATAGTAAAGTACACACCGCATGTCACACACTCCTAATCTAATACGACAACCATAGGCTATGATATCTTATATGAAGTCCACAAACAAGATATCCCTAGTGAGCTAGAAATACCAACACACACAAGAATACTCATGATTTATGCCAAGTAAAAGGGGTAGGGTTCTCTCGGTGGATCATGCATCAAAGAGGGGGGTTCGATAAGTTACCAGAAGTTACCAAAAAGGAAAAGAGAGAAGTAGTCTCATACGGACCAATTCCACACAAATAGCCATAAATAAGCATAATCCATTGCGATGTTTTATGCCATAACCACACATAACTCCATTGCAACTTCATACAAGCTCCTAACTGGTCATCTGGTTTCGGAATATACCCTATTGACTACCCACTTGTCCTTACCGCACACTCCATGGGGGTCTAAGAACCTATATCTATCGCATCATCTCAAAGTTGCGATCAAGCTGGCAACCCAGTCCAGGGGTGCCGCTCCTAGAGTAAGCGGCCAAGCAACAACTAATAATCAATTAAATCGAGTTTGAATTCTTAATCTAGTTATTAATATTATCCTAGCAAGCAACACACAATTACTGCATACCTATCAGTTGATTTGAGCCTGCTATTCCTTTCCAAGCTCGATATCCAATAACCGTTCATAATTGATGTCAAAATTTAGTTTAAGATTACTACCTTTATTTCATTCGTGTTGTTTGTCATCTAGGTTACCTTAATTTAACCATATCTACTCAAAGATAATGTTTAAAGGGTCATTTGTGTCATTTAGTCAAGTTATCTAGTTATGGTCGGTTTTGGGGCTTTGGTTAACTAACCCTTAATGGGCTATACTTTGTGGGTTTACATTCTTGAACTTTCAAGAATAGGTTCCCATAGTCCACTAATCTCATTTTATTAGTAGTGTCTTACTCCAATTATTAAGTATGAATTACTTTCATTCATGTGAGGCATTTGGATTAAATTTGTTTAGTTGATGTGCACCATGAATGGGTATTAGTATTTGCTAAATATGTATTTTGAAAGTCTTTGAAGATTACTTAAGGTTAATGGAAGAACTGGGTCAAGTTTTGTGCAATCCAGGAGAGAATAGGCAAAGTTATGAAGGAGATAGAAAAGTGCACAAGGGGTACACGAGGTAAAGTATTCCCTTATGTTCTTTCAAATAGTAGAACACGAGGGGTACACAAGGAGATGTATTCCTTCGTTTCTTTCAGCGTAGAAGGAGTTTTGAGACTAGAGAGGAACATGGGGGGATAGGTCACCCCATGTTCCAGTCGTATTTCTCTTATGTTTAGGGATTAGAGAGAAGCATGAGGGGAACACGACTACATGTATCTCCCCATGTTCTTTTGGGCTTCAAAACATTTTTTTTTTAACAGAAGAAGCACGGGGGGAATACGGCTACATGTGTCTCCTCATATTCTTCTAGGATGTAAGCATTTTTAGAATAGAGAGAAGCATGGGCAGAACACAACTTCGTGGTCATGTTGTGCGTTTCTAGAAAACACATTTCTTATTGTTTTTTGCGGCAGAGAGGAACGTAGGCAGGTATGCGATGTCGTGTACATGTCGTATTCTTTTGGTTTTGTGCTACTTTGTCCTTATACTTATCATTTTGTCAAAAACATATTTTGGAATGACTTTTGGTAACTTTAAAGGTATTAGATAGTCATATTTATGCCTAATTTCATCTATTTTCATTTTCCATTTGTTAAAACATGATTAATCAAAGTTGGTAGCTTGAAACATCTAGTTTTGATAGGAACATTCATTTTTATCATAGTTCCTCTACAATTTTTGACATAACTCCAATCCAAGCATGTTTTTTTCTCTTACTTTCACATTATCAACAAATCTTATCTTCTTACTATTACAAATTCTGAACATCAAGAGTTGTTTCCAAGGTCTTACCTTTGCTAAAGTAGTTCCAACATCCTTTCAGCTAAGAGGAGGCTTGAAGACTCCAAAATCACTCTAAAGCTTGATATCATGACTCCCAAACATGTATTAGCTCACCTAAGCTAGATTTCATACTTTAAATGCTAAAATACTCACATTATAACATCTCAAAATCTCATGCTTACCTTGACACACATTTTCTTGTGATGGTTGATCTTCTTCCTCTTTTAACTCTACTTTATGCTCTCCATATTCCTCATGTAAAAGACATGACATGAGTTAATTAGTGTTATGCTTTGCTAATTCCACTTATTTAGCATTAGGAAGGGGTTAAGGTTTTAGAGAGCCTTACCTTAGGTCTTGGGAGGGTTTTAAAGAGGGGAGGCAGGAAAAAAAGAAAAGAAATATTTATATTAGAAAAGGAAATAGTAGAATTAAGGTTTTAGACTAGGGGACAAAGATCTCCTTTTAAGGTTTTTGGCATGTAGAACGATCTTATGTGTCTAAATCTTACGTGTATAAGGACCTTAGTTAGTTTTTAACAGTTTAAGGCTTTTAATTAACCTCTTGGGCTAATAATAATTTGAATATCTAAATAATTCTAATTTAACTAAAATTTGGCATTTTTATTTCGCGTAAATTCCTGGTTTGTGGAAAAATCGTAATTTTGCAAAATTAGAGCTCATAACTAAATTGTTTTATTTTTCTTTTAAAATTTTCTTTCAAAGAGCTATTATTAAATTCTAATTTACTTTATTTCGATATTCGAATTGATTATTGCATTTTCTAAATTTAGGTTTTTGGTTTGGGACTAATTGGGAATTTTGAAAAATTCAGTTGTTTAAATTCATAGGCGACTTTATTTGGCTTGCATTGAGTTTATTGGATTTTTAGTTCTTATGATTGATGTCTGGATCATTTTAATTGTCCTCAGGGTACATCGGTGTGAATGATAATTTGTTATGCTGGAAGTATGGGTGTAACTTATGTAAGAAAATTGTATTAAGAATAATAGAAATATAACCCGTTGTAATCCTACAATCTAGCAAAGGCAAGCATACCTATCATGCAGTATAGAATTAATCTCAGGTGTTGTCCTTAAGGATCTATGGGCAAGTATTAGTATTTCCCTTTTACTACTATCTAGCCTAACTTAACAAGGTGATTATATTAATTCTAAATTGCTAACTAAACTAATAACTAGCAGACCTAATTAATGGTACGTGTCACGCCCTAAATGGTACCATAAACGTAATAGTCCGCCGCATGCTAAACAAGACTTAGGAATCACTACCACAGTTATTAAAAAGTCTTGTATTAGATGCAAGGCGTTCTCTTATGACAATAGAATACATATGCAATTGGAGATATATAGTTTAACTTAATTGAATAAGCATAAAAATATGAACCACAAATATCTCATGATCATTTACAAAATACTAAGGGGCATTCCCCCGTAAAATAATAATCAGTTTAGGTATTAGTTTTTAATAACAACCCAAGCGTTTAAGGTTTCCTATGGAAGTCTATACAATGCTAATCATAAAGTTCTAGGGGGAAATTCCTAACTTCACATTACTTGAGTTAGCCAAGTCCAGTGACGCAATCAAGGTATGGGAACTACATAAAAAGAAGCTGTGGGGGTATAAGCTACGCTAGCTTAGTGAGTAAAGACTTCCAGAATACACATATCCCATAATTACATACATATAAGCAAGTTGATTAATCATCCATATGAAATGCAATAACTGCATGGGCAAATAAGACATATGATTAACCGGAAATCATATGTTGAATGGATTTACGCCCTCCATTTGGGGTTAGCAGATTAACGAATCCTGCGGTATTACTTTGAATTACTGTTTCGTTTTATGGCTCACGAGCAACCCATCAACTGTACCATTTTGTGGCTCACAGGTAACCCATCTCATTCATACCGTTTATGGATCACGGAGAACCAACCATGATTAAATACACCATCCCCATCGTGAAGTGATTATGTCCGTATTACTTGTTAGTCCGAATAATCATTAATTCAATTTCATAGGTAACTAAATCAATTGGCAGACACTCATAATCATGGCATTTAAAGATACATTGATTTATCATCCGGTTTCGATATTCTTAGCACATTTTTCTCAAAACATCAAGATAGCATACATAATCCCATATTTACCCATCATGCATTTCCAATTTTTATCTTTGCCTATCATTCTAGTGCAACTATAGTTTACAAGTACAATACAAAATTGTAAGTAGGAAGTACGACTCGCTTGGCCATGGATATTGATCTCTAGTCGTAGTAATATAGGGGCAAGAGTTCCTTCGATTCAAAGTGGTATCCACTTTTTCCTTAGATTTTCTCCTTTGTTATTATAAGTCTCATTTCATTTGAATCTTTGCATTCATTTCTTTTCTTTTTCATACAAGCATTTATTTTCTTCTTTTTTTTTTTGAGGTTTTAATCCTCCATCTTTTTCAAAGTTCAAAAGTTGAACTTTTGTCTTTCCTCCCTTCTCATTATAGTGAGTTCATTGAGTCAGTACATCCCGGATTCATCATCCAAGTGACCAGGTATCAAAATACCCCTAAGAACTCTTCCTCACTTTAACATTCTAGTTCAGATACTTATGACTTCATTTTTTTTAAGTCAGAGGAGTAGAGGCAATGATTGTTTCTTTCTTTTTGAATGCAATAACAAATTTAAGACTTATTTTTTATTTTTATAAAGGATCACTAAGTTAAAAGTTTCATTTACCTCTTACACTAAGTATTATAACATTGTAAACACAACTCAAAGAATATATACAAATTAAAATTTCTTAGAAGTAAACCTGTTTATTTTTCACAAAAGGACTCGACCGACTCTCAAATTTCCAATTCTAAAGTTAAAAATAAAATAAACTTATTCCTTAAGGATTTCACAACTTAATTTCAACTAAGTAAACAATAGCAGGTGAGTAAAGTACTTTAGTTATTTTCATTGTTTCTTTGTTTTTTTTTTTTTTTATAGATGCTATCAATTAATATTTTGTACTATCTCCAAATTTTTGAAAAAATTTGGTAGAATTTCACCATAAATTGCTTTATAACAAAAAATTCAAGGTGGTTACTCAAATCAATCCTGCATAAATGTCACATATATCTATATACATATATCAGCAATTTAACAATTCAAACATCCAGACCAATTTCACAACTTCTTTCATTCTCATTCTCCAACAACTAATCCCTTCCCCCACATTTTAATCAAACAGTGTCCACACTGTTTCTCAGTAAATTCAATTATAGGAAAGGAATAAAAAGTGCAAGAAAAAGAAATTGGTACTTCCCTAACTTCATTTGTTTCAAAGTCATCAAAATTTCATTGCAAGAGAGAGTTTTGCTTTGTTTGCTTTCCTGTAGCCACTACAAAAGAAAAATAAAAGCAGAAACAAAAAGCTATCAACTAAGATGAATATAGATCATAAAAGGCTACCTACAGGGACTTGGGTGCTCAAAATAAGTATAGGCCAATAAAAATAAGACATGAATAAAAGCAAATGAGAGCTAGTAGGATCTCTCGCTCTCTGGGCCTGGACTAGGTCTGTTGTTCTACTTTGGGCTAGCTTTGGTGGTGTCCTCTGGGCTAGCAGTGGGAGTATGCTCTGAGCTGGGACTAGACTCTGAAGAAGTCTCATAGTTCAATTCCTCCCCAGCTGTCCAATTAATGCATCGAATAGCAGCTTTCACTGCTTTAAAAATCATGTTCTGGAATTTCTTGTTCTTTTTTATTTCCTTATCCTGTCTATCTCGTAGTTCTTGATTTTGCTTCTTTAGGTCTTGAACATCTATCCTGAGCTGATCCATATCATATCCAGATGGCGTACCAGGAGGAGGAGGATGAGATGAATAAGCTGGCATATCAGCAGGGGCTGAAGCTGGAAATGGAGCAGGTATATCACCAAGAAAGATATACTAGAACTCAAGCTCCTCTACAATTGGTAGTGGTACTCCTCTAGGGACTTTAAATAATCCCCAACCCCTGAAAGGAGCAGATGAAATCTTTTTACTAGGTATTTCTTATCTCCTTCAAGTATCTCAAAGATATTCATCCCCTTCAGTAACTTAGTAATGTATCCTCCACAAAACAAGAATCGATTCCTGGTATCATCAGCTTTCCTGAAGATAAAATTCGCTATCTCCACTCCCAAATCAATCCTATAGTTTGCAATGAGACTATACAAGTAGAACATATCAAAAGTAGTCACTTTGCTGTGACTAGTCTTCTTGCAACTCACTGTGTGTGCAAGGATATGATGAAGAAGTCGATGTTCCACTTTAGTAAAAGTTGAGGCAACTGATTTTGATGCGATGTAAGGATCATTTGAAGGAGCAATCAACTTAAGCCAATACGCCTCTTATGTCATCGCATTCTTTCCTCTAAGCTAGGAGTTAGGAAGTTCTAAATTTTGCTACTCCTCCTCATATAAGCCAAGAACTCGCCCCATAGACTTTAACCTGATCTCATGGATCTTTCCATAAGCTTGGAAAACAAACTTTGAATTTTCTTCATCAGTCTCAGCTTTCAATGTGGAGAGAGCCTCAAGAGTTAAATTCTTATAAGTCGGTTCCCTCCATCCAAAAATCTGTAGCCAAGTTGGATCTCAAATCAAAGCTAATACTTGATCTCTAATGCCAAAATCATCAAGTAACTCCCAATCCATATATTAAGAGTTCATGAAATCCATTTTCATGAGGCGCTTCTTTCAATCCTTAGCATATGCTGGCTTAAGAGAACATTCCGGGACTGTGAACCAGATAAAGATGGCTCAGTAGTGTGCTGCTTCTTTTGTTTTGGAGCCATATCTGCTAAAAGTCGAAATTGTAGAACATGCGTCGGCCAATCTATCGAGTACGCCAGCGGCGTACATGCCGGTGTATTAAATTTTAATTCTTGCCGAGAGCAAATGGCTGGTAGCTTTCAATTGTATATAACTGGCGTACAGGTCTACACCAGATCAAATGCTGGCAACGTTTGAAACCCAGATGCCAGCGTTCATTAGGATGAAAAGCCTTTAAGAATGATAATTATGCCGCCCCAAATACTAGCGGTGTAAATAACATTAAGCCGACGTTCTCTTAAATTTGGCCTCTATTGCATATGCTGGATATAAGCCGGCGGCTTTGAATTTTCTCTTGCCGGCGTTTAGCATTTTTCTCTCTTTTTTAGTCCCGATGTAAGAGTTCAGCAAACTCAACGGGAACATATGGCAGTAATGAGTTTTTTGGCTGGTCTTCGTCCTGAATTTGATGGTGTCAAAACCTAGATTCTCTCTAGTTCTGAGATTTCATCTCTTCAAGAGACTTTTACTAGGGTTCTTCGTACAGAGAAGCATATCCCTGTGGCATCATCATACTCCACTAGTGCTCTTGTTGGTCAAAATAGTCGTTCCTTCACTAGTGGGAAATGGGAAGATAATGTTCGAAGTCAAAATTCAAGGGGAGTCGTGTGTTATTATTGTCACGAACCAGGACACACAAAACGTACTTGCAAGAAGTTGCAGAATCGTACTCAGAAGAGACCATCAGCACATATTGCTTCCACCAAGGTTGTTCCAAGTTCTGAGCAGACAATTACAGTTTCCGCTGATGAGTTTGCAAAATTTTCCCAGTATCAAGAAGCTTTGAAAGCTTCATCTCATCATTTGTCTGCTAGTGCTGAAACAGGTAAACCAACTCAGTGTCTTCTTTCCTCATCATCCAAGTGGGTCATCGATTCTGGTGCTACAGATCATATGACAGGTAACCCAAATCTCTTCTCCATGTACCAACCATATACATCTCCTATGAATGTTACTCTTGCAGATGGCTCCAAATCACATGTTCTTGGATCTGGCACAATTAATCCCACTTCTTTCATTTCCTTATCTTCAGTGTTAAGTTTACCTCAATTTTCGTTTAACTTACTATCAGTAAGTCAAATTACTCGAACAATGAATTGTTGTATCTCATTTTACCCTGATCATTGTCTATTTCAGGATCTCATGACGAAGAAGATTATTGGTAGAGGACATGAATCAGGGGGTCTCTATATATTGGATACACAAGTACCAAGATCTGTTGCATGCTCAAGCGTCTTAACACCTTTTGAAGCTCACTGTCGTCTTGGACACCCTTCTTTATCTTTGTTGAAGAAACTTTATCCTCACTTTTCTCAAATTTCTAATTTAGATTGTGAATCGTGTCATTTTGCTAAACATCATCGTTTGTCCAGTTTGTCTAGAATCAATAAAAGAGCTAGTCAACCCTTTGAATTAGTTCATTCAGATGTATGGGGACCATGTCCCATTGTCTCTAAGACAGGTTTTCGTTATTTTGTTACTTTTGTGGATGATTATTCTCGCATGACTTGGCTTTATCTTATGAAAAATCGTTCAGAAGTGTTTTCTCATTTTTCTGCGTTTTGTGCTGAAATCAAAACGCATTTTAATGTCTCTGTGCGTACATTAAGAAGTGATAATGCCAAGGAATATCTTTCTCATTCATTTCAGACATTCATGCTTCAAAATGGAATTCTTCATCAATCTTCTTGTGTCGATACTCCTTCTCAAAATGGAGTGGCTGAAAGAAAAAATAGACATCTTCTTGAGACTGCCAGAGCTCTTTTATTTCAAATGAAAGTACCTAAACAGTTTTGGGCTGATGCAGTCTCCACTGCCTGTTTTTTGATTAATCGTCTCCCTTCATCTGTTCTCAAGGGAGAAATTCCTTATACAGTATTGTTCCCTACCAAGCCATTATTTCCTATTGAACCTAGGATATTTGGTAGTACATGTTTTGTTCGTGATATTCGTCCACAAGTCACAAAACTTGATCCTAAATCTCTTAAATGTGTTTTTTGGGATATTCACGGGTTCAAAAGGGGTACCGATGCTTCTGTCCTCAACTTGATAAGTATCTTGTGTCAATTGATGTTGCTTTTGCAGAAAACACTCCATTCTTTTCATCCCTTGAGCCCTCACAACAAGAGGAGGACGACAATATATTACTATATGAGATTTCATATAGGTCTTCAGATACTACACCACCTCCACTACTGTCAACCTCACGGCCTCCAATTCACCATGTGTATTCTCGAAGACGAGCACCACCAACTTCATGTCCTGCACCAATCTCTTCTTCTTCAACAGATCCAACCTCAAGTGATCTTGATCTTCCAATAGCTCATCGTAAAGGTAAAAGACAATGTACTTACCCTATCTCTTCCTTTGTGTCATATGACCATCTATCATCTTCGTCATCTTACTTTGTTGCTTCTCTTGATAATGCATCCACTCCTCGTACTCTTCACGAGGCTTTATCCCATCCTGGTTGGTATACTGCAATGATAGATGAGATTAATGCTTTAGAAGCAAATGGTACATGGGATTTGGTAAGCTTACCTGCAGGTAAAAAGGCTATTGGTTGCAAATGGGTATTTGCCATTAAGGTCAATCCAGATGGATCTATTGCTCGTCTTAAAGCTCGTCTTGTGGCTAAGGGTTATGCTCAAACCTATGGCATAGACTATTCTGACACTTTCTCTCCAGTAGCTAAATTAACATCTGTTCGACTATTTATCTCATTGGCTGCTACTAATGATTGGCCTTTACACCAATTGGATATTAAAAATGCCTTTTTACATGGCGATCTTCAGGAGGAAGTCTATATCGAGCAACCACCTGGGTTTGTTGCTCAGGGGGAGAAAGGAAAAGTTTGTCGCCTTCATAAATCGTTATACGGTTTAAAGCAAAGTCCTCGTGCATGGTTCGGGAAGTTTAGTCAAGCATTGAAAAGTTCGGGATGATCAAAAGTAAGTTTGATCACTCGGTGTTTTATAAAAATTCTTCATGTGGGATTATTCTTCTTGTTGTTTATGTAGATGATATAATTATTACTGGAGATGATGAAAAAGGAATATACTCTTTGAAAGAATCTCTTCATAGCCAATTTCAGACAAAGGACTTGGGGTCATTGAAGTATTTTCTGGGTATTGAAGTAATGAGGAATAAGAAAGGTATTTTCTTGTCTCAAAGAAAGTATGTACTTGACCTGTTATCTGAAACAGGAAAGCTAGGAGCAAAACCATGTAACACCCAATGACACCTAATATACAGCTCACTAGAGATGGGGAATTATTTGAAGATCCTGGAAGATACAGGAGGTTAGTTGGGAAGCTAAATTATCTCACAGTAACTCGTCCTGATATTGCGTATTCTGTCAGTATTGTGAGTCAGTTCATGTCTTCTCCAACAATTCATCATTGGACTGCTGTAGAACAGATCTTGTGCTATTTGAAAAATGCTCCTGGACAAGGTATATTATATCAAAATCATGGTCATTCTTGTATAGAATGTTTTTCTGATGCTGATTGGGGTGGTTCCAAGGAAGATAGAAAATCCATTACAGGCTACTGTGTTTTCTTGGGAGGAAATTTGATTTCATGGAAGAGCAAGAAGCAGAATGTTGTATCAAGATCTAGTGCAGAATCAGAATACAGAGCTATGGCTCAATCTACATGTGAGGTGACATGGATATATCAAATTTTGGCTGAAATTGGATTTAAGGTTCCTTTACCAGCAAAACTTTGGTGTGATAACCAAGCTGCTCTTCATATTCATCCAATCCGGTATTCCACGAAAGACCAAACATATTGAAATTGATTGCCACTTTGTTCGTGAAAAGATACAACAAAACTTAATCTCTACAGGTTATGTGAAGACTGGAGAACAACTTGGAGATCTTTTCACAAAAGCATTGAATGGGAGTCGAGTTAGATATTTATGTAACAAGCTGGGCATGATAGATATCTATGCCTCAGCTTGAGGGGGAGTGTTGGAATATTATGTTTCCAATGTAACATAGTTAATATTGTAGTAGGTAGGATATACCAACAGTCACATGTTCAGTGTATATATAAGTGTATGTATGTACAATCAAATATGAAGATAATAGAATTATTTTTCACAAATATTTTCTGTTAACAATATCTGATAAAAATTTTCTTTTCTGGTGATGAGAAATATTATAAGGCAAAATTCCTGCAACCAAGTAATTCATTATATCTGCATACTAAGGTAGATTTGTAATTGAAACTTTATAAAGATATTCATCAAGGAATGATTCATTAATAAGCAACTCATCTTTCTCATTTACAATCCTTGAAAGATGGTCAGCAACAACATTTTCCATTCCCTTCTTATCTCTAATCTGAATATCAAATTCTTGCAAAAGCAATATCCACCTTATAAGCCTAGGCTTTGCATCTGATTTTGCTAATAAATACTTAAGTACAGAATGGTCAGTATAAATAATTACCTTAGAACCAATAAGATATGATCTGAATTTGTCACAAGCAAATACTACAGCTAGCAATTACTTTTCTATGGTAGCATAATTTCATTGTGCTTCATTCATCATCTTACTAGTGTAGTAAATTACCTGAAAAATGTGGTTCTTTTCTGACCAAGTACTGCACCAACTGCCATATCACTTGCATCACACATTAGCTCAAAGGGTAGCTCCTAATCTGGTGCTACAATAACTGGTGTAATGGTCAATTTTTTTCTTTAGATGCTCAAAATCTTGTACACAATCATCATCAAAGGAAAAAGGAGTATCCTTCTCTAGTAGAGCACAAAAAGGTCGTGAAATCTTGGAAAAATCCTTGATAAATCTCCTGTAGAATCCTGCATGTCCAAGGAAACTTCGTATTCCTTTCACATTCACTGGTCGTGGCAACTTGGAAATCACCTCAACTTTAGCTTTATCCACTTCTATTCCCTTTCTTGAGATCTTATGGTCCAGCACAATTTCTTCTTTCACCATAAAGTGACACTTCTCCCAGTTCAAAACCAAGAGAGTGTCCTTACACCTCTTGAGCACGGATGACAAATTCTCTAAATAGTTGTCAAATGAAGCTCTATATACAGAAAAATCATCCATAAAAACTTCAATGAATTTCTCAATCATATCTAAGAATAATGTCATCATATATCTATGGAAAGTTGCTGGTGCATTACATAAACCAAAAGGCATGCATCTAAATGCAAACGTGCCATATGGACAGGTAAACGTAGTCTTCTCCTAGTCTTTTGGAGCTATTGGAATTTGATTATAGCCCGAATACCCATCCAAGAAACAATAATAATCATGCCCAGCTAACCACTCTAGGATTTGGTCTATGAAGGAAGAGAAAAATGATCTTTGCGGGTGGCATTATTCAACTTTTGATAATCAATGCACACCCTCCATCCAGTCATAGTCTGGGTTGGTATCAACTCATTCTTGTCATTATGCATAACTGTCATACCTCCCTTCTTAGGCACTACTTGAGTAGGACTTACTCACTTACTATCGGAGATATGATAAATAATTCTAGCATCAAGTAACTTAAGCACCTCCTTCTTCACTACTTCTTTCAAAGTAAGATTAAGTCTTCTTTGTGGTTGAATTGTAGGCTTGCATTTAGCTTGCATAAGGATCCGATGAGTGCACACAGATGGATGGATTTCGTGAATATCTGCAATTGTCCACCCAATAACCTCCTTATGTCTTCTAAGCACCTCAATTAACTTACTTTCTTGCTCAGATGATAACTCTACGGAAATGATAAGCGGGAGTTTGGCATTATCACCTAAAAACACATACTTAAGGTGATTAGGAAGCTGTTTCAACTCAAGTTGAGGCAGCTCTTGAATGGATGGAATCAATTTCTTTGAAGTGGCTTCTAAAGGTTCAAACTGAGGTGGTCTTGTCTAAGCTCCAGCAATTGTATCCACCAAGTGATTGTTGTGCACATCTTCATCAGTGCTATCCCGATCATCCAGTATCAACAATTTATCTTCTCCAATTTCAAGAGCGATATCAAGCTCATCATCACTCCAATCATGTGAAAGCACATGTTTTGAATACCCACTCATTTTAGAGGTATCCACTATATTCTTGAACCAGCTGATCAATAGTATCAATATGGAAACAAGTATCATTACCGGCTAAGTGTCTGAGAGATCAAACCACATCAAAAGTAACTTGCTCATCCATAGCCCGAAGTGTCAATTTTCCTTATACCACGTAAATCAATGCTTGTCCAGTAGCCAAGAAAGGTCTTCCTAAGATCAATGGAATCTCTTGGTCTTCAACCATATCAAGAACGATAAAATCGGCTGGAAAAAGAAACTTGTCCATCTTGCCTAACACATCCTCCACTATCCCTCTTAGACGTTTAATGCTACTGTCGGCTAGTTGTAAGGAAACTGTGGTCGGTTTACATTTTCCTAGCCCCAGCTTCTTAAAAATTGACAAAGGCATAAGATTTATACTTGCACCAAGATCACAAAGTGCCTTGTCGAAATATGCAAGGAATAGTGAAGCTGCCCGGATCTTTCAGTTTTGGTGGCAACTTGTTCTGAAGAATAACTGTACACTCGTGGGTTAGCATGACTGTCTCATGTTCAGCTAGGCATCTTTTCTTTGTGAGGATATCTTTCATAAACTTTGCATAAGATGGCATTGATTCAAGCGCATCCATGAATGGAATGTTGATGTGCAATTTTTTAAAAACTTCCAAAAACTTCTCAAACTGATGATCCAGTTGTTGCTGCTTTAACCTTCCAGGAAAAGGAATAGGTGGAACGTAATGCTTCACTTTTGGCTTCCGTCTCTCATCTTCTTCCACCTCTCTTTTTCGTTTATCATGGCTTGATGATGGTATATCTAACTTGATTCCAGGTGAAATTTCAGCCTTATCCTCATGCCTTCCATTGCCTTGGACATCAATTGTTTTGCCTTTTTCCTTCGCTTTTTCTTTCATTTCTGAACTGCTTCATGCACCACTCTTGATGACTTCTTTTCCACTTCTAAGAGTGATTACTTTCACCTCCTCTTTAGGATTCTTTTCAGTAGTACTTGGGAGAGTGCCCTGAGGATGGTGTCATGATGTTTCAGACAATTGAGCTATTTGAGTTTGCAAATCTTGAATAATTGAATCTTGATTTGTTCGTTTTTTAATATCTCTTGCAAAAGCTCAACTGTTTTATCCTTTTCTTTTTGTAGATTTGTTTGTTGTTGATGCACAGGTGGTGGTGGCAGTAATGCTTGAGGTGCATTTTGATTACTCCATCGAAAATTTGGATGATCCCTCAATCCAGGATTATAAGTGTTGGAGTATGGATTGTAATTCCAGCTTTTATCTCATATTGATTCACATAATTTGCTTGCTCATTACATGGCTATGAACCATAGGAATCTTCCGCAAGATACTTTAAATAACTCATGTGAGTATCATCTTGAGAAATCATATTCATAAATGGCACCCACTGGTCCCGCTCCTGACACAGGTTGCATTCGTCTCATCTAATCAGTAAGTGAAGCCACTTATTGTTGAAGTTTAGAAACTATTTCTGATTCATAAATGGCACCCACTGGTCTCGGCTTATTTTGCTCACTATGCTAGTGAAAAGTTGTTTTTGCCAACCCATTGATTAAACGGTAAGCCTCTAGAGCACTTTTGTGCATCAAGCTCCCACCTGCTATTGCATCAATCATCATCTTCAATTGATCTCCAAGAGCTGTGTAGAAAATCCTCATATGATCATGGAGTGATATTCCGTGGTGTGGGCAATGTCTGAGGAGCTCCTTAAATCTTTCCCATACTTCATATAGGGCTTCGCCTTCATATTGCTGAAAGGAAAAGATTTCGTTCCTCCCTTGGATCATTTTGTTGGGAGGAAAGAATTGTTCGAGAAACTGTTGTGCCAACTGATTCCAATTTATGAGAGAATGTGGGGGGTAGAGAATTGAGCTAACTTCTCTCCTTATCTCTTAGTGAAAAAGGGAACAAACTAAGGCGAATTGCATCATTGGAAACCCCATTACTTTTTATTGTGGAACAAATCTACAGGAAATTATTCAGATGGTCATGTGGGTTGTCAAAACTATCTCTACTAAATTGATCTCCTTGCACCATTTGTATCACAGTTGGCTTTATTTCAAAGTTGTTTGCTTGAATAGAGGGCATCAATGGATGGTGCAACTCCATCAACTATTGGCATAAAGTACTCGCACATTGGTTTATGGATCTCATTTCCTACTATCGGCTGAGGAAGATTATTATTGGCCACAACAGGAACAAGCAAATTTGGTTGCTCATCAGCTGGGTTCCTATTGTGTGCATTTCCAGGATCTTCGTTCTGTCTCTCTTCAACAGGGGGAGGATTTTCTTGCAGGTTCCTTTCTATTGCTCTTGTATTTTGTGCTCGTCTTTCTCTCAATTGACGGTGGTAAGTCCGATCGATCTCAGGATTGAATTGCAAGTTTTGGTCCTGTTCACCTAACATACAAGAACAAACGGATCACAGTAAACTATTTTTTTTTTTCAAAATTTTATGGTCTTTTCTAAATTTATATGCTTAGTATAAGGGCTAAATTACTATCTAATATCAGCAAACGTAGCTTCCTGGCAACGACGCCAATTGGAAACTTGCAATAATTACACACTAATAATTTTCAATTTTAAACAACGGTGTAATACTTACTTGGTCAGCAAAATCACCGGGTGCAATGCAATATTTTTTGGAAAGTCCAGGTCGTGTCCACAGAGAGCTAATGATTAATTACTAGAAACTGAATTTTTACCCTAATCTAAGCAATTGAAAGTTCAGCTTTTTTGATTAATCTATGATAATTTAACTAAAATTTACTACAAATGATTGTGAAGAACCAAAACTATATGTTTTAGCAACAACAATGAGAGATATAGGTTTATGAGATGCAGATAATATATGAATAATGTATTTATATTCTCATTTGAAATGATTTATGCTTCAAATTGATAAATAAAATTGATTACTTGGGATTTAATCAAATTCACTAAGAATTACTCACCTCTCGAAGTAGCAAAATCTTTCATAGCATAAACTATCCAACCAAGGTAATTTATCTATGATTAACAGTTAAATAGCAATTTGCTCTCACCAAAATTACTATTCTAGTTAAAATTACAAAATAAGCACCGCCAAGTGACCTAAATTTGCAATCCTAATCGCATAAAGATAAGTGAAATCTTAAGTTTTATCATAGGCTTGCATATCCCTATGAAAAATCTCATTCAAAAACCTAAGTGTATAATTCATGTATCATTCCATCAAATCCATTCATACATATTCATAGTAATCAATGAAGACCAATATCTCAATATACAGTCAAGCAACAAAATTGATAAACAGAGATTGAAAACACCTTAAAAATAGTTTCATTCCATAATCTAGAGTCTTCAAATCCATAATCCCATAAATATGAGCATTGCTTGACTGTAGTTGAACCCTAATTGCCTCTAGGTTACTAGAACATTAGGGTTTTAGTATCCTAAAGGAAAAACTAACTCAAACATTTGTAAATCTCCCTTTTTCTTACTTTCCTAATGAATTCGAATGTATCTCTAATAAGGATACCTTAGATTTATAGGCAAAACATTCAGGGGTTTCATCTAATTTTAGCAGTTACAACACGTATGCGGCAGTTACAACTTCTATGCCGGTGGATTATAGGCGATGTACATTGCTAAAACGCTTGTACATTGGCAACTTTGGCTTCAATGTTACCGGTTTGTATTTTGTGGATGATCTACGCTGCTTCAACGCCGGTGGTGTAGGGTTTTGAAATGTCGGCATTCAAATGAAACTTCAAAGGCTTGCTAGATTCATCTTAGGCTTGTTGTGCAAGTGCCAGCCCTTAAAAAATCAATTCTGTGGATGTTCTAAGCCGTCTCAATGCCGGCGGCTTTGATTCCCCGAAAGCCGGCATTGAATCAAATTGCAGAAGCTAGCTTAATATCCCTCTACACTGGCAGTGTTGAGCCAGTGTTAAATTCTTGGCTTTTGATCTTCTACATACACCGCCTCAAGGCCGGTAGCGTATAAGATAAGATTTGCCGGCCTTTGATTCTTGATTCTGTTCCATGTCAAGGCTGGTTGAACACAGGTGACGTAGAGGCAGTGTTGAAGCTTTAATATGCTTATCATCCTCTAGGCTAGCTATATGCCGGTGGTGTATGATCTACAAAAGCCGGTGTTGTAAGCCCTTGAATTTTTCGAGAATGGTTTTGGAATACCGAATCAAAACCTTAAAATCTGATCTAAGTTGAAATTGAACCTTAAACCAATTTTGATCACGGAATTTCATAAGAGGAGATCCATTAATCATTCGGCATAAAAATCTAAACATGAAAAGATCCACCTATTCGATCCCTGAGATAAACCCCTCAATTTCTAAGGTAAAGTTGGATTAAACCTTAACCTTAGTCAAACCGGAGTTTCAAAAATCAACAAAGGTCAAGACAATCAAACAATTTCAACTCCGGCAATCCCATGTTCTCAAATCGTAGAAAACGAAATAAAGTTAATGGCTTAAAATAGTTCGTAATAATATAGGGTAACATAAATATATCAGATTTGCGAATTTCGAGTGTCCTTTGGACTCAAATGGGATCGATTCTCGAAAAGCGTGTCCTGGAGCTCGGAATAATAAAAATATTCTAATAACACCAAAAGACTCGTAATTAAACAAGGATTTCAAAAATATCAGTTTTATAATTTTTTGGTAACTAAAAATAACAGATATAGCTCGTTTACGTGTTTTTTATTACTATCAGTATTTTATATGTCTAGTCTACTATTCATAGTACTGTTCTTACTATTCATTACTATTTCACTACCTCTATTTTTTTCACACCTATTTTTTACTACCTACATGCTTATTTTCTTACTTTTTATATTTCCAATACAACTTTATTCACATCAAACCTTATACATCACTTCTTTTCATTACAAAAATATAAAAATTAATCAAAACCCTCTCTCTTCCTTCTCCATATGCGCCGGCCTCCCTCTCTCTTCCTCTATATTATTTTTTTTCAATTTATTTTATTACATCAAAAATTCACTCCAAAAATTCTATAAATTCCTCATTCCTCCTTCCTCCTTCATTCTTTCACACATTCATTTTATATAACAAAACTCTACAAAAATTTTCTCTCAAAACTTCTCTGCAACAAATCTCTCTCAAAATACTCTCTACATTCACTACACTTCAAGCAGAAAATAACAAACACAAAACCCATTCATCTCTTTTCAAACCTTCCATTAAACCTTAGATAAAAATCCTACCTATATTCTTTATCATGTTCATGCAACTTAGCATGAGCTTTATGTATGTTTCTTAGACTCATATGAGTTAAAGAAGCAATAATATGTTTATGTTTTGTTTTTGTTCATATTCATATTTTACATTATGTTATTATGTTGTTGTTATTATTGTTATCATTATTTCTGCTCTAATCTAACTTCTATATAGTATTATGTATATTATATATATTTATTTAGAGCATATAAGCTCATTTGTTATTTATTTACTTTCATGTCTTGCAATTTATTTATTTATTTGTTTTATACAATTTATTAAGACTAGTCTTTTTAGTCTTAGACTTGTCCATATCAAGTCAAAACAATTTTCTTTCTTTTCTTTCTTTCCCGGGTTACCTTGATGAAGCTAAGGCTCCCAATACATGACCGGGATACCTTGATGAAGCTAAGGCTCCCAATGATTAACTATTTTATTATGTTTATTTACTTACAAGTATTTCTTTCTATCTTATTATGTATTATCTTTACTTTTACATTGCTACATAATCATATTCATACATGATTATAATGATGTTGTCTTAAGTAAAAATAAAAAATGGGTTCTTTCTTAAACAAGAAAAAGTAAACTAGATTTCTCAATAGAGGAGTTTTTAACAAAGAAGTCTAAATATTGTTTTTAAAAGCTTAAGTAAGTTAATCATAAGTTTTAAAGTATTAGTGCCCAATATTTTTTTTTTCAAATGAAAGAAACTCATTTTTTTTATAAATCAAAACTAAATACTCCATAAAGATAGAATTTTTAGCCTTGAACTAAAGACTTTAACTCAATCATATCTTTTATAAAGACTTAAATAGGTTTATTATAGACTTTGAAAATCACATACTAGGAAAGCCTCTTCAAAACTTAGTTTTTATATGTTGTTATTCTCTTTTCAAAATTAAAATGAAATTTTTGCTAAGTTCTAATGATAACAATTCTTTATTAAGAAAGCTTTTCTTATAAACTTATCTAAGGAAATTATTCTACCATTTAACAAATATTAAGAATAAAACAACTTTTTAAAACCAAGATAAAATTACCTCACTATTTTGGAAACCAACTTAGAAAAATAAAATTTGCCAAGAAAGTAAAGTTTTAAAGATACACATATTTTCTAAAGAAAAAAGGAAATAAAAATGAGAGGAAAACATACATTTAACACAACTTAAAAAATTTGACCACATCAAAAAGTTAAAGGATATTTTGAAAAGCTTATTTTGAAAAGCACTAGAAATAAAGTTAGTAGATAACTTGAAGAATCAAATTTTTGGAAATTAATTTTCTTTTGAAAAGATAGGAAATGGAATTATAATAGGAAAACACTCATAACAACTTAAATATGTTTTAGTTTTCCTTCTAACAATTCAAAAAGAAGAAATTCTCAAAAGTTTTATCTTATAAAACCCTTAAAGACAAATTGCTTATGAAATATCAATATTGAGACAACACTACAAAAATCATGCATACAATGTGAGCATAAATATATGTTCAAAGGATTTTTCAACTATATATATATCTATATTTTTTGCTTAAGGATTTTTGAGCAAATTGAAGTTTGGAAAAATCATATTTTGTAAACTATAAATTCGTAACTATTTTGTACCGTAGTATTTTGCAACCCAAATGGCTTTTTATGACCAAAATAACCTTAGACATGGATAGATCTTTTTGAGTAGGTAGAAAACGGTATATTATTTGAGCAATTCCGAGTTAAAATGTCCAAGTTATGGCTATTTTAAGTTGGAATTACCTTCTATACGAATTTTAATGATCTTATAACATAGTTTTTTATAAGTATTATAGAATCAATAAGAAATACTCATTATGGGTATTCTTCTTGATTAGGTGATCCCGAGGAGGAGTATTCATACCCGGAGGATTATTTTGATTAGTGGATTTACCGATCGACTCATTCGTAAGAAAGATTGATCCTCATGGCCAAGTGATTTTGTTCCTACCTTTTTTGTACTTGGTTGTGCCTGTAGCTAGAGGCACTAAAAGTAGGAGAAGATAAAAAATGAATTATGTATGATAATATTGATTGAAAGAATGCTAAGCATACCGAGACATGAATCGTTGCTAATTAACTTGTGCTTTACTATTATTATGATGGAGTGTGTGCAAATTCTGTGATCACCTTTAAATTACGCTAATCATATATTATGAGTTATATTAATTGATTCATGCATGTCACGTAGTTAGTTTCATTGCATAAGCTGCTATACTCGATGGGACAAGAGTATAGCAGTCGGATTTGCAAGAGCCATAAGATGGGCGATTAGGAGCCTGAAAGAACTATTTTAAGATAGGCGAGTAGGCGCCTCAAATAAACTACATGAGTTGGATTTTAAAGATGGGTTTTAAAGAGCGTGAAACACCTAACCCTGAATGGAGGGATAAATCCATTCAAACATATGATTTCCGGTAGATCATATGTATTACTTGATCACTTGCTTGATGCATTCATATGCTTGTTTAATAACTTGTTTGAAATTATTTATACAAGTACTTGATTTAGGAATATTCTCACTAAGCTAGTTATACTTATACTCCGATAGACCTTTGTTGTAACAAGACTATATCTTTTATTCTCAAGAACTTCATAGACTCGAGTGGGATTATGTTTTGGAAAGCTTCTGGAAATCTTTGAAGATCTTAGGTTAAATATCCTTTAATATCTTTTGGTGTTAGTATTGTTTTGTTATGAGAAAGATTAAGTTGATATTATGATTGTTTGGAGAATTATAAGGGAAAACCCCTAAGATGATGTAAGGATTTTATATTCTCTTAATGATAAATTAGATGATTATTTTGATTCTTATATGCTGTATTTACTATCTCGAACTATACATCCCACCGATGTCTCCTATTGTTGTGATAGACGCTTTACATATGGCGTTGAAAACTTTCGCATGACTTCAGGAAGTCATTCTTAAGTTTTTATATCGTATGTGGCGGACTGCCACGTTTAGGTACCCTTTGGGGCGTGACAAGCGTATCCCCTGAGATTCTTCAATTTCAACTCAAATTGCCTTATAATGCTTTCCTTTGATAACTTTTGACCTGAAACATAAACCTAAACACTCCGAGTACCAATTGTGGAAATTTTTATGAAATTCAACTCAAATTAATCACTAATCACTAGTTAAAGTTGTGTAAAATATGATCTTATCAATGAGCTTATTTTTACTAAGAGAAATTTTCAAAACAAGAAAAGGATTACAAAAGTTAAGTTAGAGCTAAGTCTCAACACCAACAAAAATTTTGAAATTTGTAACTAGGGTTAAATGCCAAGAAAATACTTATTTTCCAACTGTAAAACAAGAGTTTTATTAAAGAAATGGAAGCCTTAGGGAGTAGTATTGATTATGACTTAATTTTAGAAAGATTAAATGAGTTTTACACAAGAAATAATCTCAAAAACAAGTTTCAAAATTGGGATCTTAAAATGACCCTCATTTAACACCTATTTCCAAATATTAAAATGAGGATTTTAATAGAAAAATAGAAGACATAGGGAATAGTTGTAGTAAAGACTTGATTTTGAAAAGATTAAATGTGTTTTATCAAAGTATATACCTAAAACAAAGGAAAGGTTTCCAAACTTGGATCAAACAATATTTTCATTTCCTAAAATTGTGTAAAATTCGTCACTAGGCAAAACACATGTTTAAACATCTACTTTCCAACTTTGAAATGAAGAATTTTATTAAAATAATGAAGGTATTAAGTATATAGATCATCGAGGCCTTATCTTAGTAAAATTATAGATGATTTTCAAAAAGATAAAGATAGTTTTCTCAAACAAGTGTTATTGACATTGTTGCAAAGTAAACTTTTTCCAAAAATTCTTTTTAACCAAAAAAAAATCATTAAGGACATACATATAGATAGCTCATATCATGTCATTCATGATGATAACTTGTAGATAATGTATGCACATATAATATGCTTGGTAGAAATAATGCAAATTTCACAAAACAATTTCAGAAATGCAAGTTTTAGCTGCTGATCAGATCTGATCCAAGCATTCCAAGACCTAAAAATTTTCAAAATTTAAGGATAACATCATAAATAGATATATCTTTCGAAATAGATAGAAATCGATAGCTTATTAGCAAAATTCTGAGTTAAAATGACCAAGTTATGGCCGTTTTAAGTTGAAATTTCTACTTACCACGAAAATTGCGAACTCAAGAGCTTTTATTTAATAAGTTGGAATTAGTTATGATATGAATTACTCATTTGGGTATTTCTTTCATTTAGGTGACTTTGAATCGGAGGAAAATTCTTGTTTCCGGATTGCTACCTTTAGAGACCGATGTCCATGGCCGAGTGAGTTCAATATCCTTAAATTACTTGCTTATGATTATGCTTGTAATGATAGTGGTATTAGAAATAGGACAAGATAAAAATGGGAATGTGCATGTGAATTCCAATTTGTTGAATTCATGTTAATAATAGTGAAATGGGAATTGCTATAAATATGTGTATGATTTACTATAGAATTGGATTGTCTGAAATATCTATGATCGCCTATAATTCACTTAAACAATATGCCATGATCTTATAATTAAATTGACCATGCATACCATATGTTGAGTCACATTACATTTGTTATTATACCTTTATAGGAAGAAGGCATAATAGCTAAGCAACGAGTGGGCTTGAAAACTCGAATATTGGCATGAATGGCCTGAATTAAAATGGAAGTGACGTAGGTACTTGAATCAACTCCAAAATTAGTGAGTAGGTAGGTACCTGAATCAACCACTATATAAATAAGAAAAATTGAAATTTATGGTAGTATGGGCCTGAAATACCTAACCTCGAATAGAGGGCGTAAATCCATTCAACATAGGACTTGCGGAAGTCTTATGTATTGTATGCCCACGTGCTTGTGCATTTCATATGATTGTCTAATATAACTTGCTTGCCCTATTGTTTGATGAAGTATTTAATTTTGGAAGTGAAACTCAATAAGCTAGCGTAGCTTATACCCCCATAGCTTCTTTTTTATGCAGTTCCCATACATATGGCTGCGTCCTCGGACTTGGCCAAATCAGGTAATGTGAAGTTAGGAGTGTTTCCCATTAGAATTTTATGATTAGCTCTGTATAGTCTTTCATAGTAAACTTTAAACACTCAGGTTTTTCTTAAAGATAATATCTAGACTTCTGATTAGTAGGGGAGTATCCCCTAATATTTTGTAACTAATCCTGAGATATCTATGGTTTATGCTTTTATGTTTATTCTATCAAGTTGAATTGTCTATCTCCAACTGCATATGTATTCTATTGTCGTAAGGGGACTGTGGTAGTATTGTTACGTTTAGGCTACTCTTTGGGGCATGACAATGTCACTAGTTTTGATCCACCCCAACCCTTACTACTTATGATAGAATTAATTAATGATTAGTTAAGTCTATAACTGCGGGGTTTCTCAAATGAATTAATTGCTCTCTTCAAGTCAATTAACTCCTAATCTTAATCCTAATTGAAGAAGTGAGAATTTCTTCCTTCACTAATGTCAAATTAGAACCGCATAAAGTTCATAAACCTTAATTGAAGAAAACTAGTGGCAGAAAATTGAAAACATCTTACTTCTAGGTGAATTACGCATCTTCTTTACTCATGAGAGATCTATTCTATTAACTAAAATCTTCTTTCTAATTAATAGAAACCAAGTTTATAATGGTTTGGGCCTAAAACCATCACAAACAACAAAATAAATCATGAAGTAAATTTAAGACTAAAACTTTATTCAATCAAAAGCAAATATGTACATGAGGCTAGGGTTTCACAAAACCTAGGGCATACAAAATCTACTCTTCCGTAGAATAAACAATAAAAATAGAAAATCTAGAAAAATTTAGAGATAGCATGATTAATAAAGCCTTTGAAAGCAATCTTTTTGTGCCTCTAGATGTTTATGCAGCAATTCTCTCTTGAAAAGCTCTCCAAAATACATCCTTTAGGGTTCTGGAATGGAATAGGATACTCTTCATAATGAAATAGAGCACCTATATATATACTGTCATTATACACGACCCCTTATACGACTCGTGTAGGTATGCAGTGTACACTAGAATAATCGTGCAAAAATTCTTGCTCAACATTCATATACTATCCGACATACACGACCCGTGTATACTGGTCGTGTACTCCTAGAACTAGATATTTTTCTCATTATTTGCTCCAGAAATTGTACACTAGTTGTGTACTTCTCTAGTGTACTCTTGATATCATAGTAGTAGCTCCAAAACTTCATCAAATGTTTGCTCTTTTCATTATAAATCCTTCAAAAAGCTTAATTACTCCTTTTTACCCTTGAAATGAATAGTTTATCTAATAAGAATCGTTTTCTTTAGAAGATCAACTAAATAGTACATGTAATATGTGACATAATCTAAATTATTCAATAACTAAAATTTACATGTGAATACAATATTAGTTTTAGATATTAAGTTTGAAGCAAATTTTGATTTATGAATATGAATGTGTAGAAATAGGTTTGATATATTATGTTTATTAATGTTAATTATTGATGGAAGTGATTATGTGTAATGAAATTAATGTTATTGTTTCATGTATATTAATGTGTGTATAGTGTAATTAATATTTGTGTCTTTTATGAATTAATATGTATGCGTTATATTGAAAATTATAAAAACAACTTTTGAATTTCTTAAGAATTTGTTGGCATAAATTTTTCGAAAGTGTAGCCAATTTTCAAGCCTAAATTACACCCAAATGAGCTCCAAATTAAGCCAAATTTAACCCAAAGTCTTATATGCCTCAAAAATCAAACTTAAGATAATTTTGAGTCACAAATTTGATCAAATTATTACCTCTTTTGGCAGCCCTCATTTCCCATACGAATTTCCCTCTTCTTTCTCTCATTTCTCTTTTCCTTTTCTTCAAACTACAAGCCCTAAATCAAAGACCAATAGCAAGCTTTTGGATTCAAAAATCTCCCCAAGCCAAAGCCTCTACATGTAAGTTAAAGCTAGTATAAACTCCTATTTTATTTCCTTTCTTGTAATATAGGTGTAAAACCCATGGTAGGATTAGTTAATGTCTTTTGAATTGTATGGTTCTATGCATTGATATATATGTTAGGTTGTGTGTTATTGATATATGAACTTGTTTATGTAATACATAAGTAGTGAGAGGTGTTGGGAGAACTAAATTCGATTTGAGCAGTTAAAGTTGAAGTGAAGAGGAGGAGAGGATTTGATGTGAATGAAGTAGTTTAATGTGTTGTTTTAATGTTCAAAGTTGCTAGAATTGATTAGTGTAGATAGAAGATATTGTATGAAGCAAAAATATGAGTTTGAAGAAGGATTAAAGTGTTATATGTTATAAATTTGCAAAGTGCAAAACAGGGGAAATAAATTCTTTTCGAATAGGTCTGTTTTGGAACATATGCCGGCATCTAGTACTTCAACGCCGCCGGTGTAGAGGCAGTGTTGAATGTGATCAGAACCGATTTTTTTTAAAGCCGCTTCAAGCAACGCCAGCTTTTACAAGGAAATTTGCCAGCATTTATTTTTTTCAAAGTGTACGTCGCCATTAGGGCTTCAACATCGCCGGCGTATAGGCGGTGTTGGATGTGAACAAAAATCAAAACATTTAACGTCGGCTCAATGCCGTCGGCGTATATTCCAACATTGTCGACGTTCAATCAAATTTTGCCTATGTAGAAAGGTCGTGTATCCCTGAGTTTTACAAATTCAATCTTCTTCAATTGTCATTCTTTACTTCATATATGATCTTCTAATGAATTTCTAAGCTAAATAAACATGTTTTATGTATGAATTAGATGTTAAAACTATATGTTAGATTTATTGAATCTCCTTGTATAGTTAACCTAGGATTGTAATATATATATATATATATATGTGGATTCTACATTCTATTATTGATTTCTTTGATATTCTTATTTCAGTTAAAGATTCTTCAGTTATTCCCCTTCCGAGTGAATATAGTAATACACTGTTGGGTACAGGTACGCAATAGCTTGTTTTTTGTGTGCTAGGACTAGGCATTCTTAAATTGATTTAATTCAATTCGGCTTAATGCTTTGATGAACTGGATGTCTATTACGCTGTTTAATCTGGTCCGAGGAACAACAAACCTGTCATGATGCAATGACATGTTAGTTAGGCACTTAACCTAAGTCATGATGTAATGACTTTACCATGTTGCAATGGCATGCTATGATGCAATAGCGATTTGTTTTTGGTTAAGTGGGTAGCTGATGGGGAGAATAGTATCCGAGTAACGCTTGCTTAACTCAGGGGGAAATACCATGGTTTAGTTCAAAGTTTATGGGAACTTGTGAACTAGGCTCATATTGTGGACCGAGTTTAAGTAGAGTCGAGCAACGACTTTTGAACCCTAAATGAAGCTATTTCTTTATGGAATGGTTATAGGAGATATAAGTATTCGGACTGCTTATATCAACTCCCCGAGTAGCTACTGTTACTCAGGACCCCTAAATTCCCAAAGCGTGATGCCGGGGTTTGACTAGCCTCTTGTTGTTTTGTTAAAAGAAAACTTAATAAGATAATGACTTGATTCATTCATGCATTCCATTTGATTTAAGTTTGCTTGACAAATTGTTCTTGTATTTTGTTATTGCGTACTGGGCCTTTGGCTCACTTTTACTGCTTTGCAGGTAATGGAGATGAGTTATGTGATGATCTAGATTACGGGTCAGACTTTGAGAGATTCATGGATGAGTGGGACAAATAGGACTCGAATGCCCCTGGATTTTGGAGAAGCTTTCCTTTAAAAGAAAAATTCTCTGTTTAGAAGGTTTGTTAGATAAGCCTAAGTATAATAGACCTTAAGCTCTCTTTAGATTATCTTTAGTACTAAGAAAAACTTGTAATTTTTGTAGTGTCTTTTATTGACACTAAACTTTGTACATATGATGTATATATGTATAGATTGCTTTTATTAGCAATCTTGTTTTGTTAAAGACTGTTTATAAAGTTTTAGTAAATTTAATCAAACAATTTTCATAAACTATTAGTTTTAGGATAACCTTACATATAATGTGAAAATGTTATATGTGGTTGGGGACTCGGTACTCTAAATCTTGGGATTTAGTGGGTTGGGTCTTTACAATATGATCAACAAATCATAATTATTAAGGGTCTTTGGACACTTATTAGTAATGCCAGACATATATGACTACTATCAGGGTGAATTTCTCCAACTTTGTATATCTCTCTTCAGCTTCTTGAAGGACATGACATATATAGTATACGGGTTAATGTTGTCGCCTCTCTACTCGAGTAAGGACTGATGAGAGAGCTTGGTCGCTTACTGTAAGGTATAAGTATAGGTCCTCTCCTGAGGATAAGGTCGACAACATGGGTGGCTCCACCAAGAAATGCTTGAGGTCCTTGAAGGCTTCTTAGTATCATTCGGTCCATTTGAATTTGTTGGGCATTTTGAGGATTTTAAAGAATTCAAAGCACTTATCAGTGCTTATAAGGAGAAACCTACTCAAAGCGGCTACCCTCCCAGCAGTTGTTGCACATCTTTAACAAAGGATAGGGAATCATTTCCAAAATTGCTTTGAAATGCCTCTTTAGGAGACGACGTAGCCTAAGAACTTCGCCAAAGTGGTCCCGAAGTCACTCGTTTGTCGATTGAGCTTCATGTTAAAAAAATAGAGATGATTAAAAGTCTCTAAAAGGTCATAGAGATGATCTTTGGCCCTTTTTCTCTTAATAATCATGTCATCAACGTAGACTTCCATATTTCTTCCTATTAAGGCTTTGAATAATTCGATTACCAATCTCTAAAAGGTAGGCCTGGTGTTATTGAGTCCAAATGGCATTACCATATAACAGTAAGTACCAAAAGTGGTAATAAAGGAGATATAGACCTCATAATTCGAGTTCATCTTGATTTGGTTATAACCTGAAAAGGCATCCATAAAGCTTAGCAGCTCGTGGCCAAAGGCATTATCGATGAGTTGATCAATTCATAGTAAGGGAAAGTATCCCTTTGGGCATGCTTTTTCAAGTCCAAATAATCTATGCACATTCGCCATTTTCCATTAGAGTTCTTGACCAAAACAACATTAGCTAGCTAGCTTGGGTATTTCTCATCCTTGATGAATCCAACTTATAAGAGCTTTTAGACCTATTCTTTGATGGCAAAACCTATCTTTTTAGGGAAAAGTGCCTAATCTTTTGGCAAACCGGTCTTTGCATTTTGTTTACGTTCAATTGATGGGTGATCACATTCAGATTAATGTCAGGCATGTTAAATAGCGATAATGTGCATAGTTGTTAAAATCACAATTTTACCTATATTATGAGTTTATGATTTTAAAAGGCTCTTCCGAGTTAACTTGTGAGTAGAATTTTTTTTTTTGGTAGAACCTTACAATTTTAACTTAATTTACCAATTCCATTTATACGAGTCAAATGAGCTAAAATATAAAGAATACAATAGTATGTTTACAAGCTAAAAAACTATCAGGACTTAGAATGATGTATCTTTCTTACTGTCATTTCTATTTGGTTTCAAGACACTCTCTCTATCTTTTTCCCTTCTTCCCCTAAAAACCCTTATTCTACATTTATAGAATTCATTCAAGTCAAGTTATAGCTGTAAAGTTTATAAGAAAACTTATTTATTTCATTTATATAATTAAGAATTTAATAAGTTGAAAATTTTGATTTTCCTTTAGTTTATCACTCATTTTAAACAAAACACAATAGAAAATAAATCAAATTTGATTCTATTCGCTCTTTTTTATATGTGTTATGTTATAGATCAAGAGTTATTATGAAAAAAAACTTAATTTTTTTTCTTTTTTTTTACATCCATTATGTGTTTTACGTTTTCTACATCTTCTATAAGCATTTCTATAATTTTTTAAAGCTATTTTGCAAAGGTTGTAGAAACTTACATTTCTATGTTTTGATTTTACATTCTGATTCCACTAACCGCCTTGCAATTTTATATAGAATCACAAGTTTAATAACCTTGATAATGTGAAGACATCTTTATTTGCCCATAAGAATGCAATTAATTTTTCTTCCAAATCTAAAGGGATCAACGTCCCCACTTTTGTGGTGTGGTCGGGACAATCATCTAGGGTGATTTCTTTTATGAGCTCAACTGATTCACTACGATCGAGATAGCTCTTTAGTTCGGGATCTATTACACATATACGATCACCTTTCAATGAAATACAACTTCCTAGACTGTTCTTGATCTCCCTTGTAGACCCTTATCCCCATCAGGATGAGGAATTTAGCTTTAATGTAGGGCAAGGAGAAAACCATACAGAAGATCGACTAGGTAGCCCTGCTTAGGATGGCTTTATAAGGAGACTAGCTATAAATCCCCTAATTTTGCATAACCTAATTTTGATAATTGACAATAATATGATATAAAATCTTTAAAAACTTTGGGAAAAGTCACAAAGATCACTCTTGATTTTCTTGCGATTTAGGAATATTAAAATATGAACGGTTTAGTTCTAGTTCAGGAAATTTGAATCATAAATTTCCTTAACTCTTTGCAATCGATGAGCAATAATAAATCAAAGAATTAATGAAGTAATTATTAAGGCTCTAATAAATTTAAAATAACTATAAATCAATTTAAAAAATATCTATAATAAAAATAAAAAAATTTGAAAAACAGTAAAGATGCCAAATAATTCTCAAATAAGAAATATCATAATTAATCATAAAGAAAAACCTTAACTTCAACAATATATATATATATATATATATCCCTGGATTCATCAAATACAAAGAATCAAATGACGTCTAACAAGTAAATTTCCATTTTTAAATATTTTCTTATGAATTTATAATTAAATAGGGGTAAGCAAAAAAACCGATGAAACCAAAAACCGAACTGAAACCATAGAACCAATCCAAAAAATATGGTTAACCGATTCGTTAGTTTCGGTTTAGAATTATGGTTTTTATTTTTTTCGGTTTTAGGTTTTCAATTTCAGTTTGTAATCACAAAAAACCGATGGTTAATAGTTAATCGTTTTAATATTTATAAATAAATTATATATATGATTTACATATACATAAAATTATTTTTTAAAAAATATATATAAATACTATTACATATATATATAATTTACCTATATTAATATTCCTTGGATTTCGATTAAAATACTATTGTCCTATGTTTGATGGAGTTAATGTGGTAATTGATTTGATTTGATTTTATTGATAATTATACATCAAAGTTTTTCCCCTTTTCCTTAATTTGATTTTCTTTTTTCTTAGCTCTTGTAATATATATAATAATTTAAAGAAAAACTTTATGATAAAGGTTAAAAAATAAGGTTTGTTAAAATAATCAATCTGTTGTTGAAATCATTACGTTAAATGGTTAAAAACCAAAAACCGAATAAATTAACAGAATAAAATAGTTAACCATTTAGGTGGTTGACCATTTATAATGGACCGGTTAAGGATTGGAATATTAAAAAGCCGATCATTACGATTATATTAAAAAAATAAGCTCACAGACCGGTTAACCGATTCGTGAACACCCCTATAATTAAAGATGATCGTAACTCTTATAGAAGCCATTCATAAAAGAAGTAACCTCTTAAGGAAGCAACTTCTAAAGAAGGAACCTCTTGAAGAAACTAATAACATCACCTGCTTAAGTAAGCAACACTTCGTAAAATTCACTCAAATCATATAAATGATTTATTACATAAAAAAATATTCAAAACATAAAACAAGTAATTATAAAATATAATATAGAAACTCTAGAATTAATACCCATGAAATATTCTACATTACCAATTTAATCATGTGTTTACATTGGGTACATGATACATAATAATTATATGACAAACTATTACTATAATTTACAATGGTGGTAGTAATAGTATTAATAGCATCAAAAGTGTTTGGTCATTAACCATATACATTGTAGTGATGATGATGATGATGAAACAAAATTATTTTGTTATATAATAAATAATACCATACTTGATCCACATATCCAGATAATTTTAATAAATTAACAATATTAAGACCATAGCTATTATATTACTAATATTATATTAATCATAATAATTTATCAAGTTGTAACAATGTTATGATTTATAAATATGTTTTAACCAATATCATAATATTGGTAAACTATTATAATTAAGTACCATTATAATTTAACAATTATAGTAATAATATATACGTAACCATCATATCAATATAGCCTATACCACAAAAAATTCTAGAGCTAATTACCTAAGAAAACTTACAATTATTGGCACGAATTACATATATGACAAATCATTTAATATGAGAAGTACTATATCAAGAAAATTATAATAGTAAACAAGCAAACACACAAATCAAGAAAATAGTATGATATTAATTAAATAATATAGGCTAAAATCATATTAGAAAATTAACTAGAATTTTAATAAAATAAATAAAACACATTGCAAACCCTAAAATTCAAATCAAAATCAAAATCCTAAGCCATATCAAATTAGAACCAAATCTAAAAAACCTTAGATTGAATCAAATAAATCTTATAACCCTATAATACCATATAAATTAAATTAAACTCATATTCCCAAAAATTCGTAACCTTAGATACCCTAAACAAAATTAGATAAAGATTCAATAATCCTAAGATGTCAAATAAAATAGCAAAAGCTTGAAACCTAAAGGAAAATGGTTTAGCAAAAATATATCACCATAAAAATGATCTTATAGCTTAATCGATATGAAATCCCTACGCTAAACAATTCATTTGTTTGGTCTCTAATACATAAATCAAGGTAGTATATCTAAATAATATATAATAATAAGAAATAATTCCTTATGATTGTAAACTCCAAAAGTTTTATAGTAATCTTATAAGTAAAATCTTAGAATCGAAAACTGAACTAAAACCAGAACTCTAAAGTCAGAGCAAGTCAACCTTAGAAACTCTATAGACTTGGCCAAATAAGCTTCCACAACTCTAAAATTTGGAAAAAAATTAGAAAAATGGCATAAACTTGCATTATGAACCAAAAATAAATTATATGTCCTAAAATGATCAAATTCGCCAAAATTTCGATTGTTTCAAGCTTTACGAGATCGGTTTTTGTATCTAGACACCGACATGTGAAATGAGATTAAATATTCCAACAAATAATTTATACTAGAAAAGTATTAAAAAACCTATAAAATATCATATGAAATTTTTTTAAGTTATGAAAACATCAGATATAGTTAATATACACGTATTTTATCTCTATCGGTAATGTATTTGTCTTATCAACTATTCATTTCTCTATACTTTTATCTTAAACTTGCTTTTACATCTTATACACCTATTTCTTACATTTTTTTTCCAACATTACTTTTCACTTAACTTCTTCTGTCACATCCTAAAAAGAGGCCTAGAAGGATCAACCTATAGTTATCATATTATAAGGACCCGCTATCACTCCTATAATTAAAATAGATGATAACAGTTCCCTAACCACATATAACCTATAGGATTATATATAAGGTTGTCTAAAAGAAGTGTTTAAGGAATTGTTTGTCTAATTCTACATAGTTAATATAATAGAAACCATAGTTTTTCAAAACTTTTAACAAAACATACTACACCATTAACATATTTCACAAAAGAAATAAACTCAAGTCATACATAGCTAAGTACATATATATATACACATTACAACCAAAGGCTTCTTACAAGCCCTAACAAAATTATATATATAATCCAACTAGTACTTTAAATACAACCATAAGGCTATCATAACTAGTTT
The DNA here is from genome assembly GCA_024138025.1 of Combretum micranthum. Lineage (NCBI taxonomy): Eukaryota > Viridiplantae > Streptophyta > Magnoliopsida > Myrtales > Combretaceae > Combretum > Combretum micranthum. Next base: position 138,398 of record JAMXBD010002498.1, on the reverse strand, counting down.
ATTACAAAATTTGGATTCCATCAAGTCAAAGGTCATCTCTAGTTCTCCAAATCATTAAGAAAATCCTCGAAATCGGTTCCATACTCCATGCTTGTGTAAAACTCATCGGATTCATCACCTGAAATGGTTAAAATATGAGCCAAAGACCTAGTATGCAAGTAACAAATATAAATGCAAAGTAATTCACACATGCTTAAGTTAAATGCAAAATGCAACAACCAATAATTTATTATTCAATCTTTAATTAGTCATACATCATGGGAATATTCAAACTCCGGACATCAAGGATCTAGTATCATGTTTGCCTCCCTGAGTGATCCCTACTGTTCGTACAAACTAAGTAGCCCCATCTTCCGGCGTAGCTCGTAATACTAGGGGATCCTGAGTAACGCATAACGACACTCAGGGGGTTGATATAAGTAGCTCGGATACTCATACCATCTTAGATAAATTTATCCATAACGATTAAGTAATCTCATTTAAGGTTTCTAGCCATTTCTCGACTTCACTTAACTCAATCCATAATATCACTTAATTCAAGTGTTCCCATAAACATTGAATTAAATTATATTACATCCTTTCAAGAATAAGCAAACGTTATACCGATAACAAATTCCCTATTGATTACCCGCTACACCACTTATAAAGTCATATCAAAATGACAGGGGTGGTCTAAGCGTCTAAAACTACCATGCCCCTAATCTGAGAAAGGTTACCGCTCTCCGAATCAGATTCAACGGTATGAAAGACACTCAGCAATCAATTATCAAATTTCTTAATTTAGAGTAACTTTGAATGATGCTTATCCTACCAAAGAAACAAGCAAGTTACCACGTACCTGAAATAGCTTGGGAGCTAATGGGGTTAGTCGAGCGAGGATCTATCACTGTTCAAAATAATATTGAATTTCCCACTTAGTTCAAGCACTACTTAACTAGCTTCAAATATAATTAATCAAAGAAATTCAAATAAATTATTACAAAGTCATAACAGAACATTTAAACATCATCTTATATCATATAATATACAATAAATATTAAATTGATTATATATCAAACTTTGGGAAATATTGAAGAAAGTTTTTTGAAAATGAAACTGCAGGGGACATGCCGGCCTTCAATGGTGGCAGTGTTGAACCAGTGCACAATGCACTAAAACTCAACACTTGCCAACACTGTAGGGTTCAAGATACGCCGATAGCCTTTAGTCTACACCAACGGCGTTAAGCTAGTGTAGACTACAACTCCAAATTTCTAAAAAATTTTCGAGAGTTCCACGAGGTTGGTTCACGCCCGTGGATACCCCCAACACCAACAGCGTATCCATGTACGACGATAGCGTGGGATTCTACGCTGGTGGCTTTAAGCCCGGCATTAAAGATTTTGATTCTGTTCACATTCTACATTGCCTCTAAGCTGACAGTGTTGGAACCTTAATAGTTGGCGCTGGCCAATTTTCCTTACGAAAGCCGGTAGCATTTCAATCGGCTTTAAGAAAATAGTTCTGATCACCTTCAACACCGGCTCTACGCCGGCGGCATTGAAGTACCAGATGCCGGCGTACGCTAAATAACAAACCTATTCGAAAATGTTTTACTTCCCTTGTTTTCTTTACAACATGAACTCATTTAAAAAATTCTTCAAACTTATTTTAAGCTTCCCAAAACTTGTTATATGTTCTAAACACCATCCAAACAACACAAACCCACTTCTAATCATCAAACACCCAACTACAACATTTAAACACCAAATACACTTCAATTCCATACTTCAACTACTCAATTTAGCTTCACTACTCATCAACACTCCTTACAACTTCCCTAACACTTAACTAAGCTCACACAATAACAAAGCACAGCCTAACATATATCAATGCATAAATCAATCAACTCAAATAACATTTACTCATCCTACCATAAGTTTTACATTCAAATACAAGAAAGGAAATAAAACAAAAAGATTATGCTTGCATTAACTTACATGAATAGACTTTGGCTTGAAGTGATTTTTGAATCCAAAGGCTTGTTATTGATTTTGGTTTAGGGCTTATGGTTTAGAGATAAAAGGAAGAAAGAAAGAAAAAAACAAGAGAAATTCGTATGAAAAAATAAGGCTACCAAAAGAGACCCTAATTAATCAAATTTGAGGTCTATAATTATCCAAAGTTTGACTTTAGGGGTATGTTTGACTTAGTTTTAATTTGGCATAATTTGGAATGCATTTGGGTTTAATTTGGGCTTAAAAATTAGGCTTAAACTATGTAAAATTTCTGTCAACTATTTCTAGAAAATTCAAAAGTTGTTTTTGACAAATTCTAAGCATAACACACACATATTAAGTCACAAAAGACACAAACATTCATTACACTATGCACACATTAATATACATAAAACAATAATATTAATTTCATTGCACATACATACATACAAAATGACACATATTCAACACATGCACTAATTATATTGTTGTTCCTGCACATATATCTCATTTCAAAATCATATATAATTTCAATAACACATTTATAAAATATAATTTAGGAAATGTATGGCTATTTCACATATCAAGTATGCATATAAGATATGATAACTGTTTTTCAAGTCAGAGTTTTGTAAAATTCTACTTAATATTTGCTATACAAGTTTAATTGCATAAAACAATTTAATAGCTAAGGAAATACAAATTTTTATAGTCCACAAGAACCGCAGAGAATCAGTATCCCCTACCAAACAATAAAAGAGAATAGATCATATATGTATTACAAAGCCTTGAACTGTTCTTAATCTAACCAATCTATTCTAAGCCTATCACATTAATACAAAACAAAATAACTTAATTACAAAACATATAAATTATATTCTAAGCTAATCTTCAAATCTCCAAAGTCTGCACACTCTCTTAGCCCATCCCCATCCTGAGATACACTTGCACAAAACTATGGGGTGTGAGCTTCTCTATAGCTTAGTGAATGACAATGCCAATGCACATAACAAAAAAAAAAAAAGTTTGACGATTGTTATTAACAAACATATGTAATGCAACACTCAAACATATGATATGCACAGTTTGGATGACGGAATCCAAACCAATGGAGATTTACGCTCTCTCCTGAGGGTTGAAGTGCTAACTCAAGTCATTCATGTCCTGTAGTGCTATGAACTAAGGGGGGTGTCTTCTCAATTTAGAGCCTTCAGCTCACAACTTTCTCATTAGAAAACCATTTTATATAACTAATGTAACCTCTAACTGCTCCTTAGATATGACTAAGGATGGAGGATTTCATTTCGAAATACATTTCATTGAAAAATAACCTCTAACTTCTTTAGACATAACCAAGGAGGGAGGATTTTCTTTAAAACTTGTTTTATCAAACATAACCTCTAACTTCTCCTTAGAAAAATCTAAGGAGTGAGGACTACATCTTGAACTTATTTTGTGCATTGATCAAAACATTTATACTGCCAATATACCCTCCACTTCCCTTAAAACCATAGAACCTCCCTAAGTACTAGCATCTCCTAGGCCAATACCCACATAGGCGATGTCCTTTAAATGCCTTTTTAGTTCTTGGGATACGAGCAACTCTATGGTATCCAATTAGAGAAACAGATCTACTAACATAACTTGGGACTACCATAGAATCGAGATGCTAGCACGTGACATAAATACTATGCTAATGCAAGTATGTTGTCATGCCCCAAAGGTACCCTAAATATGACAGTCCGCCACATTCAATATTAAAGCTTAAGTATGACTATCTCAGTCATTCCATAAGCTTCGATACCGGTGTAAGGCGTACATTCACGATCATAGAGGACCAACTTTGAAACAAGTTGTTTAAGAAGACATTTATATAACAGTTTAAGAATGGAAATCATAAGATAATATTGAAATAGGAAAACATATATAAAGGTCTTACAATCATCAAAGGATCATTCTCTCCTAAAAAATATAGTTCATCATAGTCTAGTGAAACCTAATCAAAATGATTACAAGGTGATTTACTAAGAAGTCTAAGTCTACATCTAGTCTTTAACTTTTTCCAAAAACTCCTTAAGCCAAAAGGTAATACCCCCAAGAAATATCCCCAGGGCTTCAACCATAGATGGGGAAACTGCAAGAGATATCTATAAGGGCGTAAGCTTCCTCGCTTAGTGAGAATTAAATCCATAGTTAAAGTACTCAACAATCAATAATCAATCAAGTTATTTAATAAAGCATTTGAGATGCAAGCAATCACGTGAACATACAATTTTTTGGGAATCATATGTTTGAATGGATTTACCCCTCCATTCGGTGGTTAGGTGTTCCAGGCAACGAAGCCATAGTACCCAAATGATGTTTTTTTTTTAGTTTTGAATAGATTCCTACCAATTGCTCAAATGTAGTTGATATAGGTGCCCACTCACCATTTAATTTCAGACAATCAAAGTCATAGATTATAATTTCAGGTCCTTGACCTCATTACTATACCCTTGTCCCACTAAGGGTATAGTAATGAATGCAATGTGACTCATTGCGTGTCATGCATGAATCATTTAATTTAAATAATCATCGTATAGCATTAGTCAATTTATAAGTGACCATAGAATTTGCAGATAATCAATACTAAATCATACAATGATTAGTTAACAATTCCCGCCTTGATATACTTATCATAATTTCAACCATGTAAGTAAAACACATGCACTTGCATGTTTTATCTTTTCCCAAAATCTAGTGTTACTAACCTATAAGCAAATACATAAGTACAATTGCGAGAATTTAAACTCACTCGGCCATATCAGCAAAAGCTTCCTTAGTCGAAATAGTCTTCCGATAAGGTAGCTTGAACTCCACGTCACCTATATAAAAGAAATACCCTAAATAAGTATTTCTTAGAAAATCTACTTAACTCGTAACTCTATTCTACTAAGCTTGTCAAAATTCACATAAAGTAAAATTCCAACTTAAAATGGCCATTATGTTTATTTTAACTCAGAATTTCGCATATTATATATCGATTTCTACCTACTTGAAAAGATCTATTTATTTATAAGGTTATTTCCCACATATGAGGTCATTTGGGTTGCTAAACGTCTCAGTACAGATTCAAAATGAACATTTCCAGATTTTGCAAAACAATTTTCCAACTCAACTTTATCCAAAAATCCTTTGGCAAAATATATATATATACTCAAAAGATTTTTCAATCATATATATATATATATATATATATATATAAGCTCACTTTATATACAAATAGTTTAATGGTAGTGTCTCAATGATTAATTTCATAAAACAATTCATGTTGAAGTGTTGAAACTTAACTCAACAAATTTTTTCAAAGTATTTTGAAGAAAATTTATATTTTCTTAGGTTATTATAAATGAGTATATTCTTTTTTTTCCTCATTCTTTTTTGCAAAGCAAATAAATTTTTCCCTTAACTTTGGTCTTTCACAAATTTTACTTCTAGTGATAAAAGAACAAAGTCATCAAAAAGTTTATTAAGTTGTTGATAACTTATTTATAAACTTGCCTTTAGAATGGTTTTAACAAATGAGTCCTTTCCTCTTATATTCTTGTTTATTAACTCTTTAAACATGAATTTTTGTTTCTAGAACTTGGTCTTTTATTTCCTCTACCAATTTTATTTGAAAAGAAATCATCTTTATTGATATAATTCTTTATTCTTGATCTTATCATATTTATATTCTTGTTATTTCTTTTAAAATAGGTTCCTTCTTTGAAAACTTGAAAATCATTATTTTTGTAAGTGGGTTTATAAATTTATGGGTTGATTTTATCTTATCTTTGAAAACTAGTTTGCTTCTTAATTTTGTTATGAAGTTGAAAAAACTTTAATTCTCAAGCTTTTGTGAAAACTTCGAATACCAACAAATTATTTTTACTAAGACTTAGGTTACCATATTATAAAAAGAAGGTGTTTATTTCTTTTATTTCCTTGGTAAAACTATTCTTATTGTTATTTGAGAAGACTTTGAGAAACTTGAGAAAATGTTATAAAAATCCATTTTTATGTTGTTGATGATAACTCATTTATTTAGTGACAAGTTACATAATAGAAAATTTATGTTCAAGTTCCTCTATTAAAAAAAAAAGCTCCATTTTAAATATAGTTAAGACATTACCATTATGTAGATGCATGTATTATGAGCATGTAGTATGTAGATGATGAAAATATGGGATAAGAAGCAAGATAATATTAATAAGCAATATAGCAATAATAAGCAAGATATTATAATCAAGTATTGGGAACCTTAGCTTCATCAAGGTAACTAGGTCAAATATTGAGAGCCTTAGCTTCATCAAGGCAACCCGAGACTATGTCCCAAAAAAAAAAGAAAAAGAAAGAAAAGAAAAAGCAATAATAAGAGCAAATATAGTAATAAGCTTGTTAGTGAGTTAGTGAGAATTTAGGCTCTAAAATATAGATATATAAATAAGATAGTAACATATATATGTGAAGTTATGTTAGAAGCATGGTAATAATAATAAAAGATCATAATAACAACATAATAGTAAAACAACATAATATGAAATTTATTCATGAACAAGAACAAAACATGAACATAGTGTTGCTTCTATAATATTTGAATGTTTAAGAAACATACACCATGGTCATATTAAATTACATGACATGGTAGAAAGAAAGAGATAAGAACTTTTACCTAAAAGAAAGTATGGAAGTGGTAGTAGAAGAAAACATTGGATAGTGTTTATGTGTGTAAGAAATGTGTAGAAAAATTGGGTAGTAAAAAAAAGAAAAGAGATATTTTGGTAGAGAGTGTTTGAGATGAGATTTTTGGAGAGTTTTAGTAAGGAGAATGAGTGTGTGAAAGAATTCGACAGAGAGGGGTATTTATAGAATTTTTGGAGTGAAAATTATATGAATTAAATAAATTGAAAAAGAAAAATAAAAGTGAGTGTATGAGGGAGAGAAAGGGTTGGCGTGATGCTTAGAGAGGAGAGAGGGAGTGATTTTGATTTGTTTTGTATTTTTGTTAATTAAAAGTAATAAGATGTAAAGTTTGATGTGAATGGAGATATATAGAAAAAGTAGAAAGTAGATAATAGGTATGGTAGAGTGTAGAAATAGGTTGCAAAAAAAGTAGAAATAGGTGAATAGTAATGAATACTGTAGAATAGTACTATGAATAGTAGATAAAACAAATTAATACCGATAGTAAAGAAAATATGTATACTTAAGCTATATCTGATATTTTTAGATGCTGAAAAATTATAAAATTGATATATTTGAAATCCTTATATTTTTACGAATTTGTTGGTATTATCAGAATATTTTTGTCGTTAGGGGTATCGGGGCACGATTTTAGAAAACTGATCCTGTTTTGATCGAAAGACATAAAAAATTATCGAATATGATATTTTTATGCATTCTTATATTATTACGAACTATTATCCACTACTATCTCAATTTCGTTGTTTCAAGATTAGGAGCACGGGATTCCATGATCTAATCTATTAGGGTTTGATGCGCATTTGTTGACTTTGGGGTTTCCGGTTGACTTCTGGCTTAGGGTTTGAACATAACCGAGCATAAATTCTAGGGGATTAAATATGTTGTCGTGCAATAAATGATTGTTTAATTAAATAGCCAAATAGTATTAAGTCTATTTACTAAATGATCAATCAATTTTTAAACACTCTTCCGCTAACAACTACTCAGTTATGACAAACAATGGGTGATCACTTTTTGTTAGTAATTTTATCAATCAGACAATCACTAAACAGCAAACGAATGCCCTATCCCCATGCACATTTAATTAATTTATCTTAAATTTAAGTACAACTACATTACACGCACAAACAAGGTATGGGACCAATGTTACCCACCTGACATCTAAGCTGGTCTTAACAAGCTTCTAGGAAATCCAAAACATTATCCCTATCAATATCAAATCATCAACAACATCAAATCATCATCATCCTTCATATACGAAATTCGAACATAAGTAGAATATTGGCTAAGGCTATTCCAAAGAATATATCAAAACAAACATCTATTCAAGAAATTAAATCCATTTTAAGATCTATTTGACAAAACACTAAGTAGGAACCTCGCCATGGCTGTAAAGAGCGTCCTGCAAGATATGGACAATTCTCCATGTCTGTTAAAGTATTTCTTTCCTCTTTAATTATAATCATTTATTAAAAATCATCAAAAACACATATTACAAAAACATTTATTTCCTAAGCAAACACACATTTGAAACAACATTTTCTTGACATAAAATATGGTTATCCTAACATGTCATTTTAATCTAATTATTAGCTATTAACCCATTTTAACTTTATCCTAACCAAGTTTATTAGAATTAACCATTTAATTCAATTACTAAGTCATTTCGATTAAACTTAATAAATCTAATTCATTTTTAGCTTACTAAAGTCTATCTAGTTAAGTTGAACTTAAATTGATTAACAAAGTTCTTCTATATCTAAGATTCATATTAACTTAAGCTGATGTTGACTTAATCTTAGTCAAGTTTATTAAACTTAATCAATCTAATTCATTCAATTTCATTTATTTAACTTGAACCTAAGTTTATTAGCTAAGTTCATTTTATACTTAACTACATACATTTAATAAACAAACACAAGTTTTTAACTTTGTTTGGAATATGTAGCAACTGAAATCAATCAAAATTTAGGCCTTGATACTTTTATAATTTCTAAAAAATTAAAATATGAAATTGTATATCTCTTTTTAAGCTTTCCATAGCATTTTGAATCATTTCAATCCGAGGTTAGATGAAAAAGTTATGATCAAAATACGAAACTGTGTTGTGGTAGAGGAAACCAAACAGGCCATTTCAAGGGTCGTTTCAACCCAGAGGCCTTACCCTAAAATGATCCGAAAATGAAGCACCCCTCTAAACCGGCAGTTTTAAGAGTCTTTTGCTCCATACACCCCCTCAAACGAGTCGTTTCAAGGGCTATTTCAACTCAAAACCTTTACATAAAAATTGGAACACCCTTCCAAACATCCCCATTTGAGACTCCACTATTGTGCATGAATTTTCTTTGTTTCTTTTACATCTTGTTATCAATTTTTACACATTTTACTTCCATCAAAACACCATCTAAGCATCATACAAGCTAAATTTCATACTTCTAACACTTCTATACTCATCAAACAATATCAAACACCATCAAACCCCATATTCAGTATTCATCATCTTCTTCATAAATCCAACATATATCTAACATTAACTCATCATATAAACAAGTAAACAATAGATAAAGCAAAGGAAAAGTAAAGCTCATCTTTGTATATAACATGATCTCCTTGGTTATTACTCCTCCTAAGCTTTTGAAGCTTGCTTAAGCATGATTTCCACCTTTGATCTTGTTTTTTATGTTTGTTTTCTTCAAAAATCTTATTTTAACCAGAGATTTAGAGTGAAATTTTGAAGGAAAAATGAAGAGAGCAAATGGAGAAAGAAGAAGAAGAAGGATCGGTGGAGAGAGAGAGGAGAAAAAGAAAGAAAATGAGGCGGCTCAAAAAGGAGGAAAAGAAAAAAGATTAAATAGGATAGAGACAAAATAATTAAGGATAATTATGAGCAATGGGGTTCAGTTTAAACTTTTCAGATGATTTTATAGAGTACCAAAGATAATTAGAAGATAATTTCCAGATGTATAACATAAAAATTAGTAGCTTGAGTTGAAAATCAAGTTTAGAATTTAATTTTGCAAGAATTTTATACTTAGCTTGAGTTCGGGCCTAAAACTGATATTTTAAAATGTGCATTTGAACTCAAAATTTGCGGGAATCAAGAAAATAGAATTTTAAGTTCAATTAGTTAATTTAGAAAAATTTATAATTTTTGATAAATGAATTTGAAAATTTTGGTTCATTTGTAAATTTAAAAGAGAAATGGTCTAGTTTGTTAATAAAAATTGAATAAATAAATTTATGAAATGACCAAATTTTGGAGATTATAAATTTACTAAACATTGAAATTGGCTTTCCAAGAGTTTAGAGATTTAGGAATTAAGGAAGAGAATTTAATTTAAAATTTATAAAAGATAAATGATTTTCATTGGTTGGAAAAAGAGCAATTTGGCTAAACGAAGGGGTTATTTGAAGTTTCAAATCAATTCAATTATTTATTATTTGATTTAGTCAAGCTATTTGATTTTTATCTTATTAATTATTTTCCTTGGCTTAATTAGATTATCAGAGTTTAAATTTCTAATTTAAGTTTTAATTTCAAGTTTTGATATTATATTTCATTTCATAAAGAAATTTTGATTCTTTGTTAAGCATTCATATTTATTACGTTTTTATACTATAGGTAGTATAATTACGTTATTTTGGTCTTTTATAACATTTATTTGAATTTCTTACATTTTCATTTTCGACAAAATATTTCGAGATTTAAATATTTTCTTAACTTTAAACAACTGATATTCTATGCCATAAAGCATATATAAGCAATAAGAATTAATTTAGTAATTTTAACCTTCACTTACTCTATTTTTTGAAATAGACTCAGACTCAATAAAGACAACAAACGACTAATAACTGATATCTTGACTTGACTCTTAATTTAAGACGACACATGACCACACAACGTATGTAAGGACCCAATATCACCCTATATTTGAAATAGGAGATAACGGTTCCCCAACCATATATAACCCCTAAGATTATATGTAAGGTTGCCTAAAGGAATTGTTTGAGTAATTATTTATCTAATTCCATATAGATAATATACAATAGGAAATATAGTTTTTTTTTTTAAACCTTAAAACAAACTATACTACTACACGTCTTGGCAAAGGAAACAACTTAACTCCTACATAACTAGATACATATATATATATATATATATATATTACATCCAAAGGCTTCTTACAAGCCTTAACCAAAATCCTCAAAACACAATCCCAACTAACTCTTTAATTACATCATCAATCAAAGAATCTCATCTAATCTATTACATTCATGGGTTCCATTGAGTCTAGGTTCTCTAATCCTCCAAACCATCAAGAAAATCTTCAAAGTCGTTCCGTATCCCATACTCGTATAGAACTCATCGGAGTCATCACCTAAAATGGATAAAATATGAGCCAAAGGCCCAGTACACAAGTAAAGAATACAAAATGCGAAGTAGATCACACATTCTTAGGCTAAATGCATTATGCAATAATCACTTGTTTATTATTAAGTCTTTAGTTAGTAAAAACAATACGGGAGTATTCAAACTTCGGACAACAAGGATCTAGTATTACGTCCGCTTCCCTGAGTGGTCCCTACTGTTCATACAGACTAGGCAGCCCCACCTTCCGGCATAACCCGTAATACTAGGGGTTCCTGAGTAACGCATCACGACGCTCAGGGGTTGATATGAGTAGCTCGAACTCATATCTCCTAAACAATTCCATTCCATAATGAGAAAGTACCCTGCCCCAATCTGAGCAGGGTGCCGCTCTCCGAACCAGATTCAACGACAAACAAAGACAATCAACACTCATATTAATAGGATTTTCTTAATTTAAAGTAGTTTGACTTTGATGCCTATCCTAGCAAAGAAACAAGCAAGTTACTGCGTACCTGAGATAGCTCGAAATTAACGGGGTTGACTGGGTGAGGATCTATCACTGTTTAAATCAATATTAAATTTCACATTTAGCTTAAGCACTAATTAACTAGTTGAAAATACAATAATCAAAGAAATCCAAATAAATTAATACAAAGTCATAATAAAGCATTTAAACATCCTATTATATCCTAGAACGCTTAACAAATACTTAATTGATCATATATCAAACTTCGAAAAATTTTGAAGAAAGTTTTTAAAATTCAAAAGCAGGGGATACGCCGGCACTCAAAGCCGGCGGCTTTGAACTGGTGTCGATACTCTGAAAATCAACACTGCCAATGCTGGCAGCGTTCAAGGGTACGCCGACTGCCTTCATTCTACGTCGCGGTTTGAGCCGGTGTAGAATGCAAAATTCAAATTCCAAAAGTTTAGCAGAGGTACAAACCGGCAGCGTATCCATGTACTGGCAGCTTTTTACTCTACGCCGGCTTTGGAATCCCAGTAGCCGGCGAACAATTTAAAAAAGAACGCTGGCTGACTTTTCCAGTGAAAGCTGGCGCGTTCGAATGCTTTAAGAAATTTGATTCTGTTCTTCCAACACCGCCTATAAGCCGGCGGCGTAGAAGCCCAGATGCCGTACGACCAAATTTAGCCTATACGAAAATGTTTTTGATTTCCCCTGTTTTATTACAACTTTGTTCATTTTCAAAAATTCCCAAACTTAATCCAAACTTTCCAAAGCTTGTTATATGATCCAAACACTATCCTAACAACATGAATTCTACTTCTAATCATCAAAACACTAATCACACTTCAATCTACTCCACACTCAATTCTTCAATCTTCCAAAACATCATCTCACATATCAACACTCATATAAGATATAAACTACCACTCCTTTAGCCACATAATCTTGTTTAAACTACATCAATGCACCAAATCAATCCCACACAATTAACATAAAATTCATTTCTATCTAACATTTACAAACAAACACAATATAGAACATAAAATAAAAAGATAAAGTTTGCATTTAACTTACATGACTAAATCTTGGCTTGGAATGTGTTTAAATCCAAAAGCTTGTAGTTAATCTTGGCTTAGGGTTTAAGATTTTGGATGGAAAAAGAAGAAAGAAAGAAAGAAAAGAAAGAAAATTCGTATGGGAAAATAGGGCTGCAAAAAGAGTCCTAACTTGTCCAATTGAAGTCAATTCTATCCAAAATTTGCCATTAGGGGTGTATTTGTCCTAGGATTAATTTGGGTAATTTCAAATGCTTTGAGTTGTATTTAGGTTTCTTAAAAAGTGGACTAAATTTACAAATTTTGTCATTAATCTAAACAATTCAAAAGTAATTTTATTAAATTCTAAACATATCACATGCATATTAATTTGCAAAAGACACATTTATTCATTACACTATACACACATTTATACATATCAAACAATAATATTAATTTCATAATACTACACATACAAAATAACACATGTCTAACACATTCACTAATTATATTACCAAGCACACACACACACATATATATATATATATATTTCATTTCAATAACACATTAATATGTAATTTAAGGAATTCATGGCTATTTCATTCTCTCCTCCTTCAAAAAGTTTCGTCCTCGAAACTTAGCTTACCTTAAACACTATTCAAATAACTCGGGTACTTTTGCTTCATTTCATCTCGGGCTCCCACTGCTTCTCTCTCGGTTTGTCCAGTCCACAAACCTTCACATAAGGAATTACTTTTCTCCTCAACACTTTATCAATCTATCCAAGACTTTGATCGGTTTCTCACTGTGCTCAAATTCGGTTGAACCTCTGGTTGATGTGTAGAAATGATAGCTTCGGGATCTGATATACATTTTCGAAGTTGTGACACATGGAATACATCATGCACTTCCGACAAATTTGGTGGTAGAGCCAATCGATAAGCTAATGGTCCAATTCTTTCTAGAATCTCATACGGACCAATGTACCTTGGATTCAATTTGCCTCTAGCTCCAAATCTAATAATCCCTTTTGTTGGAGAAATTTTAAGAAACACATGATCGCCAACTTCAAACTCCAATGGTCTTCTCTCATGTCAGCATAGCTTTTATACCGATCTTGAGCCGTTTTCATCCTTTGCTTAACTACTTGGATTTATCCACTGCTTGTTGTACCAATTCTGGACCCAAAATAACTCTTTCCCCAACTTCATCCCAGTGTATTGGAGATCTGCATTTCCTACCATAAAGTGCTTCATAGGGTGCCATTGAATTGTTACTTGGAAACTATTGTTGTAGGCAAATTCAACAAGTGGCAAATAAGTATCCCACTTATTGCCAAAATCTAGAGCACATGCTCTAAGCATATCTTCCAAGATTTGAATCGTTCTTTCCGATTGCCCGTCTGTCTGTGGATGAAATGCAGTACTAAACTGAAGTTGAGTACCTAAAGGCATGTAGACTTTTCCAAAACCGGCTGACAAAGCGAGAATCTCGATCAGAAGTAATTGTCTTCGGAATCCGTGTAATCTCACTATTTCTTTGATATAGATATGTGCCATTCTTTCTAAGGAATCTCCAACCCTCAAAGGTATGAAATGAGCCGATTTCGTTAATCTATCCACGATTACCCAAATAACTTCATTTGGCAATAGTCTTGGGTAAAGCCGATATGAAATCCATAGTGATATCATCCCATTTCCATTCAGGTATGGATAAAGGTTGAAGTTCTCCTCCGGGTCGTTGATGCTCGATTTTTATTTGTTGACAAGTCAAACACTTGGAAACATATTGAGCAATATCTCTCTTCAAACCTTCCCACCATAAATTTTTCTTCAAATCTCTATACATTTTGGTGGTTCCCGGGTGGATCGAATATGAAGATGAATGAGCTTCCTTCAGGATTTCTTCTCTCAACTCATATGGCACAAAAAGTCGATTCCCATATCTAATAACTTCATCCTCATCAATCCTCAACTCTTTTCTCTTCCCTTCACCAATGGCTATCTTTATTCTTTTCTTCATCATCTTCCTTTTGAACTTGTTTAATCCTTTCCAAAATTGTCGGTTGCAAGGATAATTGAGCCAATATCACATCAACTTGCTCTAATGTAACTTCAAGTTCTAACTTCATGAAATCCATCTGAATCTCTCTTTGCTAGAAATCAAAGTCACATCATTCATTTGCTCTTCCTACTGAGTGCATCTGCTACTACATTAGCTTTTCCAGGATGATAAAGTATTTCCACATCATAATCTTTAATCAACTCAAGCCATCTTCTTTGCCTCATATTAAGCTCCTTCTGTGTGAATATGTATTTCAAACTTTGTGATCCGTGTAGATCTTGCATTTCTCTCCAAACAAATAATGTCTCCAAAGTTTCAATGCGAGAATCACTGCTGCCAACTCAAGATCATGCACCGGATAATTCTTCTCATGGGGTTTTAGTTGCCTTGATGCATAAGCTATAACTTTTCCATCTTGCATGAGAACACAACCGAGTCCTTGGATAGATGCATCACTAAAAACTTCAAATTCCTTTCCACTAACAGGCAATGCCAGATGAGCTGATATCAATCTTTCTTTCAACTCTTCAAAACTCCTCTCACACTTGTCATCCCACACATACTTAGTATTCTTCCGTGTCAACTTTGTTAATGGGATGCAAGTTTCGAAAATCCTTCAACAAACCTTCGGTAGTATCCAGCTAATCCAAGGAAACTTCTAATCTCACTCACATTAGTAGGTCTTGCCCATTTCAAAATGGCTTCAATCTTCATTGGATCAACTGAAATACCTTCTTTGAAATAATATGTCCAAGAAAGGATATTTCTTCCAACCAAAACTGACACTTGTTAAATTTCGCATAGAGTTTCTTCCCTCGGAGTTTTGTAACACAAGTCTTAAATGCTCTCGATGCTCTTCCTTGTTCCGAGAATATATCAGAATATCATCAATGAATACTATGACAAATGAATCCAGATAATCCTTGAAGACTCTATTCATCAAATCCATGAATGCGGCTGGAGCATTGGTTAACCCAAAAGGCATCACCAAAAACTCGAAGTGTCCATACCGAGTTCGAAAGCTGTCTTCTGAATATCTTGCGATTTGATCTTGAGTTGATAATATCCTGATCTCAAGTCGATCTTAGAAAACACTGTGGCTCCCTTTAACTGATCGAACAAATCATCGATCCTAGGTAAAGGGTATTTGTTCTTAATAGTAACTCGGTTCAATTCCCTGTAATCAATACACATGCGTAAACTTTCATCTTTCTTCTTGACAAACAGCACAGGAGCACCCCAGGGCGATATACTCGGTCTGATAAAGCCCAAATCTTGTAACTCTTGCAATTGTAACTTCAACTCTTTCAATTCAGCTGGAGCCATTCTATATGGAGCTTTAGAGATAGGTACTGTTCCAGGCAATACTTCAATTCCAAACTCTATCTCCCGATCTGGTGGTAATCCAGGTAACTTCTCGGGAAATACATCCACAAACTCATTCACAATTGGCGTCATTTTGATATCCACTTCTTCAATATTTATAGCTGCCACAACTGGTTTTTCCCATAGCTCCATAAACTTCATACTTAGGTCTTAGCCTCTCCAATTTATATGTGAAACTCCCTTCAATCAAGCCAAAACTTAACTCCGCCTTACTACAATCAATCGTAACCTTATAATGATTTAGCCAATTCATTCCCAAAATCACATCAAAATCAGATAAAGGCAATACTATCATATCAATAGGCATGTTCACATTTGAAATCACAACACTTATATTTTTACACACACAAGGATGCCTATTTTCAATCACCAACGGAGTAGTCACACACATAACACGATCAATCAACATTTCAGAGACAAGCTCACAATCATTCATAAAATTTTCAGAAATACAAGCATGAGTTGCTCCAGTATCAATCAGCACATATGCATCCCTATTAGCAACACTCAGTATACCTGCCAAAGTGTCTACTGAAGGAGTATCCTCAATTGCTGTAAGCAAAAACCCTTGCATTTGTCTTTCCCTTCTCTATATCAACTCCACTCTTAACATTAGGTCGATCCTTGCAATTAGCAATATGATGACCTCTCTGCTTGCAATATGCAAGAAGACCGGTGGTATTTCGGATTCTTGCACTCTTTAGACTTATGCCCAACTTGACCACATGAAAAACATGCATTGGGAGTCCACTTGCAATCGGACAACTCATGAGGACCATAACACCTAAAACATTTCTTTTCAAATGCAAGTGTAGAAGCTTTGTATGTCGGCTTTTGATTTCCTTGTCGTCCCATAAAAGGCTTCTTTCCTTTACCAACACCCTGATAAGATATGCAACTCAAATTTCTTCACTTTACTTTGGATTTCTTCATTCAGTCCATTCTGAAATTTCTGAACTTTCATTCTTTCATCCCGGTAATGACCTCCAGCAAAGCGCAACAGTCTACAGAATTTACCATAGTATTCATCTATAGTCTTGCTCCCTTGTCTCAAATTCAACCAATCAGCTATCATCCTTTCCCTTACTGAATTTGGAAAATACTTGGTGAAAAATATATCCTTGAATGCATTCCATGATATGGGTTGTTGTAGATTTCCAGTAGTTAATCTCCACCAATTATAAACCTCTTTCTTCATCATGTAAACCGCTAAATCCAGTTTATCATCTTCCGGTGTTCTACTAGCTGCAAATGTTTTCTCAAGTTCCTCTATCCAACCTTCAGCTACTGTAGGATCAGTACTAGTGCCATCAAATTCTGGAACCATCTTGCTAAAATCATGTAACTTGATTTGATTGGATTGATCATTTACAAGAGCAGCCTCACTTGGTCTCATTCCCTGCTAGTTACCTTGCTGCATGAGATGCTGTGTTTGTTGATACATCATCATCTGATACTGCTGCATCATTGCCATCATGTCCCTCATCATACTATACATCGAATTTGGATCACCCGTGGGTATTTGTGACATAGGGGGAATGGGTGGCATAGGTGGAGGTGGAGGAATCTGAGTCAGTGGAGGAACTTGTGAAGCTGAAGCCGATGCAGGCGATGGAGTAGTCTCACTGCTTGGTGTAGAAGATGAAGTAGGAGCAAATGTAGACGATGATTGTGGTGGTGGTGGCATACTTTCTCTATCAGAATGTTGCCTGGTAGACCCCCTCAACCTGTCCATCTTTACAATTGCATACATATATTCAACACACATTCACAAATATATATCAATCCCTCATCACATGCAAAACTTATCAAGTTAACATTTACATTCATATATAAACGAACAAACAATTCAACAAGTCATCAACAAACAATAAGCAATTAGTAAACAAGAAAACAAATAACAAATATATAAAACAAGCAAGAAAGAAATTATACACAACTATTTGGATAACTTAACTCTTTTCTATACTACTTAATTGTGTCTAGGTCAAGTCTTAAATGATTATTACAATTAGATAAACAATTAATCAAACTTCGCTCTGATACCAACTGTAAGGACCCGATATCACCCTATATTTGAAATAGGAGATAACGGTTCCCTAACCACATATAACCCCTAAGATTACATGTAAGGTTGCCTAAAGGAATTGTTTGAGTAATTGTTTATCTAATTCCATATAGACAATATACAATAGGAAATATAGGTTTTTTTTTTTTAAAACCTTAAACAAAACTATACTACTACACGTCTTGGCAAAGGAAACAACTTAACTCCTACATAGCTAGATACATATATATATATATATATATATTACATCCAAAGGCTTCTTATAAGCCTGAACCAAAATCCTCATAACACAATCCCCAAGCTAACTCTTTAATTACATCATCAATCAAAAGGAATCTCATCTAATCTATTACATTCATGGGGTTCCATTGAGTCCAGGGTTAGCTCTAATCCTCCAAACCATCAAGAAAATCTTCAAAGTCAGTTCCATATCCCATACTCGTATAGAACTCATCGGAGTCATCACCTGAAATGGATAAAATATGAGCCAAAGGCCCAGTACACAAGTAACGAATACAAAATGCGAAGTAGATCACACATTCTTAGGCTAAATGCATTATGCAACAATCACTTGTTTATTATTAAGTCTTTAGTTAGTAAAAACAACACGGAAGTATTCAAACTCCGGACAACAAGGATCTAGTATTACGTCCACCTCCCTAAGTGTTCCCTACTGTTCATACAGACTAGGCAGCCCCACCTTCAGGCATAACCCGTAATACTAGGGGTTCCTGAGTAACACATTACGACGCTCAGGGGGTTGATATGAGTAGCTCGAACACTAATATCTCCTAAACAATTCTATCCGATAATGAGAAAGTACCCTGCTCCTAATCTGAGCAGGGTGCCGCTCTCCGAACCAGATTCAACGGCAAACAAAGACAATCAACACTCATATGTAAATAGGATTTTTCTTAATTTAAAGTAGTTTGATTTTGATGCCTATCCTAGCAAAGAAACAAGCAAGTTACTGCGTACCTGAGATATTTTGGGAATTAACGGGGTTGACTGGGCGAGGATCTATCACTGTTTAAATCAATATTAAATTTCACATTTAGCTTAAGCACTAATTAACTAGTTGAAAATACAATTAATCAAAGAAATTTAAATAAATTAATACAAAGTCATACTAAAGCATTTAAACATCCTATTATATCCTAGAACGCTTAACAAATACTTAATTGATCATATATCAAACTCCGGAAAATTTTGAAGAAAGTTTTCAAAATTCAAAAATGCAGGGAATACGCTGGCACTCAAAGCTGACAGCTTTGAACCGGTGTTCGATACTTTGAAAATCAATACTGCCAACGTTGGCAGCATTCAAGGGTACACTGGCTGCCTTCATTCTACGCCGGCGGCTTTGAGCCGATGTAGAATGCAAAATTCAAATTTCCAAAAGTTTACCGAAAGGTACAAACCGGCAGCGTATCCATGTACGCTGGCAGCTTTTCACTCTACGCCGGTGGCTTTGGAATCCCAGTAGCCGGCGTACAATTTAAAAAAATGAATGCTGGCTGACTTTTCCAGTGAAAGCTGGCAGCGTTCAAACGGCTTGAAGAAATTTGATTTTTTTCACTTCCAACACCGCCTATAAGCCGGCGGCGTAGAAGCCCCAGATGCCGGCGTACGACCAAAATTTAGCCTATACGAAAATGTTTTTGATTTCCCCTGTTTTATTACAACTTTGTTCATTTTCAAAAAATCCCCAAACTTAGTCCAAACTTTCCAAAGCTTGTTATATGATTCAAACACTATCCTAACAACATAAATTCTACTTCTAATTATCAAAACACTAATCACACTTCAATCTACTCCTCAACTTCTCAATTCTTCATATCACTTCCACAATATTCATTCTCACATATCAACACTCATATAAGATATAAACTACCACTCCATTAGCCACATAATCTTGTTTAAACCACCATCAAAGCACCAAATCAATCCCACATCAATTAGGACATAAAATTCATTTCTATCTAACATTTACAAATAACACAATATAGAACATATGGTAAAAAGATAAAGTTTGCATTTAACTTACATGACTAAATCTTGGCTTGGAATGTTGTTTAAATCCAAAAGCTTATTGTTAATCTTGACTTAGGGTTTAAGATTTTAGAGTTGGAAAAAGGAAGAAAGAAAGAAAGAAAAGAAAGAAAATTCGTATGGGGAAAATAGGGCTGCAAAAAGAGGTCCTAACTTGTCCAATTGAAGTCAATTCTCATCCAAAATTTGCCATTAGTGGTATATTTGTCCTAGGATTAATTTGGAAATTTCAATTGCATTTGAGTTGTATTTAGGCTTAAAAAGTGGACCTAAAGTTTACAAAATTTCTGTCATTAATCTAAACAATTCAAAAGTAATTTTATTAAATTCTAAACATATCACATGCATATTAATTTGCAAAAGACACATTTATTCATTACACTATACACACATTTATACATATCAAATAGTAATATTAATTTTATAATACTATACACATACAAAATAACACATGTCTAACACATTCACTAACTATATTATCCAAGCACACACACACACACACACACACACTATATATATATATATATTTCATTTCAATAACACATTAATATGTAATTTAAGGAATTCATGGCTATTTCAACATAAACTCATGACACGACATACTCAACAAATGAAGGTTGTAGACTCACTTTTCTATTCTTATTTGAATATATATAACAGTATGCATATAAAATATATAATGCTCATTTCATTTTAATTATAAGAGATATTATGTTTTATAATTTTCATTGATGTGATCATCTTGACACGATGGAAGTCAATATGTCTTTTTTTTTTTGGTTCTTTGGACACTCGTCTAAATTATCATTGTCTTATTAAAATTAAAGTTAGGCTATTTCCTTATGTGACTGTATTATTACTAGTTATCAATTGCGTAAAATTATGGAAAATAATATCTTAAAGTTTTATTGAAATCAATTCAAAATTTTAATCAATATTTAGATGGTTTGCATCTTAATATTTTTAAAACGCCAAATAATTTGGAGAATTCTTGCGATTCCTTTTATGTTAACTTAATGAATTTTCTATTTGAGGTGTGCTATTTTGGGTTATTACATCTTCTACACTTTATTACACCTTTTCTATTTAAATTAATTTTTATTTTTCTCTGTAAACCCCGAAAACTTCCACAATACGATACGACTCTAGATTAGAAATTATGAACTGACTAGTAAACCTAGAAGTTAATCAGAAACCCTAGATTAGATAGATAACTTAAATTTGGCCGGATTGGGACCCATAAACTTCATAAAGAACTTCTTTGACCCCAATTGATACCAAAAACGAGATTTCGTATCTTGAATTGATAATTCAAGTTGTGATTAAAGGAAACTTCAAATTCAAAACCCGAATCCTTGTCAAACAGATAGACTATATAGGAAAACCTAAATATAGAAATTAAGTGACTACTTTTGTATTCAATAAAAACCTGAGATTAAAACAAGGAATAGTAATAAACCTATACTTGGATTTGAACCCTAAGATTCGAGATTCCTAGTTAATAATAAACTATATTGATAAGATTTTATAGTGGGTATCCAAATCTAATATATAGGACTAATTTAGCTTATATATCAGTAGTAATATTAAGTAGACAACCCAATATGTTTATAGTTAAGAAGTGGCAACTTAGATAAATCGATAGAATTATAAATACACAATAAAAATATAAACTGATATATAACTCAAGATCTAGATTTCAAACAAAGGTTTTATTCATACCAGTATTCAAATTAGGGTTTTCGTAAGCCCTTAGAGCCTGAAACGAAAATTAACCCAACAAGCTTATAAAAACTAAATCGCGGAGGATAAACCTTTCTTAAACAAATAGATACGTACCATTAAAACTTAAATTTATACTGTTTGCTAAACTAAACATCTTGTAGGATCCATTAAAAATATTTTCGTATATAAACTTACATATATTAGTTAAATTATACCTTATTAGTGAAATAAACTACCCGAAAATTCAACTAAACAATATCGAACTAATATTTAATTAATATATACATACATACAACTTGCAGGAGACGTTTTATACTTGCTTCTAAGGGCTGTGATCTTCTTAAGAAATGTGAGCCGAAAATTGTTCAATTATACAAACCAAAGTCAATACAAATCCAACCTTTAGCTAATATAAATTTGCCAAATCACCCTTGCATTTATGACAATAAAACAAGCTGATGAATTAACAACAAACAGAGGCAATTCAGATCATTCACGAAGGAGAAAACAAGCAGCCAACATATATTTTCTTCTCTATATATATACATACTAACGACCTTAGAAGGACAAGCAAACGAACTTCAATCCCTCTCAAATTTCCCAAAATCAAACTACACCCTATTAGGAGTTGAATCAACCTAGAAACCGATTTTTAAACGCTTACATCAACCCAGTTCGAAAATCACAAACAAAAGCTGGAAAAAATGCTTGAAAACGAGCTTGAGGTAAGTCGATCTCATTCCGTGTGTTTTCTTTCGAATCTAAGGATTGATATTGACTTCTAAACATCTTAGGAAGCTAACCAAGTCCATTAGAAGCTTCGGATTTTACCGAGAAGCCACAACGAAGGTAATCTTTGTAAACCCTAACCGAACTTGATGATTCCAAAAAGCGGGTAACATGTTGTTGATTTGTTGTTTTCTTTGGATATTCAAGTAGATTAATGTTATAGGAGCTGAATGGAGCAAGAAAACCGACATTATAACGTCGGAATAGATCGAAACTCATCGGGGAAGAAGATGAATAGTGTTCCCCAATGAGCACGGGGAGATACACGGGACGTGTTCCATCCGTGTACCTCTCGGCAAAATCCAAAAAAAAAAAAAAAGAAAAACGAAACTAATTAAATTTAATTATAGAATAATTAATAATATAAATAATTTTAGAATTATTATTATTATTTCTGCATTTATTTATTTTTCAGGAAATGTTAATAGTAATATGAGAATTTAGTAGTATAATACTAGAATTTTTATTTAAATTTAAAAATAAATTATTTTCTAGTATTATTAAATATATGAGATTTAAATATTTAACTTAGTAATATTAATTAGAAAAGAATTTTTTTTAAATATAAACTACCCTTATTAATTAATTTACATATAGTAACTTTTCTAACTATAATTATTAATATTCCTTATATTGTTAAAAGAATTTTAGAATTTTTGAAAATATTATTTCTGAAATAATATTAAATATGAATTTAAGACTAAAGTTATTTTAGTAATATTAGGAATTAAAGTATAAGACAATTATTACAAATACTAATATTATGAAAAGTAATTATTTTATCCTATCTATTTCGGAATTGTTATTGTTTTCATTATTATTATTATTATTATTATTATTATTATTTACGGTAAAAAGAAAATTTTCGAAAATAGTTGTAATTAAATTAATAAATCCTTTTATTAATAAGTTTATTTTCATTAATAGTATATTTAATTAATTCATAGGAAAAATTTTACGAGCTTAGTGAATACTAAAAATGTATTCAAATAAATAATTATAGATAATTACATAACAATAGAAATTTAAATAACCCAAAATTGTGAGTATAGGAATATCTATATTTTACAAGAAAAATTTAGTAAGTAAATAAAAAGAAAACTAACAAATTTTAAACAATGAAAATGAAATAACTAAATTATTAAACTTCCCGAGTACCCAATCAATAGATTGAAGTATCCAACCAAAATCAATTAAGCAAAACTATGATTACAATTTTTTATAACTTAAGATTATCCCCAAAGAATTAACTAATAATAAAACAGAAGCCCAACAAACCATTAAGACATTTAAATATTCATAGGAGCTAGGTTATATAGTCTTGCATAATTAATGACTATATTACTTATCTCAATAGGTGACTTGGGAATTGGAGAGGACCTTCTTGATGATTACTATGATTGAATAGCATGGGCAGAGTAACTCAGTCTTATTGCATTGGTTTTGCTTGTAATATTAGTGAATCTCAAATAAAAGATAATAAAAATTTGGTGTACTGTTTGGATTGTGAAGACTGTGTATTGTATTACATTGATTGCCAAGTCATTCTATTATAAGTGATAACAGAGATGCATGTAACTTTGTATTGCCTATAGAACATGATTGAGTGTTTGTAATGCTTGATCACCTTCAAAAATTGATTAAAGACTGCTGGTACCATAAAGGAAAATTATCATGCATTACATATGTACATAAATAGCATTTGAGTAAGTGGTAGCCTACTACGTGTTAGTTTTTCGGATCTCTAGTAATGCTTGAATTATCTAAGCAAGAAGGCTATTAGTTAATTGCAAGATTACCTTTGTTCTGTTAATACCATAGGAACTAAATGGTAAACGAAGGATACCGCTTATAGTATTGCATGGAAATAACTAACACTTAGTGGAGTTTCTAAAGCTAAATCAGGAAATAAATAACAAAACATGATAAGCTTAAAGAGATCATTAATTAGAACAATATTGTTTCCTGAAAGCTTAATCTCTCCTGGGTAGGTGGATCATAGATTGTGATTCTTCAACCCCGATGGGAGGGCGTAGATCTTCATCCTGTTTGGATTCTGGGTTATCCAAGCATGTAATGTTCATTTGTTTGATTGATGCATTTCATATGATTGTTAAATAACTTGTATGTTATATGTAATAAGTTCTAGTTATTCACTGAGCTTGTGTTTTAGCTCACACTCCCACAGTCTTTTCAGGTTCACTCTACGACCCTGGCTCATTACTAGTAGGAGCATGGTCTCGGTAAGAGATTAGAAGCCAGAAGCTTAAAGACTAGTATATAATTAGAATATCTATATTGCTATTAGTCTTTTTGATGCGGGTAATGTGCATTAGAACATTAGCTATGGTTGTAAGGATTTATAAGGCATATGATCTGTAATATCTTATTTTGTGATAGTTGTTTTACTAATTTATGTCTTATATATTTGTTTATCCTATCCAAGCAACTAAAAGATCTTGTTTATTGAAATCATGTCATTCCTAGAAGGTAAACTAGTAATGGTAATCGAGTGGTTCTTGATTACTATTATTAGGATACCCTCGGGGCGTGACATTCTCTCTCACCATTTGCAAATGGCAGCAGCTGTTACCTCCTTTCCTTCCCTCTTATTTCTTTTTCTTTTTCATTTTCTTTTAATGCTAAATTCACACAATTTTCTCTATAAATACCACAACATCCTCTATCATGCCTCAAAAGGTAGGCTTAGTAGGATTAATCTAAAGCTATCATACTGATGTACTTTGATAAGTATTGAATTTTAAAATATTCTAGCAAGCGCACTAGGTCTTCTATTGTAATATGCATGAATAAAGTGTCGATCCCACAAGGATTTACTAACTACTAGATAATTATCAACTAATACTAATATCTAGGCAATTGATCTTCTTAAAATGATTAAGTTAAAAACTAACTTATCTAACTAATTATCTATATGAAATGCAATGAGCTTTTAAAGAGGGGATGATAAAAGTGTGGGAAGGAGTAGAATCCACTTTAAACTATTGCTAATCAACTTGAACTCATGTTATAATGATAATTAGATTCTGAACATTCATAAGAAATTACAAGATTTAAAAACAAAGTTTGAAACCTTTTAAACCACAAAACAATTCAATAACTTCCGTTAAATAAATCATTAGTGGAATCAAAATTATAATTATAAATCTCCCGATTCTATAATTAACTAATACTTTATATAAAATCTCCTAATTCCTTATGAGAAATCAACATAAAACATTGCATTAATAATTGTGACAATTTCTAAACTAGATTAAACTACTCCGCTTCCACATTGCAATTAATCTTAATTTATGAATTCATGTGAACAGTAATTTCCCTTCCGAGTTATTAGAATTCTTATACACCAAAACATGATGAATAATCAGAATTCAATATGAATATTTTATTCTAAAATCTCATAACTAGATTCAAAAATCATCTTAGCATGTTTAAAGCTTCATCAACTTCCACATAAAGAATTTAGCTACTCATGGATGATGATTCAACAATCAAATAAGAAATTGCAAATGATTTCATTAGATCAAAATATTCAAGTATATGAATTGCATAAAAAGAATAAGATTAGAAATCACCAATTAAAAATACTAAAGCTTCACTTGCAAATCTTGTATAACTTCAAGTCTCTTCAAAATCTCTTATGAAATGCCTATTCTAAATATTCTAAAGCTACTTGTAGTATTGGATACTTGGATGCTTCTGAGAATGAGGAGAACCCCCATTTATAGGAAAAATTTCGTAAAAAACATTTAATGAGCTTTGCTGTTTCTCAATGTACGCCGGCCGTTATGGATCCTACGCCGGCTTACAGGCGGCGTATCTTCAAATTGTCCTTTGCGCAGGCAGTGCACTGGCAGCCTTCAATATCAGTTACAATGTAGGCCGCTTCAACGCCGGCGGCTTTGAATGTAGATCTAAGCCGGCGTATGTACTCAGAAATGAAGCGTTGGGCATATTTATAACGAACGCCGTCATAAGGTCGGCGGCTTTGACACCGACGTAGGCATTCCAACAGATGTGTTGCTTCATTTTCATTCAAGCGTTTCATGTCTTCATGTCTCTTCAATTCTTCCATGTACACTGCCTCAAGGCCGGCGGCTTTCATGCCGGCTTATAATGTAACTTCTTCAAAGCTGGTGATTTTTCAGTTCTGGGCTGCCGGCCTTCCTTTACGCTGGCTTCTTCATCTTCTACGCCGGCAGCTTTGAGGCGGCTTTAAATGTTGTTTTACTTGTACTGGGCAAAGTTGGCTGTGCTGAAACGGCTTTGGATTTTACGCCGTCTGAAAGCTGGCGGCTTTCAATGCTGAAATGCCGGCCTTGACTTCAATTTTTTCTCTTTTTAATTCAAATTCACTTGTTTTGATTTCTTTATCCAAATTAGTCCTGAAACATAAAATTTAATCAAAACAAATATCCATTCTAGCTCAATTGATCATCAAGATTTGTATAAAATATGATCTTATCACATACCATAAGTACATCCGTAATATGGGAATTGTCTTGCAAGTCAAAGTGTACAAGACTCTATCTTTATTAATTATGTTTATTATTTAAATGGTATATTTATGTATAATAATATTACTGGATTTCAATTATGGAATCCGATTTTCTACTTTATACTATGATCACAAAGAATCGATATCCCCTACTAAATAGTGAAAATGGGTGTCAAACTTATAACATACAAATTTTCAATTATTATACAATTATCTAATTTACATTCGAAATTTATCATAACCTACATTGCTATCTTCAATAAAGTTTGTTGGAGAAGTTCTCTTCACACATTCCTAGCCCAATCCCAGCTAATATTAATCCTGCATAAAAACTATTGGGGGTTGAGCGAACTATGGGTTGGTGAGATAATCTGACTGGACAACGCATAAGCAATAACAAATGAGTTTAATTATCAAGCATATGCCATGCAACAATCATCATATATAAGTACAAGTTTGGAGATCCGGAATCCAAATAAGATGAAGATTTACCCTCTCTCATCTGGGTTTAGAAGATCATAACTGGTCCACCTACCTATGAGAGACTAAGCATATAGGAAAACAACAATAATCCTTTTAATTATCACTTTAATTTTATCATATCTCAACACTCATTTCCTGTTTTTAGCCTTAGAAACTCCACTAAGTATTAGTCATTTCAAGCAACACCATAAGCAACGTCCTTCATTTATGATTTAGTTCATATGGTACCGATAGAATAAAGGTAATCTTGCATAAAACTAATAGCTTTTTTTCCAAGAAAAACCAAACGTTACCAGATATCCAAAACACTAACAAGTAGTAGTCTGCCACTTACTCAAATGTAGTTTATATAAATCATGCAATGCATGTCCAATTCATTTATAATAATTAATAGTTTTTAGTTAATTTTAAGATGATCATATAATTTATAGACAAACATTAAGATACTTCATGCAATATTTGTCACACAATAGAATTTTTGCTTATAAACGATAATTTTGGCAATCAAGCATATACCAAACATCATGCAATTTACCCAATCCCTCATGCATAGCAATTGAATATATTATTATAAGTGTGACTATTCTACAAGCACAAACAATGTGATAAAGTCAAAGTTACTCACCTATTGTCCTCACTAAATTGTCTTAATAGGTTATCAAAAGTCTAAGAACTAATATATCTTTCCTATGAAATAAGATAACAAGTGTCTATCAATATACTATTATTTTATAAATTGACATTGACGGTATTCTTTCAGGTCCTAATTATCCATTCTAATATATATATATATATTTTAGTTAGGATTTTTAACTTTATATAAATTGTATTCATATGGTAAAGTTGTAAAATTTATATTTATAAAAGAGAAATCTTCCTAGAATTATAAAATATTTTGAGTTGTATTTGATAATTCTGTTATTAAGCTTTTACTATTTATTTGGTCTTTTTAGTATATTTACATTAAAGTAATTGATGTTTACGATCTATTATTTATTTTCATTTTGCTTTTCTTAATTTTAATTGACATCTATATTTTATTTAAGGTGTTTTATTTATTCTAAATTTACTTAAGTTCTTCTTTCATTTGTGTCTGTGTTGATAATGGATTTTATTATTTTCTTTGTTTGTTAACTTTATTTGTTAATTGAAATTTCTATAGTTACATTTAGGATTTAGTTCTTAAATTATATTTCTAACATATTCGTAGTTTTATAGAGTTTGAATATATATTAAGTATTTACTAAACTTTAATTTTATTTCATTGAGTAATTATATAGTTTGTGTTTAATAGTTCTGTATTTTGTTATTATTATCATTATTATTTTTATATCGTTTGTTAGTTTGGTCACTTTATGGTAACTAATATTTATTTTTAATTTTTAGTATCATCGTGTTTTTCTTGATTCCATTTCAAGTTATTATCTGTTATTTTCAAGAATCACATTATTTATAATTTTAAGTTATTTTAATTTTCCATTCTTATATATTTATTATATAAAATAATTATTGGACAAATTCATAACTAATTATTTTGTTTGGTTAGTTAAAAATGTCTTTTAGTGGTAAATGGTTATTAAAATATGACACTTAACAAATTTAAGCTTGTTGGTCTTAAAATTTATTTTATTTATTTATAAATTTTTATCTTTTGTTGTTGTTGTTGTTGTTGTTGTTGTTATTCAAACAAACAGATTTCATTTTCAGGAAATCTGCACATACGCTAGCTCCAATGCCCCCGGCATTGAATCTTGAAATGCTGGTGATCGTGTAAATTTTACACGCTTCAAGTTCTAGGAACGCTGGCTTTGAAGGTTGCTAGCGTTACAGCGTTACAATAACATTGGCATCAACATTGCCGGCATTGAACTCTAAATGCCAGCATTCTTTCAACTTTACATGTTTTCAAGAATTACGTAGCTTCTGTTCCAGAGAACGCTGCAGACATTTAGCACATATAGGTCGGTTAGGGCCGATATTGTCATTGTGCATAATCTTCCTCGTTTTTCCTCTATTTCGAACTTACTTTTCTTAATTTATTTATATATAATTCTTGTGTTTAATCATCTTCTAAGTGTTTTTCCATGATTCACAACTATTTTTTGTGATATTTTAATACATAATAAATCTTCTAATCTCTGAATCTTATGATTCCTAAGCTTCCATATATCATAATATATATGGAGTTTTAGGATGAAGTATTACCTTGTTTTGAGTTGGTATTGAGATGCTATAACCTTCTCCAAAGCTTGTCATGTAAAGACCCGACATGCTCAATTCTCAAATTAAGCACACCAAGTCCCCAACCACATATAACTCTTACGAATTATACATAAGGTTATCTTTAAAGAAGGTATTTATGTTGAACATTGCTATTCAATTTTAGATTATGAAATCATTTAGTTAGATTCTGGTAACAACTGGATTTAGCAACTGAAATAAATTTTATAAAACAATTTAGAAATAAAGACATTTCAAAACTTCCACGCTTCTCAAGTGGAGAATTATTAGATTAAACAAAGCTTTATAAAAGTTAAATTATAAAACATGGGCTCTACTATGCCCTTTAAAGAATATAACAAGTTTAAATCATAAATCCAGCTCTCACTAATACAAAGAAAAAAGAAATAAAATAACTAACTACATCCATGATCCTACTCACTTCACTCATCCATAAATTCTCTCCGAATCATCACAAATGCCCAAAACCCGAGTCAAGCATCACCAATAGCAACAACAACATCATATCATCGTCTCATCATCCATCATCACCAACATCAACAAGAACTCATCATCATCAACTTCATCAACATCATCTTTATCAACGACAAACCTATAAAAAGAATAACAACAACAAGAATGAGCCGAAGCCCAGTACACAACAACACAATCACATACGGAGTGACACACGAGCTTAACTAAATGCAAATGCGACAATCACAAGTTATTATCTTTCTTTAAAGTAAACAAATAAACACGGGAGTATTCAAACTCCGGGCATCAAGGATCTAGTATCACGTCCGCCTCCCTAAGTGGTCCCTACTGTTCATACAGACTAGGCAGCCCCACCTTCTGGCATAGCCCATAATACTAGGGGATCCTGAGTAACGCATCACGACACTCAGGGGGTTGATATAAGTAGCTCGGATACTTATATCTCCTAGATAAATCTATCCAATAACGAAACAGTACCATGCCCCCAATCTGAGCAAGGTGCTGCTCTCCGAACCAGATTCAACGGTGTAAAAGACAATCAACACTCATCAATTATTAAGTCAAGTTTAAGTTCTTAATTTATTTTAGATGCCTATCCTAACAACCAATATGCAAGTTACTGCGTACCTTTAAATAAAATCCTCAAACAAAGCCATAGAAGGTTGATCAAAGCCAATCCAAAAGCATCAGAACCAAAACCAAAACCAAACATCTGTTTCAAGAAATTAAACTCACATAAGAACTTAAGCTAGTACTCATTCATATTAAATATAAACCATATCACAACCTATTATTCACATATCAATATATATATACAAAACAATATATATATACATATAATAACACGTTACTCCCATAACAATATATATATATATATATACAAAACAACATACTCCTCATGTTATTCAAAGATCACCCTAACATATTCATTTAACTCTATTATTTGTTACTAACCCATTTTAGCTTAACTTTAGCCGAATAAGTTAAACTTAATCATTTAATAAGCCAAAGTTGTTAAACTAACTCAATTTAATTCATTTTATCCTATTCAAGTTCATTTAGTCAAGTTGAACCTAGGTTTGTTAACTAAGTTCATTTATAACTAACTTCTAGATTTAATCTAATTATTTGTTAAATCTATAAATCTACTTAACCCATGTTTAATTACATGAATTAATTCACTCAAAAAGATCCATTTCCTAAGCAAAAACACATTTAACAAACAAAAACAAGTTTTTAACTTTGTTTTAGAAAGTGTTGCAGCTGGAAAGAATCAAAATTTAAGCATCGATAATTTTAGAATTTGTAAAAACTCAAAACATAAAAATTGTAGATCTCTTTTTAAAATTTCCAACACAACTTGAATCACCTCAATCGGAGGTCGGATGAAAAAGTTACGGTTAAATTACAAAAAGGCTGTGAAATAGGGGAAGGTTGCACGACCAAGTGCATAGTCGTGCTCGAGGCCGTGCTGAGCATCAAAAATGACCCGAGACGAAATTTTAAGGATTTTAAGGCCTGAACGGGCATGTGCAGGGCTGTGCATCAGGTTGTGTACACTGGAACGAGAAAATGACGAAATCCTTTGTTCTTTAAATGCATTTTACACTTCTCAAAGTTCTTTAAACTCATTCCAAAGTTTCCCAAAGCTTGTTATATGATCAATAAAACATTCAAACAACATAAACTTCACATTCACCACATCAAACATCTCAAACTTCATCAACCTCCATAACCATTATTCATCATCTTCTTCCTCAAACTCAACTCATATCAAACTTCAACTCAACAATTACAAAAATAAACAGCACTTTCAACCCAATTCAACATCAATTCATCAATTACAAATGTAAATAACAAGTAAAAACAAAGAGAAATAGAAATAGAAAACCTAGCTTTAGAGAAGAAAAGAAGTTGAAGCTTTATCCTCTAACTCGGTTTTCTCTATCTAGTTCATCTCCAAATCTTGATTCATCCTCTAGTTGGCTTTGATCTTGAGATTCAAGGCTTGAATTTAGAGAGAGAAAGAAGAAGAAGAAGAAGAAAAGAAGAGGGAAACGTAAAAAAAATGAAAGGGGAAAGAAAAGGCAGCCAAAAGGAATTAAAGAAAAGGAAAAGATATAGTTTAAAATTTGGATATTTTAGAAATAGAGTATAGGTTTAGAACTATTAGATCAATATCTATAGTTCCAGAAGTATTTAAAAGATGATTTCTGAACCGATAAGTTAAAAATTAAGATCTTAAAATAAGAACTTAATTTAGGAATTTAATTTGGATATAAAGATATTTAATTTGAGTTCGGGTTTAAGAACTGATATTTTTATTCAAGCAAATGAATTCAAATTTTACTGAGATTTAGGAACTAGTATTTTTTTTTGTCTAAATTAAATGTTTAGGAATCCTCTAAACATTTTTAGAACATGTTTAGGGATTCTAGGAATTTCAAATCTCAAAACCAACTTAATTATTAGCTAATTAAATTAAGCCAACTTGTCTAATTATATTCTATAATTCATTTGATTCATTTAACCTATCTAAACTCAATTTCTAATCTAGGTGAAGATTTGGGGTATTTCATGTCATGAACCTAATGTTGAGTAAAACATTGTTTAAGCTAATGTTTGACATATAAACTTAACTTAAACGAATATATCTTATCTTTATTTACTTCTTTTCTAAGCTTGATTGATGTCTTGATAAAGCTTGTTTATGGAGATAAGTTTGTGTGTTTTATGCTATTGTTTGGAAATATTTTTGTTGTTTTATGTTGTGGTTTTGGGTTTGTTTGTTGTGTCTTTAAAGCTTTGTTTGTTAGCTATTAAGGTGGGTTTTTATAGGCAAGGAAGTAGCACCAAATTGGGTGCATTTTTAGCCAAGTAGAAGCAACATTCATCCATCGAATTTCCCACTTGCATGGATGATTTCTTTGCATTAATTATAGAGCTTATTTGGATGGCTTTTATTGGTTGTTTCTTTAGTCAATTTGACTTGTTTGGTGCAATTTTGGTCAAATTATATGAAGATTTTGGCTGCTACACCACCAATGCATTCCCAACGGTATATTGTAAATCCCAAAATTTTGGATTCAAATTAAAGCTTAAACCCTAATTGGAAGCCAACCGAATTTCCAGAGTCAGGAAAACCCTAGTTTACCGTAACCGCTTAAGTCTGGCATCACCGTTTAATAAACCCTAAGAGAGTAAGAAAAAGTTTAGTGAGTAGTATAGTTCGTAATTATCCAAGGAAGCCTAAAAAGGTTAGTTTAATAAAACCGAGATTCGTTTTGAGCACGATCGGACACAGTTCTTGAAAAACATGTTCGGGAGCACGGAATAGAAAAAATATTCCAAATATACCGTTAGATTCGTAAAAATATAAGATTTCCAAAAATATCAATTTCGTAATTTTTCGGTAGCTAAAAATATCAGATATCGCATTTATACGCTATTTTCTTACTACCGGTATTTAATTGTCATGTCTACTTTACATTACACTATTTTCTACTATTCTACACTATTCATCTATCTCTATTTTTTCTTAAAACCTACTCTTACAACCCATACACCTATTTCTTACACATTTTCATTTCCAATACAATTTCACATCTTTTATTTCTTACTTTTAATTAACAAAATAACAAAAAAATAAATTTATCTCCCCCATTTCCCCATGTATGTGCCGGCCACACCCCTCTCTCTCTTCCAATTTGTTTTATTTTTACTTTATTTAATTAACACAAATTATCTCCCACATTTTCCTATAAATACCCCTTCATACTTCCACTTCTTTCACACACTTCTATACTAAAGTTTCTATACTCAAATCTCTCTCAAAATTTCTCCAAGAAGTTTCTTCCAAGAAGTTCTCTCTAGTTAGTTCTTTTAGGTAATCCTTCTTCAAGATTTTCATATGTTCATCTACTTAGTATGAACTTAGTGTATGTTTTCTAAAACCATAAAGGTTAAGAAAGCAACAATAGGTTCATACTTTGTTTTTGTTCATAATCTAAATTCCTTTATATTGCTTTATGAACTATATAATATATCTAATAGCTAAATATATTATTTAGAGCATATAAGCTCACTGTCTTGCAATTTATTTACTTTTCTTGCAATTTATTTACTTCCTTGTAATTTATTTAATTTCAAGTTGTTTTTAAGACTAGTCTTTCTAGTCTTAGACTTGTCCTCATCAAGTCAAAACATTTTCTTTTTCTTTTGGGACTAGTCATTTCTTAGTCCCGGGATACCTTGAACAAGCTAAGGTTCCAATACTTGATTTATTTTCTTAAAAGCTTATTCTTTCAAGTCATTATGTTTCTTTACATTTTCATAACTTTATGACTCATATTCATGCATGAACATAATGGTTTTGTCTCAACAAAACAAATGAAGAAATATTATCTTAAAAATAAAGATTCTTTTCTAAAAACTAAAGCCATCTTAAACAAACTTAGAGGAGTTCATAATAGATTTTTAAAACATACATAAAAAGGACTTTTTGAAGAAAACAAGGATTTTTCAACAACTTCATCTTTGCTTCATATGATAGAAATTTCTTTTCATTAAATAAGATGATCTCAAGAAGTCAAGAAATCATTTTTCTAAATAGAGAAGTGTTAAATACTTTCAAAAAGTGTTAGAAGCTAAGTTTAGAAAATAAAAATCATTCCTTAAGAATTTGAGAAGATTATGAAAATAAGATTTAGGAAAAGAAAAGAGATACTAATTATAAACAACTTAAGATAATTTTAAAGCAATTACAAGCAATTAAATTTAGAGAAAGAAATACTCATTTCAAATAACTCAAAATCTTTTCAAAGTAAAATGGACACTTCAAAAATTCTTAAGTTCAAAATCTTTCAAAACTTTAATTTTCATAATTTGAGACAACTTCATTAGCTTGATACATTTGTCATGAGTCAATAAATATATGAATATACTTTCCAAAAGTTTTACAAGTTATTAAATTATCTATCTCTTCAAATAAGCTTTGGATAAAAGAAGGAAAACAAGTTTTTGCAAATTCGTGGGAAATCTAGTCGCTGCCTTTTCGGGATCCAAACGACTTAGTTTGATGAAAATAAGTTTAGAAATAGATGGATCTTTTTGAATAGAGATGGATCTTTTTGAATAGGTAGAAAATGGTATATTATACGCGAAATTCCAAGTTAAAATGAGCAAGTTATGCCATTTTAAGTTGGAATTTCCTCTTATACGATTTTACTCGATTTTAAGAAAAATTAAAATCTTCAAGAATAGAAACTTCATGAAAGACTCATTTTGGGTATTTCATCTTGTTAGTGGAGAAGGACCCAAAATCGTTTTTCCGGAGGATTACTTTGATTAGGATCTACCGACATGGAGTGAGTTATTCCTTTTACTAAGTTACATTTCCTTGTTTGTGCTTATAATTAGTAGCACTAGCAATTAAGAAAAAGATAAAATGGATAATTGTTGTATGACTTGGTATTATGAATGATTTAATACAAGTTAAGAATATCGGAAGTTGGTTTGTTAAATAAATTGTGATTCTTGTATTGATATGATGAAAATTGTGTTGATCGCCTTTAACTTGGACTAAACATTGTTGGTTAAATTTATATTGAAATAAATTCATGCATATCATACACATGATCACATTTGTTTCACTACTATTCTTTGTGTGGGAAACGAGAATGGTAGTGTGGCTGGTAGGAGCTGGAAAGTCTACGGGGCAAGCAGAGCTAGTAAATCTGCAAATATTGATGGTCGTATGGGCCTGTAACCCCCAACCCTTGTCATGGAGGGCGTAAAATCTATACTACACTTGATTTCCGGTTAATCATGTGTATCTTGTTTGTTCATATGATTGGTGCATTCTCATATGTTTGATTAAAATACTTATATGAATTATTGAAAATGTCTTATAAATGGAATTATCTCACTAAGCTAGTTTTGCTTATACCCTTATACCTTTTTGTTACAGTACGATTACCTTTGGTTGGCCCCAAGGAGCCCCGTTTGCCATACGAGTATAAGCTACTAGGAGTTTTTGGGAGAAGCTTTATGTATTTAAGTTTGAACATAGCTTCTAGAAAATCTCTATAGGTAGCTTATGTTATAGTTGTATTATTTTGGAAGACTATAAAGCGGAGAATGCCCTTAAGATGATGTAAAGATATTATTATGGAAATCTTATGATTATTTATATAAGTTCTTGCTTGCTTTTATTATCTACTTAAATGTAATACCCCTGTGAGTCTCCTACTATCTGGAAGCACGCCTTGCATGTGATATCAAAGCTATTGCGTGACTAAGTTGTCATTCATTGGCTTTAATATAATATGCGCGGACTGCCACGTTTAGGTACCCTCCGGGGACATATATTCAAGCCGATTTGCACCAAAAATATTACGATTATTATTATAATATTATTTACTTAATCAATTATTTTAGTTCTAAGATAGTTTGTTAAGCTAAACGGGTACAAATATGTTAATTATTTAGGAATTTTGTCTCTGAAAATTCATATAGAGCTTTTACAAATTTTCTAGGTTGTTATTGAGTTCAAATTTGAGTTTATAGTTTATGCGATTAAGATTTTCTAGGTCTGGTAAGCTAAATTAGGATTTCAGTTCCTATGATTCAGAATTTCCCAGCTAGAACAATGGTTCAATCCAAATATTTTTCTGAAGTCTAGATTATTAGTTATAGTTCTGTTTTCATTCTTATCGCATATTTATAATACTAGCGTTCATCTTTAGTTATTATTTTACAATTAATAGGTCTAATAAAGGAGTTGTCTTTTATTGGTCTTCAAATATAGAGCTACTTTTAATTATATTTT
This sequence comes from Combretum micranthum, assembly GCA_024138025.1. Lineage (NCBI taxonomy): Eukaryota > Viridiplantae > Streptophyta > Magnoliopsida > Myrtales > Combretaceae > Combretum > Combretum micranthum. The sequence goes on along the minus strand of JAMXBD010002498.1, from coordinate 101,192 downwards.
GAATTATTTATTCAAGACACGAAATCTTGTCTTTGGTATTAGTTAGGGTTAAAGAATTTTCTATTCAAGGTTTTTAAGTTATAAGTGAGTTTATTACCACTTATAGTTTATTCTAGAGTTTTTATTTGGTTATAAGTTTAATATCTATGTTACATTTACTATTTCGTTTATTTTACTAGTTATATGAAAAAAAAAAATACTCAGGTTACACAAATTAAATTATAATTTTATTCTCTATAAACTCAAAGTATTGTAACTAAAGTATTAATGTAATTCAAATATTTAATTAGGGTTTAGATTCTTTAGTATTGATCGGTTTTTTTATCTCTTTGCATATTTTATAATTCTATTAGGTTATCTTTAAACTATCTTTGTATAATTTATAGGTTCTAAAAGTTTAATCAAGTTTTATTATATTTTGAAATCTAAAGTCAACTACAACTATTTGTTGAGTTATTGATCCGTGTCGTATAATGTTGTTATAAGAATTTATTTATTTTAATAATTGGTGTTTATAAATTGTCTAAAGATATTATAAGGTTGTAAAATGTTAGAATTAATTTAGAAATCATTGTTTTATTATGGGATTTATTTTCTAACTATTGAACTTTAAGGAAATGGATTTTGAATTTTATGGTAATGATTGATTTATCATCAATCATCATTTGTTTGAAAAATTCTAATTTTTCTAACTATAATCAAATTTATTTACACCTTAATAATTTTTAATTTGCAAAAAATTGTGACTGATTTCTATGACTTTTTATTATAGTTTTTCATAATTCTATATTATATCTTTAATAATTATTATAATGGGGTTATGGAATACATCCTCCTCTTATTTTCACACTTTTCCTTCACCATAACCAAACTCTTGCAATTTTCTTTTCTCAAACTCTCACTTGTGCCTTTAGAAATTTTTTTTTCCATCTTCTATCTTAGGTAATATACTAAACTCCTCCTATATACCTTGCTATGTTATATGAATATATATGTGTGTGTTTTCATGCTTTCCATATAAAATCCCCATGATGTATATGCTAGAGAATAGAAATGCAAAGACAACATATTATTCATATCGTGTTTACGTTATGTTTTTGTTTCTAATCTAACTTTCTATATGTTATAATATATATATGTATGTAGTAATTATAATTTTTGGAACCTAAATGCTCACCAATCTAACTTTATTTATTTCATGCACTTATTTATTTATGCACTTTATTTATTTACAAGATTAGTCAACTTCTAGTCTTGGATTTTTCCATAATCAACTCCAAAGGAGACTGGAATAATTCAAGTCTCGGGGAGCCTTGAAATAAAAGCTAAGACTCCCATAATTTTTCCGTTATCTATTTTAATTTTATTTATGGGATTAAAAAAATTCCAAGTCTTGAAAAGCCTTGATAAAAATGTAAGACTTCCATATTTTATTTCTTCATGCTTGTTTTATTTTATTTATTTCATATGGTGACTGGAACATTTTAAAATCTAAGGGAGTCTTGATAACAAGCTAAGACTTCCATATTTTTGTTTTAATACCTTTATGTTCTTGATTATTTATTTCTAATTATTATGATCTTGGTATAAGTACATGTTGTTAATTTTATTTCAAGCTCATGCACATATATGCTCATAGAAGATGTTTCTATAAAAGAATAAATTTCACAAAAACATGAATGTTGATAATTATTTCTTATACAAAATATTTTCTAAAAATATTATCTCCAACGCTTGAGAAGTCCTTTCATTAGGAATAAAGAATTAGAAAGAAACACTCAACTATATTTTTCAAAATACCAAAATAAATTTTCCCAAAAACATAAATGTTAACAATTATTTGTTATGCAAATAATGTCCAAATCTATTTTTCAAAGCTGATAGGGATGATTTACTCTATGAAATTGAGGCTAAATTTTGTTTAATTCTCCTCTAAATATGCTTGAAATTGAGGAATATGGCTCTTAATGCTTTAATGTATTCATTTCACTAGTAAAAAGAAAAAAGCATTAACGTTTGAATCAGATTTGGGCAAGATTTGAAGTTGAAAATATCATCCAAGCAAGATTATGGTCTTATTTACGCTGGTGATCTTCTTGGAGGTCATTAAATGGCCAAATACAAGCGTAGTCCACAAAGAAAAAGGAAAATCACACACAGAGAAGGTTACGGCCTCTACTAAGGCCGTAGTCTGGGACGTGATTGCCCCGAGTTTATCCATTGGAAGTGAAACGGGCATAATATGAAGAAGTGGAGATCACGGTAGAGACTACGGCCTCCACTATAGTTTAACAAACAGGGGAAAAGATAGCAGCAGCACTTGAAAGAGTTGAGTATGGGTAATAACATGTAAGAAATTGATCTGAGGAGATAACCACCTCTTCTACGGCCGTGATCTACCTTGGACAACCATTTTCGAGACTATTACATCTCGTGAGACGGCTGTTATGGCAGTAGCAAATCGTTTATTTTCGCACCACTTCAAAAATTAAGTGTCGTTTTGAAGTGGAATGAAGTCCAACTGATGCATATCTTCGTTATCACCTCCCAAAGGGTACCCTAGACGTGGTAGTCCTCCACATACGGTATTAAAACTTAAGAATGACTTCCCGAAGTTATGCAAAAGCTTCAACACCATATGTAAGGCATCTATCACAATAATAGGAGACTCCGGTGGGGTATGTAATTCGAGATAGTAAATATAACATACAAGAAATCTAGATAACTATCTAACTTTAACATTATAGAAATATGTTTCTTACATCATCTTAGAGGCATTCCCTCGATAAATCTCCAAAGAACATAATATCAACTTAGTCTTTCGCATAAAGGAACAATACTTTAAAGGAAACCTATTCTAAGATCTTCAGAAGGATTTCCAAAAGCCTCCCATAACATAATTCCACTTGGGCTCATGAATTCCCTCGGGTAAAAGAGATATTGGTCTTGCTTCAACAAAAGTCTATTTGGGTATAAGCTTAACTAGCTTAGTGAGAATATTCCTGGATTAACGTACTCGTAACGATAAATTCAAACTAGTGATTAAACAAGCATATGAATGCATCAAGCAAGTGAGCAAGCAATACATATGATCTACCGGAAATTATATGTTTTGAATGGATTTACCCCTCCATTCGGTGGTTAGGTATTTCTGGCTCTTTAAAACCCATCTTTAAAATCTAACTTATGTAGTTTATTTCTGGCTCCTATTCGCCCATCCTAAAGTAGTTCTTTCCGGCTTCTATTCGCCTATCCTTAAATAGTTCTTTCAGGCTCCTATTCGCCCATCTTGCAGAATTATGGCTCCTGCAAACCCCACTACTATACTCTTGTCACATTAAGTATAGCAGCTGATGAAATGAGACTAACTACGTGATATGCATGAATCCATTAATATATAACTCAAAATATGTAATTAAGGTAATGTAAGGCGATCATAGAATTGTAGACACTCCAGCATGATAATAATAAAACACAATTTGATTAACAACAATTCATGTCCTGCTATGGTTAGTATTCTTTCAACTAATGTTATCATGCATTATTCATTTTCATCTTTTCCAACTTCTAGTGCCTTTAGCTACAAGCACAAACAAGTACATAAAAGTTAAGAGATAAACTCACTTGGCCATCCTTACTACATTATTTTACTCATAATGGTCATCCGAGTATGGATCCTCCCAAACTTTGTTATCTAAACGAAAGAAATACCTGAAATGAGTATTTCATGAAAATTCTACTGGAACTCTCTAATTCCATTATAGTATTTTTGTCAAAATTTGGATAGAAGGAAATTCCAACTTAAAAATGACCATAACTCGCTCGTTTTAACTCAGAATTTTGCATATTATAGACCGTTTTCCACCTACTCAAAAAGATCTATCAATTTCTAAGGTTATTTTTGTCATAAAAAGCCATTTGGGTTGCAAATCACCACAGTACAGAATAGTTACGAATTTCATAGTCCCCAAAATATGATTTTCCAAACTTTTCTTTACTTAAAAATCTTTAAACAAAATACATGGATATTTGTATAGTTAAAAAATCCTTTGAACATATATATATATATATATATATATATGCATGGTTTTTGTAGTGTTGTTTCAACATTGATTTTTCACAAAACAATTTGTCTTTGAGAGTTTTAAAAGATGAAACTTTGAAAATTTTTCCTTTTTAAATTGCTAGAAGGAACTTAAAAATTCTTGGGTTGTTATAAGTGAGTGTTTCCCTATTATAATTTCATTCATAACTTTTCAAAAGTAAATTAATTTCCAAAAATTTGGTTCTTTAAGTTATCTACCAACTTTATTTCTAGTGATTGAAAAAAAATAAGCTTTTTTAAAATTTTCCTTAAGTTGTTGGTGTGGTCTAATATTTGCAGTAGTGTTAAATGTATGTTTTCCTCTTATTTTTATATTCTTTTTCTTCTTTAGAAAATAAGTTTACCTTTAAAACTTCACTTTCTTGGCAAATTTTATTTCTCTAAGTTGGTTTTTAAAATAGTGAGTTGATTTTACCTTGATTTGAAAAACTTCTGTTATTCCTAATATTTATCAAATAGTGGCATAATCCTTTTAGATAAGTTCATAAGAAAAGCTTTCCTAAACAAGAATTTTTAATATTAGAATTTAGCAAAAATTTCATTTTAACTTTGAAAAGAGAATAACAATATTAAAATTTAAGTCTTATCTAAGCTTACTTAGTAAGTGATTTTCAAAGTCTATGATGAACCTATTTAAGTTTTATAAAAGATATAGTTAGGTTAAAATCTTAAGTTTAATGCTAAAAATTATATTTTTATGGATTTTAATTTCGATTTATAAAAGAAATGAGTTCCTTTTATTATTTGAAGAAATCTTCATTACTAATACTTTAAAATTTATGATTTGCTTGTCTAAGCTTTTGAAAAGAATTTATTAAAAACAATACTTAGATCTTTTGTTGAAAAATATTTTGTTAAGTAATAAGAAATTTAGTTTACTTTTCTATATTGAAGAAAGAACCCCTTTTTATTTTTATTAAGACAACAACATTCTAATCATGCATGAATATGATTATGTAGCAATGAAAAAGTAAGAATAATACATATCAAGATAGAAAGAAATATATAAGCAAATAAACATAATAATATGGTCAAGTAATGGGAACCTTAACTTCATCAAGGTATCCCGGTCAAGTATTGAGAGCCTTAGCTTCATCAAGGCTTCCTAGGACTAAGAATAGACTAATATCGAAAGAAAAAGAAAAAGCAATAATAATAAACATGTTAGTGATAGTTAGTGAGCATTAAGGCTCTAAGAAATATAGGTATACATATATTTACTAATATATATGTAAAGTTAGATTAGGAGCATAATAATAACAATAACAACATAATAACAATAATATAAAAAAATAATATAATCAGTATTCTTGGCATGTGCAAAAATAAAACATGAACATGTTGTTACTTCTATAACTCACATGAGCTTTATAAAACAACACCATGGTCATGCTAAGTTACATGACATGGGAAAAATAAGAGTAAGATATCTTTAGCTAAAGATATGTATTTGATGAAGAAAGAAAGTAATGGTTGTAAGAATATGTGGGTAGTGATATGTGGAAGTTGTTGTTTGTATAGAGGAAAAAAAGTTGGGAAAGAATCTTAGGAGAGAAAAATGGGAGAGAGAAGTTGATAAATGATTTTAGTAGAGTTTTGTTATGTGTATGAGATGTGTGTGAAGAATGAAGGAGGAATGTGAGTATTTATAGGAAAAGTTAGAGGGAAATTGTAGTTAATTAAATAAATGAAAAAAAAAAAGCAAATTGATGGCATGAAAGAAAGAGTAATTAAAAATTAATTTTAGAAGAAAAGTGTAAGAGAAGTTTAGTAATATGTGATGTAGAATTTTTATGAAAAAAGAAAATTGTAAGAAATATATATATAGGTAGTAACAAGTAGGTTGCAAGAAAAAGTAGATATAGTGAAATAGTACAATGAATAGTAGACTAGACAAATAAAATACTAATGGTAATAAAAATACGTGTAATCGAGCTATATCAAATATTTTTAGTTACAGAAAAATTGTGAAACTGATATTTTTGAAATCCTTGTACATTTACGAGTCTTTTGGTGTTATCGGAATATTTTTACTATTTCGGGCATCAGGGTACGTTTTTCGGGAACTGATCCTGTTCTGGTTCAAAACGAATCGAATTTTGACAAATATGATCTTTTTAAGCTACCTTATGTTATTTCGAACTATAATCCATCATTAACTTATTTCTATTGTTATTAGGTTTCGAGCGTAAGATTGCCAGAGTTGAAACTTTGAAACTCCGGTTTAACTAGGGTTAGGGTTTAATCCAACTTTATCCTAGAAATTGACGAGTTTACATTAGGTATCAGATAGATGAATTGTCTCATGTTCGGGTTTTGAGTCGAACGATTATTGAATTTTCTATTTTTGTTTTTGAAGATTCTTTTTTTCTTAAGGCTATGAAATCTCGTGTTTGATATTGTTTAGGGTTCGATTTTAACTTGGGTCAGCTTTTAGGGTTTCGATTCAGTATTTTAGATTCCATAACTATTTTCTAAGAATTGTGAAAAATTCGAGGGTTTACATTCACCCATCAGATACACCTAATGGAGGAAAGATATAAATAGCTTTGTGAAGCTCTACAAAAGGAAGAGAGCATATTGAGAAATCTGAATCATTTTTTGTATACACCGAAAAAATATAATTCAGTTTGGTTTTGTAACATTATACCTGTTCATAATTTCTTTTGCATTATATCTTATTGTAATGTACTCCTTGGAGATTCTTGAGAGAGAAAGAAGAGAAGATAGAGTGTTGTAATCATTTTGTTAAAGAGTTCAAGTATTGCATTGTGAAAGGGGAGTTTCTTCTCATGTTTCTATTTTATTTTATTTTAATTATTGTTTTGTTTTCTTACTGTATCATGCATGAGTATTTGTTAAAGACTTGTGTAGCCGTGTTTTAGTAAGTAAATACATGGAATGAATGCCAATTGTTGTAGAAAATTCACAAATCTCTATAGTGTATTGAAGTACTCTAATTCTATGTAGTGCACAACTTAGGATTAAATCAGATTTCCGTTGGATGCGATTGAGAAATCTACCCTTGGAATAGATCTAGGCTATAGTAAAGGGTTGCTCGTGATGCTTAGAGATAGAATTGTGAAATCTTCTGCATGTAATTTTAAATTATGCTGGGATCATGTTGGTAATGCGATCTTAGTCAGCTACTAACTAGGAATAGATTCCAGTAGACAAGGCTAGAATTAAAGTTCAACAGACTCGAGAGAGATATCCATTTTGGAATGGATCATTGATTCAAGATATGATAATTTAGATTTATTTGTTAGGATGATGCAAGTTATGTTTGAATCAGCTTCTTGGAATTTATGTGCTTCTGATATTTACAAACTTATAAGTTTAGAAGAATTGGCCACTCTTCTAGGATCATCTCAACAGTTGATGTCTATGTTGATTCAATCTTTAGCAACACTTGGGAGACATGAGAGAGTAAATAAAGAGATGATTAGAAGTCCTTTAAATGCATTAGTAGAAAATGATTCGCATATTCACTTTGAGGAGTCATTAGAAGTGAAGGATGAGGTGACAGAAAAGAACCATGAGTTAGTAGGTCATAAGGTCGATTTAAACAATCATGAAGTAGGTTAGAGCCTAACGAGGAAAATGATGAATTTGAAGAGACTAATATGACATATATTAGTCCTTTTACTATCGTTTAAACTGTCTAAAACATTGACCTAGAAAACATTGTTCAATTCACCCCAAAAGAACAAGAGACTAAAGAAGTTAACCATAAGATGGAAGTTAAAATTCAAGATCTTTCTCCTTTTAATAAATTGATTGAGAGTCTAAGGGATGATAAACTTCATGAGATGTGCCTAGAGCCCATAGATTATGTTCACGCCCCAGCGGGTACCCTAAACGTGACAGCCCGCCGTACGCAATATTAAAACTTAAGAATGACTACCTCAGTCACTCGAAAGCTTCCATATCGGTACAAGGCGTACATTCACAACAAAGGGAGACCGGTGGAGTAATGCATTTTAAGACATTGGCAGCGGAACATGCAAAATAACACTTAATATATATTTCATGAAATAAAGTCTTACAGCTTCTAAGGGGCATTCCCCCGATAAATCATAATAACATGGTTCTAAATATAACATAACTAAAGCTAGAAGATTTTAGAAGAAATCTACTCTATAACTTCAAAATAGATTGCCTCCAAAAGCTTCTCAAAATAGGATTCTACCCGGGAAATCAAGATGGTCTCGGGTGCAAAAATAATCCTGCAATATCAAAAGTCTATAGGAGTATAAGCATGACTAGCTTAGTGAGATATTCCTTACGCAATAGTACTCATAACAACAATCAAACAAGTTTATTAATCAAGCATATGAATGCAACAACCATATGATCAAACATTACATACGACTATCCGGTTTCGTATGTTTGATGGATTTACCCCTCCATCGGTGGTTAGGGAATGCTTTGAACTGGGTCCCGAACAACCTCCTCAAGTTTGCGCGCGTCTTGGGGTTCCAACGAACCGTACTACTAGTCCCCGGGCCTTCCATGCCCAAAGCGATCGATCCGGCTCGGCTACACCTTGAGGCCGTATTCCCCGTACGTCCTAACCCTCAAGATGTAGCTAGGCAGCTTACCTTCCGGTCCCACGCTGAGGAGTAGTAGCAAAACTTCGAAATGATATCTAAGTGATATGCATGATCAATTTATTATATGGGATTTCAATATGACATTAAATCATTTAAAGCGATCAAACAATATTTGCACACATAACAATACATACATGGAAACATTTATATCAATCACAAATCGGTTTCGATATACTTATCGTTCATTGATCGCACACAACGAATCACATACATAATTCCCATAATATCCCACATGCATATCAATTTTATCTTTTCCTAACATCTAGTGCTCTATTCTACAAGCACATGCGCGAATACATAAGCGTAAAGGAAACTCACTCGTCCATAGTGCTCTAGGAGTCGAAGTAATCCTCGGGGAAGACAAGGTCGTGATCCTCGACACCTAAACAAAAGAAATACCCATGAGTATTTCATCCAAGATCTATTCAAGTTCTATACTTCTATCTTAAAGAATTTGTAAAATCGTATGGAATGGAAATTCCAATTTAAAATGCCATAACTTGCTCATTTTAACTCGGAATTTCGCATATTATATACCGATTTCTACTTACTCGAAAAGATCTATCTATTTCTAAGGTTATATTTATCAAAAGAAGTTATTTAGGCTCGGAATAGTAACGTACAGATTTGGTGCGAATTTTCCAAACTTCAAAACTAGAGTTTTCAAACCTTTATTCATTCAAGGGCTTTTGTACAAAAGTATAGATATATTGTATGGTTGAAAAACCCTTGAATACGTATATACGCTCAAACCATATGCATGAATTTAGTAGTGTTGTCTCAACAATATTCTAGTAATACAATATGCTTTGAAAGTGAGATAAGCTTAATTTTTGTAAAGAAATTAGTTTTGAAATTTCTTATTTTACTAAAAGTAATATCTCCTCCTTTTAACTCCATTTCTTAAATAAAAGTGGATTTAATCTCTTTCAAATTTCTATTTCCTTATTTCTAATGTTTTGAAAAACATACTCTTTTCTAAATACTTCATGGTTATATCCACTTTTAAAAGAAATCATCTTATAAGTAAATTTTGGAAAAACTTATTTAGACTTTAGTGTAGGTGGAAAATTTGACAATTGAATCTAAGAAATCCTTTGTTTAAGTCTAAAGAAACTTTCTTATTTATTTGAAAAGAGAATAACTTTACTTTATGTATTTCTTGGTGAAAACCATATATTATTACTAAAACTTGAGCTAGCTTATCTAACTTTAGAAGAATATTTGTTTAAGATGAATTTCAAATCTTTAAGGAAAATAACTTCTTATGTGACAAAATTTATTTTTATGAAAGTTCTTATTCTTATTTTAGAAAACTCATTCTATTATGATTGAGACAATAACAACATATTCATGTATGAATGAGAATATGTAACCATGAAAAATACAAAAACAACATAAATAAAATAAATAAGAGCATAAAGGTAAAGTCAAGTATTGGGAACCTTAGCTTCATCAAGGAATCCCGGGACTAAGAATAGACTAGTCCTTAAAAGAAAAGAAAAGCAAGGAAATATTTTGACTTGATATGGACAAGTCTAAGACTAGAGACTAGTCTTAAGAACAACTTGAAATTAAATAAATTGCAAGACTTGAAATAAATAAATAACAAGTGAGCTTATATGCTCTAAATAAACATATATATATATATATATGGATAATACAAATAATAACAATATCAACATAATAGTAACATAAAGAAAATAAAACATGAACAAAAACAAAACATGAATAAATTGTTGCTTCTTTAACTCAATGAGCCTAAGAAACATACACTAAACTCATGTTAAGTTATATGAACATGATGAGAAATATGAAAAACTTTTACCTAAAGTTTATGTGTTGGTTGAAGAAGAAAAGAATGGGTTGTAGTATTATGTGGGAATGGATTTCTAAAGAAAAGAGAGAACTTGAGAGAGATGTTGGGAGAGGAATTTTGTGGAGTGATTTTGAGAGAGTTTTAGTATGAATTTTTGTTGTGTGAAAGAATGGAAGAGGAAGGGGGTATTTATAGATTTTTGGAGTGGAAATTAGATGTAATAAAATAAATTGGAAAAGAAAACAATTTGAGAGGAAGAGAGAGGAGAGTGGACGGCAAGCTTAGGGAGAAGAGAAAAATTGATTAATTTTGTTGTTTTGTAATAAAAAGAAGTAATGTGTAAAGTGTGATGTGATTAAAGTTGTATGGGGAAGGTAAATTGTAAGATATAGGTATGGTAGAGTGTAAGAATAGAGTGTAAGAAAAAGTAGAGATAGGTGAATAGTAATGAATAGTAGAAAAGTACTATGAATAGTAGACTAGACAATTAAAATACCGGTAGTAAAGAAAATACGCGTAAAAGGCCTATATCTGTTATTTTTAGATACCGAAAAATTCTAAAACTGATATTTTTGAAAACCTTATATTTTTACGAATCTTTGGTGTTGTCGGAATATTTTTGCTATCCGGTGCTCCGGGGCACGGTTTTCGAAAACTGATCCCGATCGGATCCGAAGGACACTAGAAAAATTCGAATCTGATATTTTTAGGCTTCCCTATGTTATTACGAACCGTTTTCCACAATTATTTCAATTTCGTTTTCTAGGGTTTAAGAACACGGGATTGCCGGATCTAGATTCACTAGACTAAACATAGAACTAGGTTAATTTTAGGGTTTCGTTTCAACTTCCGGTTCTTAGGGTTTGCTAATGTTATCGAAAAATCTAGGGGCTTACAACCTACCCTCCTTAAAGAAAGTTTTGTCCTCAAAACTTGGCTATCGTACCTGATTCCTCGAAAAGATTCGGATATTTGCGTCGGATCTCATCCTCGGCTTCCCAAGTTGCCTCCTCATGGGTGTGATTCCTCCAGAGGACTTTGACATATTTGATCTCTTTGTTCCGAAGCTTTTGGACTTTTCTATCCAAAATCTGTACTGGGTGTTCCTCATAAGTGAGGTTCTCCTTTAGCAACACTGGCTCCAACTCTACTCGTTCTGGATCCGTACATGCTTGCGCAAGACTGATACATGAAACACGTTATGTACACCTGACAGGTTTGGCGGCAAGGCTAGGCGATAAGCTAGATCTCCCACTCGTTCAAGCACTTCAAAAGGTCCAATGTACCGTGGGCTCAACTTTCCTTGTGAGCGTACTCGATGTATACTCTTGATTGGATTTATCTTTAAGTACACATGGTCTCCCACTTGAAATTCGAGAACTCGCCTTTTCATATCTGCCCAACTTTTCTGTCTATCTTGGGCCTCTTTCATTCGCTGTCGGATTATTCTCACTTTGTCTGCTGCATCCTGTACCAAATCCGGTCCAATAGCAAGCTTTTCTATATCATCCCAAAACGAGGTGATCTACAACGTCGTCCGTACAAAGCTTCATATGGCGGCATTTGTATGGTCGAGTGATAGCTGTTGTTGTAGGCAAACTCTATGAGCGGCAAATGAGCATCCCAGCTTCCTTTAAATTCCATAACACAGGCACGCAACATGTCTTCCAAGGTTTGGATCGTTCGTTCCGATTGTCCATCGTTTGGGGGTGATAAGCTGTGCTAAAGTGCAACTTTGTCCCCATACACTTTTGTAAACTTGTCCAAAACTTAGACACGAATCTGGGATCTCGGTCTGACACAATTCCAGCAGGTACTCCATGTAAACGTACTATTTCTCTTATGTAAAGCTTGGCTAGCTTGTCCATCGAGTACGTCATGTTTTGGTATGAAATGAGCCGATTTAGTCAAGCGATCTACCACGACCCATATGGCATCATATCCTGCCGATGTCCTTGGTAGTCCACACACGAAATCCATCGAGATTTGATCCCACTTCCACTCAGGTATCGGCAAGGCTTTAGCAATCCTCCTGGCCTTTGATGTCCACCTTTACTTGTTGGCAAGTTGGGCACTTCATCACAAATCAGCTACATCCCGTTTCATTCCATTCCACCAAAAGTGGCTCTTAAGATCTTGATACATCTTAGTTCCTCCCGGATGACTGTGTATCCTGAGTTATGAGCTTCACTCATGATTTCCTTTCTCATATCCTCATCATCTGGCACACATAACCTTCCCTTCATCCTCACTACATCCTCGTCATCTACGGTGAAATCATATACTTCTCTGCTTGTACTTCCCGTTTGATCCTTTGTATGACTTCATCATATCGTTGAGCCTTTTAATCGTTCCACAAGGGTTGGTTCCATTACCAAGCTAGATATTTCCACCTCCACATCTCCTCCAATGAATTCAATACTTAGCCTTTCGAATTCTCTTACCAACTCCTTTTGGTCAGTCAACAAGCGGCAACTTCCTCATGATTCTTCCGACTTAAGGCATCCGCGACGGCATTAACTTTTCCTGGACAATAGTTGATTCCAAGATCATAGTCCTTTATAAGCTTAACCATCTCCGTTGTCTCATATTCAACTCCTTCTGAGTGAATAGATACTTGAGGCTTTTGTGATCCGTATATATTTCGCATCTTTGTCCATACAAGTGGTGCCTCCATATCTTGAGTGCGAAAACAACGGCAGCTAGTTCCAAGTCATGCGTCGGATAATTTTGCTCGTGCGGTCTCAACTGTCGCGAAGCATAAGCAATCACTTTTCCTTCTTGCATTAGCACACATCCAAGACCATTTCTTGATGCATCGCTATGCACCGTGTAAGGCTTCTCAGGGTTTGGCAAAACGAGTATCGGTGCGGATACAAGCTTTTGCTTGAGCTCTTGAAAACTCCTTTCTCTTTTATCGGTCCAAATGAACTTCTCATTCTTTTGAGTAAGTTGTGTTAATGGCTTGGCTATAGTCGAGAAATTCTTTACAAATTTTCGATAATAGCCAGCTAGTCCAAGAAAGCTTCTTACTTCCGTTACCGTCTTTGGTTGCTTCCACTCCATCACTGCCTTAATCTTTTCAGGGTCAACCGATATGCCACTTCCTGAAACAACATGTCCTAAAAAGGAAATCTTATCCAACCAAAAGTCACACTTTGACAATTTGGCATACAACTTATGTTCTCTTAACGTCCGAAGCGCCATACGGAGGTGTTCCTCATGTTCCTCTCGTGTGGTTGAGTAGACCAAAATGTCGTCGATGAAAACTATAACGCACTTATCCAAAAAGGGCTTATAGATTCGATTCATCAAGTCCATGAAAGCAGCAGGTGCATTTGTCAATCCAAAAGACATTACTAAGAACTCATAATGTCCATATCGAGTTCGAAAAGCGTCTTTGGTACATCCTCCGGCCTTACTCTTAACTGATGGTATCCAGATCTCAAGTCGATGCGTGAAAACACGCTTGCTCCTTGCAACTGATCAAAGAGATCATCAATCCGGGGTAATGGATACTTATTCTTGATTGTAACCTTATTCAACTCCCGGTAATCACACATAACCTCATGGATCCATCCTTCTTCTTAACGAACAAAACTGGTGCTCCCCATGGTGATACACTTGGGCGTATAAATCCTTGATCCAGAAGCTCTTGTAATTGCTTCTTGAGTTCCTTCAACTCTACCGGTGCCATGCGGTATGGAGCTTTTGATATCGGCTCGGTATTTGGCATCAAGCTAATCTCAAAATCGATCTCCCCTTTGGTGGCAATCCAGGTAATTCCTTAGGAAAAACGTCAGGAAACTCATTGACTATGGGTATATCCTCCACCTTTGGTCCTTCCCTTCTTCTTCTATAGCATTGATTTGTTGGTCAATCTCCTCCTCATCCATCACCAACTCAGCGAACTTAATCCTTGCCTCCTTACGACCGTGGATTCTCCTTTAAACTCAATATCCTTCCCATTTACATCTTAAAATTCACCTTCTTCTCGACAATCTACCGTGGCTTTAACATGGTCAACCAACTCATTCCAAGAATTACTTCATACTTATTCATCTCCAACACGATCAAATCACTTGTCGTATGGTGACCTTGGATCTCTAAAGGGCATTCCTTCAACATCTCTTGGGTGGTTACGACACTACCCGTGGGTGTCTTTATCTTGAAGCTGGTAGCGGTGGTGACTATAGGTAATCCACTCTTCTTAGCAAGGTTGGGGGTGATAAACGAATGGGTGGCTCCGGTATCAAACAAGGCAAAGCGGTCTCGTTAGCTACTCGTATACTCCTGCGTTTAACACGCACTAGTTACTAACCATACTATACTTATCTAACTTTTCTAAAGCTTTAGGCTAAAGAGGTATAGGGATTCTATTGTGACAGATTAAGCGTAAAAAGATACTATAAACAAACGAAAGCTTAAGGTTAAGGCTAACCTGCAACGAGTCCATGATCATAGCCTTCGTCTCCCTCCAAGGCAGCAAACTCACATCCTTCCTCCTCATCATCTGCTTCCTCGCACATCCACTGGCCCTCCAGGTTGTAGACTCTCATTCCATGCATCGAGGTGCCAGAGCGGTTCCCATTTCCATTGCCATTGTTGGTTCTGACAAGGGCAGATCCTCCCGAGGTGTTGGATGACCTCACAAGCATTTTTCCTCTTTGGGCATTCATTTGCAAAGTGCCCTGGCTGCTTGCACACATAGCAGACACTGGTATTCTTCTTGGGACACTCCAAGATTTTATGATCCGGGCTGCCACAAAAGAAGCACTTGTTTTGCAATTGTGGGCAAGACTTTGGATAATGCTTCCCTCGGCATTTCCAGCATGTGACATCTACCTTGGTCACCTCCCTCTGATTGCTTCCACTTCCTTTGAAACTTCCAAAGGTCTTAAACCTCTTATTTTTTGAACCCAGAACTTGGTCCTTCATATGGCTTCCTTCCAACACAAACACTTCTTCTCCGGAGCTTTTGTTTTCATCTTTTTGGCTTCTTCATAATTCTAGCCTTTTCCACTAGCCCCTTAAAACTTCTAACATCAAATTCCACCAACGAATCTTTAGGTCTTCATCTAACCCATTCAAGAAAACTTGTCTCTTTAACTCCTCGCTGTGCTTATAGGAGTCAGGAGCATACTGCAACAAGCGACTGAACTCGTTTCGTACTGTCGATGGTTCTCCCTTTCTGAGTAATATTCAAGAACTCAGCACTGTACCGAACTCTAAGGCTCCCTGGAAAGTAGTTCTCCAAGAACTCTTCTCGAAACATATCCCACGTAACTGGGCAGGCAATTCTCGCTTCTTCGATTCCCACCATATGCGAGCATTGAACTTCAACATGAATGTCCCAAAACTGACTCTTAAGTGGTGGGGTACTTCATAACCATCAAACGATCTCTCAATCTGGGCCAACCAATCTTCGCCTCAGCTGGTTTTCCGAAGGTTCCATCAAAGTAGGTATTACTTTTGATGAAATTGGCGAGCAAGTTTTGATGTGATCTTGGCGGTGGTGGTGGTGGAAATGGTGCAGCATGTGACTGTTCGCCGGGTGCTTCTACCGTAGCTTCAGGAGCATTCTGAGGTGGAGCAGGAGCTGGGTTATTTTGATTTTGTTGCTGAATCAAAATAGCTAATAACTGGTTCTGTCCAATGGCAGCTGCAAAGTCGTTTTGCTGGTTCGGGCAGGAGCAGGGTTATTCTCTGGTTGGTTACGCGGGGTACTCCGCGTTCAGCTGGTACGTTGTTGGAATCTCTTTGTTCTCTATTCCTACGTCTTCTTGGACGGCTGTTTAATCGTTTAGATTTTAGTTTCTAGTTTACGCTTCATACTAACGTTTACGAAATCACGGAAATCTCAAATATAAAGACTAGAAATTTAAATCAAGGTACAAAACTTAAGGAAATAAATTGACAAAAATAGGATTGACAGGAGTTTAATAAGAAATTAAAATTCAAATACAATTCAAAGAAATTACAAGTAAGAAATCAAAATCATGCATGTTAATCACAAAAAGAGAATAATATAATAAAACTAAAACAAAGGAATCTTATTATCAAGAAATCATTAGGTTACTTTTATTTGTTAAAACTTAACTACATCTTTTGATTAGTTGCGATTTAATACTAAGACGTTGCGTCTTGGGTGAATACGACGTCTTCTTCTCATCATGGCTCCTTACTTCTATTCTCGATTCTTTTGTTGAGACTTGAGGGAATCTGGGGTTGGTTTCACCTCCTTGTCACCTTCGATCCGTTGATGGCGTCTGCATGACTCGTTCCAAGCGTTACCTAAGGTTATTGTAAACGTATTTTCCTTTTAGTTTCAGAAAGCAAGATTATTCTATCCTTTTAGTAACTACAAATTACAAGGTTTTGTGTTTTCTTAAAGCTTAAAACGGTTTGGAAATCCTCCTATTTTTCTTAAGGGTATAAACTAGTCCTAGGGCCACTTACATATCTTAGGTATGGTCATAGAACATGTATTTCCCATAAATCCCCACTTTAACTAGAATTCTTCCTAAAACTCTTATGGCTAATCTTAAACTCATCCTATCTTTAAGACTTCTATTTCTAACTTACTGTTTCTTTCCCTAATCTTGATGCTCTGATACCAACTTAAACTGTCACGCCCCAGCGGGTACCCTAAACGTGACAGCCCGCCGTACGCAATATTAAAACTTAAGAATGACTACTCAGTCACTCGAAAGCTTCCATATCGGTACAAGGCGTACATTCACAACAAAGGGAGACCGGTGGAGTAATGCATTTTAAGACATTGGCAGCGGAACATGCAAAATAACACTTAATATATATTTCATTGAAATAAAAGTCTTACAGCTTCTAAGGGGCATTCCCCGATAAATCATAATAACATGGTTCTAAATATAACATAACTAAAGCTAGAAGATTTTAGAAGAAATCTACTCTATAACTTCAAAATAGATTGCCTCCAAAAGCTTCTCAAAATAAGGATTCTACCCGGGAAATCAAGATGGTCTCGGGTGCAAAAATAATCCTGCAATATCAAAAGTCTATAGGAGTATAAGCATGACTAGCTTAGTGAGATATTCCTTACGCAATAGTACTCATAACAACAATCAACAAGTTTATTAATCAAGCATATGAATGCAACAACCATATGATCAAACATTACATACGACTATCCGGTTTCGTATGTTTGATGGATTTACCCCTCCATCGGTGGTTAGGGAATGCTTTGAACTGGGTCCCGAACAACCTCCTTAAAGTTTGCGCGCGTCTTGGGGTTCCAACGAACCGTACTACTAGTCCCCGGGCCTTCCATGCCCAAAGCGATCGATCCGGCTCGGCTACACCTTGAGGCCGTATTCCCCGTACGTCCTAACCCTCAAGATGTAGCTAGGCAGCTTACCATTCCGGTCCCACGCTGAGGAGTAGTAGCAAAACTTCGAAATGATATACTAAGTGATATGCATGATCAATTTATTATATGAGGATTTCAATATGACATTAAATCATTTAAAGCGATCAAACAATATTTGCACACATAACAATACATACATGGAAACATTTATATCAATCACAAATCGGTTTCGATATACTTATTGTTCATTGATCGCACACAACGAATCACATACATAATTCCCATAATATCCCACATGCATATCAATTTTCATCTTTTTCCTAACATCTAGTGCTCTATTCTACAAGCACATGCGCGAATACGTAAGCGTAAAGGAAACTCACTCGTCCATAGCTCTAGGAGTCGAAGTAATCCTCGGGGACAAGGTCGTGATCCTCGACACCTAAACAAAAGAAATACCCGTCATGAGTATTTCATCCAAGATCTATTCAAGTTCTATACTTCTATCTTAAAGAATTTGTAAAATCGTATGGAATGGAAATTCCAATTTAAAATAGCCATAACTTGCTCATTTTAACTCGGAATTTCGCATATTATATACCGATTTCTACTTACTCGAAAAGATCTATCTATTTCTAAGGTTATATTTATCAAAAGAAGTTATTTAGGCTCGGAATAGTAACGTACAGATTTGGTGAATTTTCAAACTTCAAAACTAGAGTTTTCAAACCTTTATTCATTCAAGGGCTTTTGTACAAAAGTATAGATATATTGTATGGTTGAAAAACCCCTTGAATACGTATATACGCTCAAACCATATGCATGAATTTAGTAGGTTGTCTCAACAATATTCTAGTAATACAATATGCTTTGAAAGTGAGATAAGCTTAATTTTTGTAAAGAAATTAGTTTTGAAATTTCTTATTTTACTAAAAGTAATATCTCCTCCTTTTAACTCCATTTCTTAAATAAAAGTGGATTTAATCTCTTTCAAATTTCTATTTCCTTATTTCTAATGTTTTGAAAAACATACTCTTTTCTAAATACTTCATGGTTATATCCACTTTTAAAAGAAATCATCTTATAAGTAAATTTTGGAAAAACTTATTTTAGACTTTAGTGTAGGTGGGAAAATTGACAATTGAATCTAAGAAATCCTTTGTTTAAGTCTAAAGAAACTTTCTTATTTATTTGAAAAGAGAATAACTTTACTTTATGTATTTCTTGGTGAAAACCATATATTATTACTAAAACTTGAGCTAGCTTATCTAACTTTAGAAGAATATTTGTTTTAAGATGAATTTCAAATCTTTAAGGAAAATAACTTCTTATGTGACAAAATTTATTTTTATGAAGAGTTCTTATTCTTATTTTTGGAGAAAACTCATTCCTATTATGATTGAGACAATAACAACATATTCATGTATGAATGAGAATATGTAACCATGAAAAATACAAAAACAACATAAATAAAATAAATAAGAGCATAAAGGTAAAGTCAAGTATTGGGAACCTTAGCTTCATCAAGGAATCCCGGGACTAAGAATAGACTAGTCCTTAAAAGAAAAGAAAAGCAAGGAAATTATTTTGACTTGATATGGACAAGTCTAAGACTAGAGAGACTAGTCTTAAGAACAACTTGAAATTAAATAAATTGCAAGACTTGAAATAAATAAATAACAAGTGAGCTTATATGCTCTAAATAAACATATATATATATATGGATAATACAAATAATAACAATATCAACATAATAGTAACATAAAGAAAATAAAAACATGAACAAAAACAAAACATGAAATAAATTTGCTTCTTTAACTCAATGAGCCTAAGAAACATACACTAAACTCATGTTAAGTTATATGAACATGATGAGAGAATATGAAAAACTTTTACCTAAAGTTTATGTGTTGGTTGAAGAAGAAAAGAAAGGGTTGTAGTATTATGTGGGAATGGATTTCCTAAAGAAAAGAGAGAACTTGAGAGAGATGTTGGGAGAGGAATTTTGTGGTGATTTTGAGAGAGTTTTAGTATGAATTTTTGTTGTGTGAAAGAATGGAAGAGGAAGGGGTATTTATAGATTTTTGGAGTGGAAATTAGATGTAATAAAATAAATTGGAAAAGAAAACAATTTGAGAGGAAGAGGAGAGAGAGAGTGGACGGCAAGAGCTTAGGGAGAAGAGAAAAATTGATTAATTTTGTTGTTTTGTAATAAAAAGAAGTAATGTGTAAAGTGTGATGTGATTAAAGTTGTATGGGGAAGGTAAATTGTAAGATATAGGTATGGTAGAGTGTAAGAATAGGGTGTAAGAAAAAGTAGAGATAGGTGAATAGTAATGAATAGTAGAAAAGTACTATGAATAGTAGACTAGACAATTAAAATACCGGTAGTAAAGAAAATACGCGTAAAAGGCCTATATCTGTTATTTTTAGATACCGAAAAATTCTAAAACTGATATTTTTGAAAACCTTATATTTTTACGAATCTTTTGGTGTTGTCGGAATATTTTTGCTATCCGGTACTCCGGGGCACGGTTTTCGAAAACTGATCCCGATCGGATCCGAAGGACACTAGAAAAATTCGAATCTGATATTTTTAGGCTTCCCTATGTTATTACGAACCGTTTTCCACAATTATTTCAATTTCGTTTTCTAGGGTTTAAGAACACGGGAGTGCCGGATCTAGATTCACTAGACTAAACATAGAACTAGGTTAATTTTAGGGTTTCGTTTCAACTTCCGGTTCTTAGGGTTTGCTAATGTTATCGAAAAATCTAGGGGCTTACAGATTATATCATTAAGTTTATGCTGATACCAATTTATCAATACCCCACCTATCAAGGAATCTTACTATTGAAGGGAATTGAACTTCAAAGAGATAAAACTAGAATGAGAAGAATATTTCCCTTTTTGGTTTTAGAAACATGGTTATGGGACACATTCCCATTGGAACCTGGAGGATAAGATTGTCAATATGTCAAGCTAACGACGTTAAACAAGCGCTTCATCGGAGGCAACCCATGCATTGTTTTGTGTTATGTTTTGTGTAGTATTTATATTGATTTGTGTTATTTAGAATCTAATGTAGTTTGTATTGTTCATTTTGTAGATATCCAACACTTTTTGGGCAAAATTATGTCATGAAGGATCAATTAGAGAGAGCATATCATAATCCTTTTGAAGACTTCGAGTGATGAATGGAAAATACAAGGAAAGCACAAAAAAAAGAGAGAGGAGATAATGCCCCTAATCATGCTTGTTACATACCAACATGATAATTTAGGAAGATTTCCCTGTCAATCACGAGCGTGATGGAAGCTGTATTAGGTATATTACGGTCGTGACAAGGTTGGCAAAAGAACGTAAACTTGATCTGAGAAATAATGGCCTTAATTATGACTGTATCAAGCATGGATAAAGATTTATTGGTTTGCTTAGAGAAGATCACGACTAATGAAACGGCCGTAATAGAGGCTATGATAGAGAGATTGCATATTCAGAGAACATAATGGTCAAGGTCACGATCGTGCCAATGCAAGCTGAAAGGAGCACTTTGTGTTTAGAAGAGATCACTGCCTTTTTTACGCCCATGATCATGGTGGTGCTACCAAATTTTTTTATATCCAGAAGAGATCATGGTCTACGAGATCAGACTTAGGTAGTGCACGACTTAGGATTAGATCATATTTCCATGGGATGAAATTGAGAAATCTACCCTTGGAATAGATCTAAGCTGTAAAGAAAGGTTGCTCATGACGCCTAGAGATAGGGTTGTACAATCTTCTGCATGTAATTTTAAATTATCTTGGGATCATGTTTATAATGCGATCTTAGTCGGCTGTTAACAAGGAAGAGATTCCAATGGACAAGGCTAGAATTAGGATTCAGTAAACTTGATAGAGATATTGAACTCAATGGTGGAATCCCGCGATTAGGAATGACTAAAAAACTAACGAAGATGTATTACATATTAATTCATTGGTGAAGCAAATCTGATGTCTTGTTGATTGTTAGAGTATTGTTCAATTGTTGACTATTATAGTTACTATAGCTGTAGGTAATAATCAATTTAGTTAACAATTTATAATCATTTAACTCAATTTTATAAGTTAGATAATAGGAATTAATTTATTTAAACTTGGTAAGAAATAGTGCAACCAAAAGCCTTAAGATTCATTCAAGCGAAAGCAAATTTTGAAACAAAATCAATCCTTTTTACTTTATGTCATAGCCCCATGTAATGCTTAGGAAACATTTTACAACTTCAAATTCTTTTCTCAAATACACATGACAACATTTTTCACCAAGAAAGGAAATTTAGAACTAGTAATTATCTTAATTTTTCTTAATATCAAAACTTAAGAAAATTTCAAAAGAAATACAACTTAGAGTTTTCTGCACAAACATGTAAAAATTTATGTGGTGAAAATAGTTGGCTAAAAGGATTTTAATATAAAAATGAAAAATTATGAACTCAAAATAAATAAAAAATTATGATTTTTAGTTAAGTATTCATATTTACAAAAGTCAAGAGTTGAAATTTTATTTAAACATCCAAAAGTAATTTTTCAAAAAACCTAACTTTCCTATCTTTCATGAAAGTTGTTTTTATAAATTTTCTGTTTTGAACAACATCTATCAATTCCTAGATTTTATGATTAAGTTTTATGCATAAATCCTAGAATTAGGAGTCAAACCAGAACCTTAAAATCAACTAGGTCAATGACAAGTATTAGTGGATCTAGATCTGACAAGACTGCACTCGAAACCCTAAAACATTAACAATGAGATAACCTTGCATTATAGTTCAAAATAATGTTTTATAACCTAAAAAGATTATCTTCATAAAAAATTCATTCGTTTCATATCCGAATGAGTTCAGTTTCTGAAATCAAGATCCTTACATGCAAAATGATGAAATACTCTAATAATATATTTAGACTTGCAATAAGATGAGGAATCGTAAAATATCAATTACAAATTTTTTTCCGGCTTCTAAAAATATCATATATAGAGTGCTTACTTGTATTTTCTTTACTATCGGTATTTAATTTATCTTATTTACTATTTATTACTATTCTTCTATCTATTCTTTTTCTTACCACCTATTCCTATAACCTTACACACCTATCTGTTACATTATCTTTTCCAATACTACTTTATACTTAACATATCTAACACATTACTTACTTTTCATTACAAAAATTAATTTTTAATCAATTTTCTCTCTTGTCTTCTCACATGGCCGACACACCTCTCTCTCTTCTCTATCTAATTTCTTTTCTTTTTCATTTAATGTAATTCAAACAAATTTTTATCTCAAAACTCTATAAATATCCCCTCCTTCCTTCATTCTTTACACACATTTCTCAAACACTAACAAAACTCTTGCAAAATTTCTCCACAAATCCTCTCTCTTTTTTCTTGCAAATCATGAGACTCTCCCTCTCTCCCAAAGTGATTTTTACAATTTTTTTTCTTCACCCATCTTCCACCTACCATCTTTTATCTTCATCTATCTTAGGTAAACACTAAAAACTCTCTCTTTAGTTTATGTTAACATGACATGAGCATCATGTATGTTATGCTTTCAACAAATCCCACATGAGCTTATGCTAGGGAATGAAATCATAAAAACAACATCATGTTGATGTCTTATTTATCACCATGTTGAATTTATGCTTATGCTATGTTCTTATCTCTAACCTAACTTCCTATACGTTATTATGTATAGGAATGTATATATATTTTAGAGCCTAAAGCTCACTAATATAACATATTATTCATGCTTTTATTTCTTTGCTTATTACTTACTTCGTGCATATAAATAAAACTAGTCATCTTCTAGTCTCAGACTTGTTCTTATCAAGTTAAAACATATTATGGGACTTGTCCATTCTAAGTCCTAGAGCCTTGAAAATAATCTAAGACTCCATGTTTTCTTCTTTTGATTTATTCTTGAGACTGGAGATATTCGAGTCTCAGGGAGCCTTGATGAAGCCTAAGACTCCCATAATTATTTTCTTGCTTGTCTTAATTTCCTCATGGGACTTGTCCACCTTTAAGTCTCGGGAAGCCTTGAATTAAATCTAAGACTTCCGTAATTTTCTTTTATTATGCTTTTCTTATTTTGTGGAACTTATCCATTTCTAAGTTCCAGAAAGTCTTGATAATAAGCTAAGACTTCCATATTCTTATTCTTGTATTTATTCATTTTATTCTCTATTCTTTCTATTTTCTACAATGAGTTTATAATTTATCCCATAACACGAGTACTAATTGTATATGCATGCATGGTCATAAAGTGATGTTGTTATCTTAGTAAAATTTTCAAAATGAAAATATGGATTATTTTCTTAAATATAGAAATGAGGTTAAACTTTCAAGAAAGAATAATTTTCAACACTTAGGAAAAATTTCCATTAAGACTAAGGATGGTTATTCAACTACGCTCTTTTTAAATTATAAAAAAAATAAATTTATCATAAAATTTTCAATGTTGATAATTTTTATTATGCTAGTTTCCCTTAAAAATTATTCTATATGGCCTAAGCCAATATTTTGATAAACACTAAGAACAAGACAATTTTCCTAATAACAACCTCGAAAACAACCTACTAGTTAAAATTCACTTGGAAATAAAATTGGTATACAATACAAGGAATTAAGCTTTAAGAAGAAAATTTTATCTTTATAAAGTTAAGAAAATTAATAGTTATAATAATTAGATACTCGGTTACAACAAACTAAAAATTTGGTTTCCTTCCAACAACTCAAAAGGAGATTCTTGCAAAAACTTAACCCTTTGAACTTCTAAAATAATTTTTTTTTAATGAAAACCCACTTTTGAGATAACATTACAAGAATCAAGCATATAATATGATTTTATATCAATATTAAATGATTTTCAACTATATAAATATTTTTGTGCTTGTTATAGGATTTTTTTAGATGATGTAAAACTTTGGAAAAATGTAAAATTTGAGGACTGGCACTTATAGGTTAGATCTGTAACGTCCATTTTCAAAACCCAAATGACCTTAAATGTTAAAAATAACCTTAAAAATAGATAAATCTTTCCGAGTAGGTAGAAAATGACTACCAATATGTGAAATTCCGAGTTAAAATGAGTAAGTTATGATCATTTTAAGTTAAAATTTCCTTTAATCCAAATTATGACAAGAATAGTAAAATAGAATTAGAAAGTTTAAGTAAAACTTCCATGAAATACTCATTTCGGGTATTTCTTTTGTATAGATGGTGAGGAAGGCAAAGTCTCTTACCCCAAAGACTATTTCAACTAGAAGACTTCCCCAAGATATGGTTGAGTGAGTTTGTTTCCTTAATTTTCGTACTTATGTTTATGTTTGTAGATTAATGGCATTAGAAATAGAGAAAGATAAAAATGGATTGTGCATGTGATTTATAATACTGGTTGAAACTGTACAAAGCATATCGGAGCTTGAATTGTTGTTAACCAAATAATTGTTTTATTTTCATGTTGGAGTATCTACTAATTCTATGGTCACCTCTAAGATGTCCTAATTACATGTTAAGAATTAAATTAATTGATTCATGTATGTCAAGTCACATTGCATCTGCTATTATACACTTAGTAGGACAAGGATATAATAGTGGTTGTTGGTATAACCGGCACTATCTACATGTGGTGAGGAGTAGCAGGTATGGTCTACAAGTGGTGAGTAGTAGCTGGTATCACCTACATGTTTTAGTGGCGAGTAGGAGCCGGTAAGATCTACAAGAACTTATTTGCAAAAATTTGAGCGTAATTGGCCGGGAACACCTAACCCCAAATGAAGAGTATAAATTCATTCGACACATGGATTCCAAATAATCATATGTATTGTTTGGGTAAAGATATTTTGGGAATAATTCTCACTAAGCAAATTAAGCTTACACCCTTTTAGATATTTGTTGCAGTTTCCCTTCCATTGGTTGAAGCCAAGAGGTTTGACATGCACTTTTATGTTAAAACTCTTTTTAAAGTGTGAAACTACCAGCAAGTATACCGGGGTGTGTATAGTAATAAAACTGGTGAGAACCAGGTCAAGATCCATAGGGAGCTAATTGACTAAGTACTAGAATGTAATAACCTCCTTTAAGTTAAGCAAAATGATATCAGGTTTTTGAGCTAAACTAAATGATCTACTTCTACCGCTACAAATTATAACTAGCTTTAACAATAAAGATTACTGAGCACTGGAATAGCTCTTTAACTTTATCAAATCACAAATGTGGGATTATGTAATGGTAAGATAGGATTTTTTTCATTACCTTATAATTATAATCAGGTTCGTTCAATTGGATTTTAATCAAATTCACCAAAATATACTACTTTTTTAGGTTGCAAAATTCTAGTTATAGTATAGATATCCTTTTCTAGTATCTCAAATCCTAATTCATAAGAAAATCCATTGATAGATTTTTCATCTCATGAACATTGAAATGGAAATAATCAAAATTCCAATTTAACAAAACTCGTTACAAGAGCAAATCAACTACTCAAGAAATCCATTAACCCATCACATAATCCCACTTAGACAATTAACTCATACTTAAAAACATTTCATTCATGATAAAATTCTGAGTACAATCCATAATGAAAGATGATGGAGAGAGTACACATGAAATATTATAAATATCTTCCTAAAGACTCTGAATCCAACTCCACTATGGAAGTTTGTAATGAATAGTGCCAGAAATTGAGGTTAAGTAAAGTAAGGTCTGTTGAAATGAGGTGAGGTGAATGAATGAAAAATGGAAAATGGAATGTGGAATGATGGAGAATGAAGGGTAGATTCTAAGTTATAGGTATTTTGGAATAAAGAAGGTGATGGAATGAATCATGTGATGGAAGTGAAAATGGATATTAGATGGAATAATGGATATCTTTTTTGTAGGAAGGATGATGATGGGTATTTATAGTATACGGGGTTTAGATCTCTATATCCGGGTGTAGAGAAAAGGAAATGTGTGTGTGTATGATGAGATGGAGTGGACTCCTTGATACAAAAACAAAAACAAAACTACTTAAAATTTATAAAAAGCACGTCAACAATAAGAAATTGCTGGAATTGGTTTTACTCAAATCAACTCAGTTCGGATGTGATAAGGTCAGCTTGCTTATGAGACGCTCAACTCAGCTCATTCTTCTGAATAAGATGAGCTCAATTTTAATCTTAATCTCATGCATGTTCCAATTTGTTATGTACTCCATCAGCTCAGTTTGGTGATCTGGTGAGGTTGGTGTAGTATCTCAGGTCAATGCTTTGAGCTCAAGTCGTTTTGTTTGTTGTACCTCAGGTCATGTGCTAAGCTTAGGTCATGAGCTCAAGCATTCAGAACAGTGGCTCATTCTTAGTGATAAACGAAAGAGGTCAATGATGACCTATCGATGGCAACTCAACAAAGACCTGATTTAGCAGTTCTGAACTTTTGTTGCTCATGGGTTAAAGACCAACCTGGTGATGCAGTGTCTCACTTACTTGATGTCAAGCTCAAAATCTACTATTGGTACATAATAATTGGAGATTTTTACTCTTTTAATCACAATTGATCCACGTTCATGCAATTTATCATTTATAGTAGATGTTCACCGTAAAAGTGCCAATTTATGTATGTAGTGAGATAAAATGTAGGATAAATGTGTATAAAATACACATTTATCAACTACACCCAACTTGGCTTATTGCTTGTCCTTAAGCAAATCCTAAAGCTTAGTTTCAAGATTAAAGTTCACATAGAATAGGAAGCACACTTCAAATCATTTTTTTTTAACAAACCACTCTAACACCAGCTCTGCATCCACATACTAAACCAAAATTTTAGAGCACAAAGGAACTAGCTGCATTTTATCCTGTGACAACTTATACTTCACGAGCTTAAACATTAAGATTTTCATGATCCTCATGCTTCTCATCACTCAAACTGATGATTTTTAGAGAAGAACTTTTTTTCTAATTCATTTTTAAATCCTATTGAACATGGGTATTTATATACAAATTTTGTATCTAATTTAGGAAAGTATATAAAAATAAAATACAAACTTTCTATAAACAAGCTAAATCAAATCTCTTAGAATCAAGCTAGTCAACACTCCCCCTCAACTTGGTGCAAAGATGTCACACATGCCCAACTTGCAAACTAGTGTATGAAAAGTCCGATTATTGAGACCCTTTGTGAACAGATCAGCAAGCTGCTTTTCTGATGACACATAAGAAAAATTTAAGATGTCACTTGTGATTTTTTCCTTGATGAAGTGCCGATCAATTTCAACATGTTTTGTTCGATCATGCTGAATTGGATTATGAGCTATATTGATGGTGGCCTTGTTATCACAATACAAGGACAATTTCCCTTGTTCAGACAATCTCAATTCTTCTAATAATTTTTTAAGCTAAAGAAGTTCACAAACACCCTAAGCCATAGCCCTATATTTAGCTTCTGCACTTAATCTAGCTACTACACTTTGCTTCTTACTTCTCCAAGTAACTAAGTTCCCTCCTACAAGCGTATACTAACCAGATGTAGATCTTCTATCATCTAGAGATCTAGGCCAATCTACATCTGTAAAAGCTTCTATCTGGAGATGGCGATGTTCGGAGAAGAGAAACCCTTTCCCTGGAGTAGACTTCAAATATCGCAAAATGCGAAAGACAGCTTGCATATGAGAATCTTGGGAATCATGCATGAATTGACTCACCAAGTTAACTACATAGGCTATGTCTAGTCTAGTGTAAGAGAGATAAATGAGTCTTCCAACCAACCTTTGGTATCTTTCTTTATCAATGGATTTTCCTACTATTGCCTACATCTTGTGATTACTATCAATAGGCAATTCGGCTAGTTTACAACCTGTCATGCCAGTCTCCTTTAAGAGATCTAGGATATACTTCATCTGAGAAATAAAGTTTCATTTTCTTGATCTGGCAACCTCAATTCCTAAGAAGTACTACAATTTTCCTAGATCTTTGATTTCAAATTCTTGTGCCAACAGCTTCTTTAATCGGGCCATTTCTTCTCTATCATCTCTTGTCATTACTATGTCATCCACATAAACAATTAGAAGAGTAAGCTTACCCCCTTGATGTTTTATGAAGAGAGTATGATCAGCATTGCTTTGTTGGTAGCCAAAGGAGATCATGGCTTTGCTGAATCTATCAAACCAAGCTCTAGGGGACTGTTTTAGTCCATACAAGGGTTTCCTCAGTTTACATACCTTTCCTTGACTTTGTTTATTATCAAAACTAGGAGGGATCTCCATATACACTTCTTCTTCCAAGTCCCCATGAAGAAAAGCATTCTTCACATCAAACTGTTGTAAGTCCCCATCAAGATTAGCTGCACAGGATAAAAAGATTCTCATAGAGTTCATTTTAGCAACAGGGGCAAATGTCTCTTGGTAATCCACTCTATAAGTTTAAGTGAATCATTTAGCCACCAATCTAGCTTTGAATCTCTCAATAGAACCATCAGCTTTATGATTCACAGTGAAGACCCATTTACAACTGTAGACACCCCATTTTTTTCCCTCCTTTGGCCAAGTTTTAAATCTAGAAAAAAAAAATAGAAATCTAGGAAAATCCCAAAAAAAAATAGAAAAATAAGGAAAACCCTAAAAATAGAAAAAATAGGAAATTAGAAAAATCCCTAAAAATTAGAAAGTAGGAAAAGAATCAAATTTTTAATCTCAGTTCAATTTTTATCTCTCAAAATAGCTCATGAAATATAGAGATGATAGGTTCAAACCGGACCTCAATTAGAGTTAAAATGAGCTATTTAGGGATCTGTAAAGTTTAAGGACTGGGTATTGTAGTTAGTGCAAAAAAATTATCAAATTAAAATAGAAACGGATAAAAATAAAATAGGATTTTTCATTTTTAGATAGTTTTAGGAAAAATTAGGATCATTTATTTTAATTTAGAGTTAGATCGGGATTAATTTTAATTTATTTTTAATAGGTTAAAAATATTTTTTATGGAATATATGTCGAGGCACAGGCCAAATGGCTTGATGGAAAAACACTTGGACTTACACAGTGTAGACCCAAGTTCAAATCACGTAAAGGGTAGTTCCATAGTTTTTTCCTAGGAGCGTACAGGGCATGCGCTAGCATGTGGGTGCACGTGGGCGCGCGTGTGGCCCATGCGCATCATCTTCTCCAGTCTTCTTCTTCTTTTCGAGCCGTTCTAGTATCTTCAAGATTCATTTTCTCTTCATTCATGGCCATTTTTTTTGCTGGATTTTGAAGACGACATAGGAGTAAATCAAAGGGCACCCTTTTCATATTCAGATTCGTTTTTTTTTAGAGATTAAATGGAAGATTAAAACCGTCGAATATTGACATTAAAAAACATTCCTCGACTGTTACAGTCATTTTAATGGCTGAATCCGTTGAGCTTCTGATTTTTCCCTATAAATAGGGACTCTTACTTCTCATTTCATGATCTAGAAATCAGAATCAAGCTCCAATCACTACATTTGAGAGAATTTGTTGAAAGATAGAATTTAGGGAAAAATTGAATTTTGAATTCGATTAGTGTTCTGAAGCAATTTCGAGTGCTTTTGAAGAGAAAATAGGTTCACAAGGTCTAAAGCTTTCGATAGAAGTTGTTTTTAAGCTCTAAGGTTGCTCTGCTGTGATTTGCCACCGCGACCACCATTGCTCCACCGTGAAACACCACCCCCCGCCACTATCCAGGCAAGTCGACACTTCCAGAGTGATTCCCAGTGCTTTATTAACCTTGCCGACATCCCTAGCTGTTTTTTCCACCACCAGAACCGACGTATTGAACCCTGCCAGTCGTTCTCAGCCGACTGGGTTACGATTCGGGTTTCGACCTGGATCCAACCCAACACCCTAACCTTAATCCAACCCGGGCCCCATCGGGTCCAACCCAGGCCATTCGGACCTTGGTCCATTTTCTTAAAAAAAAAAAAGAAAGTCTGGGTTTAACCCAGCCCAAAAAAAAGAAAGAAAAAATAATTTTTTTTATCTTTCTTCATTCATTTATTTATTTAATCATTTGCAATTGTTTTTTTATTTAGTACTCTTATTATTGTTTTTATCATGTTAGAAGTTAAATACGTTAAGTATATGTTATTAGAAATAATGGTTAGTGAAGTTGTTATTTTATACTTGTAGTATTAATAAAAAAGAATATAAAAAAATATAGAAAAATATATATAAAAGTTTTTTTTTAGTAGTTTCTTTGTTTTTAGAGAATTTTTCCTATATTTTTTAGGATTTGAAGAAAGAAAATAAAATAAAGTGTTTTCCCTTTTAGATAAAATTTAATAAATTTGAAGTGAAATAATGAATAATGATTAAGTTAAAGATTTAGAAAAAGAATAAAAATTTTCTTTATAAATCATTAATAATAAAAGTTAGATTCTCTTTAATTAGCTTTCATATTTAGAACTTTTAAAGTTTTTTAATAAATAAATTGTTAAATAACTTAAACTTGGTTAAGTATATTTTTCTAAAAAACTACCAACAAAGATAAAAATTTTTATCAAAAGATAGAATAGCAGAACTACGTGGGCTTGATTCCCAATTAGTGGGATACGAGGCACTTTGGGCAGCCCCAAATATAGAAAACCTATAGGGTCCTCTTTTTAAGGTTAATAATAAAAAAGATAAATAAATAAATAATAATTTAGAATAATTGTGTAAATAGTATGTTTTTAAGTGATTTTGTTAGGTGTCAAGAGAATATAATTTAAATTAAAATTTTAAGGTGGTACCGTATGGTTTAATAGGTTAGCCCCCAGACTCAATTTTCTGGTTTCCTAAAAATGATTTTTTAATCAGTTTTTAATGCTGACTAGTAGCAAGGTTAGAACCAATCAAACCCATTGTTTTTAATTTTCTTTTCCAACCTCTGTTAGGTGGCGACTCCAATTCCGATTCTTCCGGTTCCGGTCGAGGGTTTTCATTAGGTGGGTACTAGTCTAATGGAAATCGAACCGAATGATACCTTTTCAAAAAATCAGGCTCGCCAACTGCTAACCAATTTCTTATCTGGTGGAGGAGTAACAAGTTCCCAAGTCTCATTTTTGGACAAAGTCTTCATCTCTTCAATCATAGCTTGCTTCCACTCAGGATCTATGAAAGCTTCCCTCCAATTCTGTGGAATAGACACAGAGGAAATAGACAAAGCAAAAACTCTATAGGATAGAGACAAGGAATCATAGGAGACAAAGTTAGATAGAGGATGTTTAGTACACGACCTGTAGAGGAGGGCTTTGTAGATTACATGATGGCTTGTACATGTTTGATGGGACTAAAGACTCTGCCATTGCCAATCCTCTTCCGATTTGAAGATCTTGAAAAACACAATGATCAGGGAAGATCACAATGCTACACTTTAGGTCTTTAGTGATGGAACTAATAGATAAAAGATTAACAAGAAAGTCAGGTATGTGGGGAATGGATGAGAGTTTAATATCAAGTATACAAATAATGCAACCTGTTCCTGAAGAGAGGTTAGGGGGCCATCGGCTATTCTGACTTTCTTCTTTTAAGACATGAAGAGTAAATTTGAATGTCTTTAGAAGAGCCTATCATGTGTCTATTCACACTAGAATCAATAGCCCAAGAATTAAGGGAAGCTGTAAAAGCTGTACTTGATTGCACATGATTGGTTGTGGCAATGGTGGAGGAGTCGAGTTTGGTTAGGAGGCAACGGAGATGCTGCATTTCTTCGGAATATAAAATTTCTCCTCAGCCGGTCTCCTTGGATGTCTCCACCATATCTGCCACATTTGCTTGAGCCCTTGATGAATTAATTCGCTTTCCTCCACGAACTTTAGTTGAACAACCATGTAGTTTCCAACAAGTCTCCTTTGTATGCTTTGGCTTCCCATAGTCGCCACAGTGCAAGTTATCTTTAATAGAAGGAATTATCTTTGGTTACTCATGGGAGACAGCTGACCCTGACTTCTCGATTGGTGCTTGGTAAAGCATGACACCCCGTCGGCTTTCTTCCTGTTGAACATGAGAGTATGCATCCTCAAGAGAAGGAAAAGGAATTTTACCGAGAACTTGAACCTGATATGATCATACTCTGGGTTTAAACCAGCCAAAAAATTATAAACCCGCTCCTTGTCAACTAGCTTTTGAAATAATACTGCATCTTTGGTACAATGTGCTTGGAGATCCTGATAATAATCCATCTCTTGCCATAATCCACTTAATTCAAAATAATAATCAGTGATTGTCAACTTACCTTATTTTGTGCCATGGATTTTATTTCGAATTTCAAATATCTGAGCATCATTTCCTTTGCGAGAATAAGTGCATTTAGATGAATTCCAGATTTTTTGGCAGTATCAAGTAATAAATATTGTTTGAAAATTCAAGAATGCATAGTATTCAAAAGCCATGTCATAACAAGTGAGTTTTCAGAATCCCATTGAGCATATGTAACATCTGATACGTTAGGTGGTTTTTTATCTCCAATAATATAGCCTACCAACTTTCTAGATTTAATAAAAAGAAAACAAGCCCGTGGCTAGGCAAGATACGTACCTGCCCCATCCAATTTAATAGCTTTGACCTGTGAGAGGGAGCTATTCTCTATTGCCTTAGTGTCTTCCATGAGAAAAGAAAAAAAAACAACCAAAGGAAAGTTGCTAACAAAAAAAATGAGGGAGGAAACTTGACCTCTCTTGAGAACAAAAAGAAGAATCGGAAAAGAAAAGAGAACCAGAACCCTAGTGCTGCGGAGGAAGGAAAATACTCACCTCAAACAGCAGCGATGCTTTGATACCATGAAGATTTTTGGAGAAGAATTTTCTTTTCTAATTCATTTTTACATCCCATTGAACATGGGAATTTATATACAAATTTTGTATCTAATTTAGGAAAGTATATAAAAATAAAATAAAATACAAACTTTCTATAAACAAGATAAATCAAATCTCCTAGAATCAAGCTAGTTAGCATAAATCAAATCTCATAGAATCAAACTAGTCAACATAAATTAAATCTCCTAGAATCAAGCTAGTCAACACAACCAATCAACATGTACATAAATCACTAGCAAGAGATTTAAACCACTAGTCTATTGCTTAATAAAGTTTAATCTCCTCATTTAGCTTAAGATCATCTTACTTGAGATCAAGTTTAACATCAAGTAACTTAAAAAGAGATTTCCACACTTTTTACACTACCCTAGCATGTATATATTCCTAATTCATATCTCAAGCACAATATCACCAAGTAAATAGCACACAACCTCAAGCTCATTCTTTATTTTGCTTTTTCTTGGTTTTTCCTATTTTTCACCTGTTTTTATTTTTGCTTTTATGTTTTTGTGTTTGGCACTTATGCATCCCCTTTTGGAATTGGACTTGGATTTGCATTAGGGGAGCTCTTTGTTCTTTTTCTTTGTTTTTAACATATGTGCACTCCAATTTCCAGATTGGATTTCATTTTTATTT
Source organism: Combretum micranthum (assembly GCA_024138025.1). NCBI lineage: Eukaryota > Viridiplantae > Streptophyta > Magnoliopsida > Myrtales > Combretaceae > Combretum > Combretum micranthum. The sequence goes on along the minus strand of JAMXBD010002498.1, from coordinate 66,837 downwards.
ATACTAGGAGGCCTTTTATTCAAGCTCACATGCATCTTCACTTACATGAGGAGCTTTTTGTTCCTTCCCTTTTACCATCATGACCACAGGTCATGTGTCTCTCTTTTCTTTTTGTTTTTTGCGTGCATGCACGCACGCACACACACACACATTGTTTCTACCCAGGATAGCATTCAAGGCAAGCTCAAATTTTATACAATTTACATAACCATTTTGAGCTCAAGAACTCCAAAGAAATCGAATACATACTAGTCAGCTTAAAAATGCAAAAATCTAATCCAAAATCAATGACATTGCCTTAATCTCAAGTCTTCAAATCTAAACCTAAATAAAAAGTAACTAAATAAAGCAATGTTTCCATGGCTTAACTCTAGAGAAGTGAGGAGTGTTCAACTCATGATCTAGTTCCAAGAAACACAAAAATGAAAATGAAAATAAAAATAAAATTTAGGATCAATTTTCCTCTTTTCTCTTGAAAAATGCAGCAAAAGTTCTATTTTCGAAAAAATTTTGTGCATAAAATAATTATCAAGAATGATGTAGATCATTTGCATACTCTTTTTAGCTCACAAAAGTTGAGCTAACTCACGTTAGCTTATATAACATGCATGACAAGTAAAACAAGAACACTGTTCATCAATTACGAGTACAACACAACAAGTCATGACATGAGCTCATTCTCATTTTCATCCATTGCACACAAATGACCAACAATCACCTTAGCTCAATTCCCCACATCATAATTATAGCAATAGGTCAACTCATAAAGATAAGCATGCACTCAGGTTAGCTCAATATAATTCATGGCAACTCATTACCTAACTATACAATGCGCAACTCTAACCCCCAACTTAAAAATTTGCAATGTCCTCATTGTAATTTAAGGCACATGAATAAAAAGAAGAAGGGAAGGATTAGAATGATCTCCCTGATTTAGGCTTAGTTATTGAGCTCCTCAGGTCATGACATGAGCACGAGCTCCTACAAGACCTTTTTTCTCCATTATGAGGAATCGACTTGCACAAGAAATAAATACTTAAAGGAAAAAAGGATTTTTTTTTTATACTAACACATATTTACAAACTATGGGTTGTCTCCATATAGCGTTTGGTTTAAAGTCCTCAACCTAACTTTTCACCGATATTTCTTTTTACTTCATCCTGGATCTCTTAGATCAATTACTCTTGAAGGCTCTTTTGGGGTCTCTCCCTTAAAATAGTGTTTGAGTAGGTAGCTGTTGACCTGAAATGGTTCCCCTATATCTCCTTTGATCTCTATAGCTCCATGAGGATAGACCTTGGTTACAACAAATGGTCCTGACCATCTTGACTTCAACTTGCTAGGAAAGACCTTCAAGTAGGAGTTATATAATAACACCTTTTACCTTACCTCAAACTCCCTATGAAGAATCTTCCTATCATGCCATAGCTTATTCTTTTCCTTGTAAATCCTTGAATTCTCATAAGCCTCATTCATGAACTCCTCCATCTCATTCAATTGGAGCAATCTATGAGCTCCAGCTACTTCTCTATCAAAGTTCAAAAACTTTGCTGCCCAATATGCCTTATGCTTTAGCTCAACTAGGAGATGACATGCTTTACCGAACACCATTCGATATGGAGACATGCCAATAGGATTTTTGTAGGCAATTCGGTAAGCCTACAGTGCATCATCAAGCTTGAGTGACCAATCTTTCCTAGATGAGCTCACAATCTTCTCTATAATGCATTTGAGCTCCTTATTGGACAACTTGACTTAGCCACTTGTTTGAAGGTGATAAGGTGTCGTGACCTAATGCCTCACTCCATACTTAGCAAGTAAATTATCAAATTGTTTGTTGCAAAAGTGAGTTCCCTCATCACTTATGATAGCTCTTGGATTTCCAAACCTGGTGAAGATATTTCTCTTGAGGAATTTTAGTACACCTTAGGCATCATTAGTGGGTAAAGCAACTGCTTCAAAGGATCATGCATGTGATATGAGTTATTATCACAACTATATGATTTCTACAGGTAGATATATTTTATACATGGCCTAGGAAGCCTAAATGAAGCAAAACTTCAAAAATTAAAAAGAAACAAGGTCTAAGATGAATTAGGCACAATCTATACCATCCAATTCAGAACCATAAATGATCTTAAATGTTAAAAATGAAGTTAGAAATGGATAGAGCATTCGGAGTAGGTAGAAAATGACTACTCATGTCAAACTCTGACTTAAAATGAGCAAGTTATGGTTGTTTTAAGTTAAAACTTCCATAACTAGAAAAAATGATGCGAATAGAGTAAATAGAGTTGGATATTTGAGTAGAACCAATACGAAATCTCATTCTAGGTATTTCTTTTGTTTAGGTGATGAAGAATTTGACATACCTTTCCTTAAGGATCACTTCAACTAGGAATTGCATTATGGACAAGTGAGTTTTTTCCTTATGTTTTATGTATTCATATTTGTGCTTGTAGTATAGAAGTACTAGAAAATAGGGAAAAGATAAAAATGGAATATGCATGTGGGGATTATGATGGGATATAAATGTGTGCATGGTGATTATTGAAAATAAGCTAAGTCGGAACTTGAATTGTTAATAAATTAATTATTATCTTTTATGCCATGTTGAATTGTCTGTATATATCTCTCTGATCACCCCAAAGATATTTTACACACACACATATATATATATATATATATGTTGAAAACCAATTTAATAATTAGATTATGTACATTATGAAGTGAGTCACATTACATTCACTACTATACCCTTGATAGGACAAGAGAATAGTAGTGGTGGTTAGTATTAGCTTGAAAATCTACAAATTTTTATGGCACGTAGTTGCCTGAAAGTTTACAAAAACATTTTTTTTAAACTATGGTCGTATGGGCCTAAACCTTGAACCCCGAATGGAGGACGTAAATCCATTCAAACATATGATTTCTGGTAGATCATATATATTGTTTGCTCATATGGATGTTACATCTCATTTATTTGTTAACAAACTTGTTTGATATTGTTTTATTACAAGTACATTATTGCATAAAGAAATATCTCAGTAAGTTGGATGTAGCTCAACACCCTACCCTCTCCCTCCCCCCTCCCCCCCTGCTTACCTACCCTAATAGTTTGTTTTTGTAGGAAAAATTATAAAGGTAGGACTAGGATAGTGTCACAGCCCAAAGGTATCATAAACGTAACAGTCCGCTACATACTAAACGAGACTTAGGAATCACTACCATAGTCATTCAAAAGTCTTGTATAGATGCAAGGCGTTCTCTTATGGCAATAGAATACATATACAATTGAAGATAGATAGTTTAACTTAATAGAATAAACATAAAAATATAAACCACATATATCTCAGGATCATTTACAAAATACTAAGGGGCATTCCCCCACAAAAAAATAATCAGTACGGTATTAATTCTTGACAACAACTCAAGCGTTTAAGGTTTCCTATGGAAGTCTATACAAAGCTAGCATAAACTTCTAGGGGAAACTTCTAACTTCGCATTACCTGAGCTGGCCAAGTCCGGGGCCGCAACCATAGGTATGGGAATTTCATAAAAAAGAAGCTGTAGGAGTATAAGCTATGCAAACTTAGTGAGTAGATACTTCTAGAATACACGTATCGCACAATTACATACATATGTACAAACAAGTTGATTTAATCATCCATATGAAATACAACAACCACATGGACAAACAAGACATATGATCAGCTGGAAATCATATGTTGAATGGATTTATGCCCTTCATCCCGGGTTACCATATTAACGAATCCTGCAATACTACTTTGAATTACTATTCTATTTTATGGCTCACAGGCAACCCATCAACTATACCGTTTTATGGCTCACAGGTGACCCATCTCATTCATACCGTTTATGGATTACGGAGAACCAACCATGATTAAATGCATCATCCCCATCGTGAAGTGATTATGTTTGTATTGCTTGTCAGTCCGAATAATCACTAATTCAATTTCATAGGTGACTAATCACTTAGCAGACACTCATAATCATGGCATATAAATGTGCATCGATTTATCACTCGGTTTTGATATTCTTAGTATATTTTTCTCAACATATCAAGATAGCATACATAATCCCATATTTACCCATCATGCATTTCCAATTTTTATCTTTGCCTATCATTTTAATGCAACTATAATTTTGCAAGCACAATACGGAATAGTAAATAGGAAGTACGACTCACTTTGCCATGGACACTAGTCTCTAATTGTAGTAATCTTGAGGTAGAAGATCCTCTGATTCAAAGTCACTTAAACGAAAGAAATACCCAAATGAGTATTTCAAATCATAACTAATTCTAACTTATTAAACAAAAACTTTTAAGTTCGTAATTTTCATAATAAAAGAAAGTTCTAACTTAAAACGATCATAACTTGCTCCTTTTAATTCGGAATTTCGCAAATAAGCTATCGATTTCTATTTACTTCGAAAGATCTATCTATTTATGATGTTATTCCTAAGTTTTGAAAACTTTTAGGTCTCGAAAATCTCGGATCATATCTGATCAGTAGTTAAAAATCTCATTTCCAAAATCGTTTAGTAAAATTTGCATTGTTTCTACCAAGTATATTATATGTGCATGCAATATCTACAAGTTATTATTATGAATGACATGATATGAGCTATCACTCTTGTTTTTATCAAAATAAAGTCTTGATGACCTATATGCCTAATACCTTCATTATTTTAATAAAATTCTTCATTTAGGAGTTGGAAAATAGATGTTTAAATAGGGGTTTTGCCTAATGACGAATTTTACAAAATTTTAGGGAATGAAAATATTGTTTTATCTATGTTTTGAAACCTTTCCTTTGTTTTAGGTTTATACTTTGATAAAATCCATTTATTATTGTCAAAATTAAGTCTTTGGTAACTATATACTCTAAGGCTTTTATTTTTCTATTAAAATCCTCATTTGATATATGGGAATAGGTGTTTAAGTGGGGGTTATTTCTAAATCCGAATTTTGCTAAATTATTTTAAAGTTATTGGGAAAAACTCATTTTATCTTTCTAAAATTAAGTTCTAATCAAACTTACTCCCTAAGGCTTCTATTTCTTTAATAAAACTCTTGTTTTTGGGTAAGAAATAGGTATTTACATACTAACTATTTCTTATTATGAATTTTAAGTTTTTTGTTGGGGTTAAGACATAGCTTTAAATTAACTTTTGTAAACTTTTCTTATTTTGAACATAATTCTTAGTAAAACTAGATTTAACTTTTCAAGATCATGTCTTTAAGATACCTATCTTATAAGCCCTTCATATTTTATATAAAATACTCATTTTGGAGTTGGAAAATAGGTTTTTAAAATAGGATTCTTTTCATATCCGAATTTTCAAAAATCATTTTTGTTGAAACTAAAATGGGTCTTGAACTTTTTGGCAAATTCTCATTATTATTATACCACTACAAGTCTTTATTCACATAAAACAAGGTTTTCATGGCATTTATGTACTCAAAACAAGTAGATCCACTATATTATTCATGTCATGGATGCAAATGCAACATAAACACTATGTAGATGAATTTAATGAAAGAATATATGTACAAAAATATCCATAAGAACAACACAAAGCAATAATATAGCAAAATAATAGTAGAACAACTTAAATATAGAGATCCACAACATTGTGATGGCAAGAATATCATGCTTTAGTGTTTCCACATCCTTAGTATAAAGCTCATGGGGATTTTAGTGGAACCACACATGTATGATCTTGCCATTACATGTTTTATTGTGGTAGGGTCGAGATCTATTACCTATTTAGTGTATGGAGCTAGAAAACTTGAAGAAAAAAAAAATGTGTATGTGTGTGGAGGGAGGGCTCATGGCAACACAAGAGAGGAGAGGGAGAGAGAACTTTTTTCAAAAGTTTGATTTTTTGTGAAAAGAAGGAAAGTGAAAAGTGAAAGGTATAAGAGTGTTTATATAGGAAAAGAATTAGGGTTTTGTATGATTAAATAAAGAAGAAAAATCAAACAAAATGAGAGAGAGGCCAAGGGGGAAGGGGGCGCCGATTTGGTGAGGGGAGAGGGAGAGATGTGAGTTTGATTATTTTGTGTAATAAAATTCAAATTTAAAAAATAATTTAAGTAATAAAATGTATTAGAAAAGTAAATGTAAGGAATAAATGATGTAAAGAGGTAAGGTTAGATTATAAGGATGTAAGAATAGGCATGGGTAGTTGTACTTGTGATTAGTATGATTAGAAATCAAAAAGTAGATTAGATAATTAAATTACCGATAGTAATAAAAATACGATAAAGGCTATAACTGTAATTTTAAATAAACAAAAAAATTCTTATAATTATATTTTTGAATTCCTTATTAAATTTCAATTCTAAAGAGTCCTATATAATATTTTCCTATTTTCAAGTCCCGGTGACCAGTTTTCGAGAACAGATCCCGATCGGATTGGAAACGAATGAATTTCTCTAAATTCTGATATTTTTATGTTTTGATATATTATTTAGGCCTATATTCTAAAGCTAACTCATTTTTATTGTTTCGGGGCTTCGCTCTCAGTATTTCCGGACTTAGGGTTCCTAGGTCCAAACTAGCCCTAAGGTATTCTTTTAGGGTTTCGGTTTCTGGTTTCGAATTCCGAAACCAAGTCCGGTTTGCTAAGAAAATGGGGGCATACAGATGGGAACCGAGTATATAGCATATGAAAAATCAAGTCAAGATAACTAGAGGATTAGAATGTCGATGGACTAAACTTAGTTGAGAGAAAAGACTTAAAATTTGATTTTTTTTTCTCTTTCTTAACTTCCTTTCCTTACCCATTAGTAATTTCTATGTAGTTAAAAGATTGAATTAAAGTTTACCCTATTTTATCTTTTGGTAGGATATCTAATTCTGTACGGTCCTCATGATATGAGAAAATATCGATATCCAAAACTATTTTGCTATATGTATGTATAACAATTGAGAGAATAAGTAATTAGATTCTTACAATCTCTGACTTGTAAGGTGGTCTTCATGTTATAGGTGCACACATGATATGACAACTTTAGAGAAAACCTATTAGGTTCCTATTTAGGGTCATGACACCAACCATCAACCACAAAGAATTTGATTTGATGTGAAGCATAACATTCTCCATCATCGAGCTTGAGAGGCAAAGTAATGATTCATCAAGTCGAACAGGTCAGTTATCAATCCATACAGCTCGTGGTCGTATAGCCTTAACTTAAGCTTGAATTCATGTTTCATCCATTCATAGGCATGGTTCAAAAGAATGTTTGCACTTTTACCAGTGTTGGTTAACACCCTCTTAACTCTCCAACCTAATATGAGCTAAAAGAATCAAGCATCTTGATGGGGGTGTCTAAACTCCCTCAAAATCTTCGTCGGTAAAAGAAATGGTGATATTAACCTTTACTCTCTTAAGCTCTAAATTCATCACTTGCCTTGAACTATTTGAGCTCCAGATTATGCTTAGTTGTCATGCCCCGAAGGGTACCCATAATGTGATAGCCCATTGTACATAAGATTAAAGTCTAGGAATGACTACCTTAGTCACACGAAAGCTTCTATATTATGCACGAGGTGTTCATCATAATCAAGGGAATACATTGGAGTAGCACAATATATATTGATAACAATTAAAGTAATAAGGCAAGAAAATACTTATTCATTAAACATAAATAAGGTTAATTACAATTCTTAGGGGCATACCCCTCTAAATGTCTTCAAGTTTATATAAACATATTTCCTAGTAATCTCCAAAATATTAACATATCATATTTTTCTTATAAAGAAATTTCAAGAAAGTAAATTCATCCTATGCTTCCACTCTTCCATAAGAGCTCATGAATCTACCAATGATCCCCTTAATGTCCCAATCCTCGAATGGAGCCATAAGTATATCTGTTTCAACAAAGATCTATGGGGGTGTAAGCTTACAACTTGGTTAATGAGATATTCCCTTTATTTGTACCATATTTCAAACAAGTTTTTTACTTTTCATGCATATGCTATGCATGTCATGCAATAACTACATGATACAAACAATTATATATGTCTATCTAGAAACCATACATAGAACAGATTTACGCCCTCTGCATCAAGGGTTAGGGAGTGGTATTTGAAGGTTTACATGATCATCACTGCTAGTCTTTGAGCACGCACTACTCACAGCGATTGATTGGTGTGGCTTATCCTTATGATGTATTCCCGGCACACTTCAATTCCCTAAGAATGAGTTTGACCTCTGACTCTTGTGATTCTTCACGTAAGAGTAGCAATCTACCACATGTGACTCGATGGATGTAATGCATATCCATATTTTACATCAAAGTTGAGTACAATTAAAGTATATTTAAGGGTGATCAACCAAGCATCAAACACGCATAAGCAACATATGATATTAATAATGTATTTAAACAATCATTTGTTAGTTTCGATATGCTTAGCGTCCTTTGTCACACATACATAAAAGCATTTACATATAAACCCATAACCCCATACATATTCATTTTATCTCGAACCTACAAATCTAGTGGAACTATTTACAAGTACAAGTAAGGTAACAAAATCAAGAGGGAAAACTTACTCGACCATATTGCAGTCTGCTTAGTCGTAATAATCCTCATGAAGGAGAGTTTCATATTCCTTGTCACCTAAACAAAAGAAACACCCGTAATGAGTATTTCATAGAAGTTCTAATAAAACTTTCTGATTTTATCTATTATTTACGTCAAAATTCGGATGAAGGGAAATTCCAACTTAAAATTACTATAACTTGCTCATTTTAAATCGAAATTTCGCATATTAAGAGTTGTTTTCTACATACTCAAAAAGATATGTCTATTTATAAGGTTATTTTTAACATTTAAAGAATTTGGGTTTTGAAATGGTTCGATACAGGTCTGACCTGAAAGTTTCAGCCCTTAAATTGCAATTTTTCCCAAGTTTTACTTCAGTTAGATACTTTATAGCAAACATACAAATAATTCTACTTTTGAAAACCATTTAATATTGAAAATAATTCATATTGTAAGTATGATTCTAGTGATGTTGTCTTAAAAGTAATATTTGTAAACAATCTTTGTGAAAGGTCGAGTTTTGTGAAAGATCATTCTTTGACTTGAGATTAAATTTGTCATTTTGTATGTGACTTAACAACAAGAAAATCATAATTCAATATATATATATATATATATTGAAATCATCAAGCGTTTTATATTTGATCGAAAATTTTTATTTAATAATTTATTTTATAAAACATGGCTTTACCTATTTGTGACATAAAACTCCAAGTGTGTTTCCTTTTGAAATTTTCCTAAGTTTGGTTCTTAAAAAAAATTTAATTCTTAGATTTTGTAAATGTGAAAATTAGTTAAAGAAAATCATGATTTTATATTTATTTTTCATGAATATTTCATTTTCAAATTAAACATCTTTTAACTAAATATTTTCCAACACATAAATCTTTATGTGATTATGAAGAAAAATCATTCTAAGTTTTATTATGTCTAAATTTTTTAAAGTTTTAGCATATGAGAGGAATTAAATGAATGGCTTGTTCTAAATTTTTATTCTCATAATAAGTCTTTCTCTATTAATAATTTTTCAACATTTGGGTATTTAGGGGTTATTCGAAGGAAGCTAAAAATTTTGTTACAAGCGGTTGTCTAATTATTATAACAATTATTTTTATATTCCCTTAACTTTTTTTCAAAAGAATTTACTTCTTAAAACTTGATTCTTTAAGTTGTATACCGATCTTATTTCCAAGTGGATTTTTAACTAGTGAGTTTTAGAGGATTGTTTTATTCATAGTGTTTATAAAAAAAATTGGTATATGCCCTATAAACAAGTTTCTAAGAAAAACTTATATAACAAAGGATTATCAATATTAGAAATTTATGATAAATTTATTTTAGTATTTTGGAAAGATTGTAGTTGAACAATCATCCTCAATCTTATTGAAAATCCTTTCTAAGTGTTGAAAAGCATTTCTCTTGAAAGTTTAGTCTCACTTTTATATAAAAATAATAATAATAGTCCATACTATCATTTTCAAAATTTTATTAAGACGACAACATCATCATATAACTATGTTTGAATATGAACTTAGTAATTACGTTACGAGATAAATAATAAACTCATGTAGAAAAATAAAATAAAATAATAGAAAATCAATTGAAAAATATAAGAACAAAAATATGAAAATCTTAGGACTTAATTTAAGATAAGTCTAAAACTAGAATTGACTAGTCTTAATCTAGCTTTTATTTAATGCTTTATTTCATGCTTTCCATATCTATTTTTATGCAAATAATTAAGACTAGTCAATTCTAGTCTTAGACTTATCCTAAATCAAGTCAAAATAAAGGGGACTTGTTCATAATCTAAGTCTCATGAGTAAAGCAAAGTAAATAAATTAAGAAAATCATGGGAGTCTTAGATTAATTTTCAATGGTCCTTAGGACTTAGATTATGAACAAAACTCCTTTGTTTTGACTTGATTTAGGAAAAGTCTAAGACCAGAATTGACTAGTCTTAATTATTTGCATAAAAGTAGATATGGAAAGCATGAAATAAAGCATTACATAAAAGCTAGATTAGTGAGCATTATGCTTTACATTAAAATATATACACACACACACACACATACATATACTTAGTAAAATATAGAAAGTTAGAGTTAGAAACAATATTTCATCATAATATAAGCATGAACATGGGGTTAGCAAGACATAAACAATACATTGTTTCCATGTTTCCTTCCCTAGCATATGCATCATGGGGAATTTATAAACATAACACACACATTTTTCATGTTAAGCTACCATAATCTAAAGATTGGGTTTAGTGTTTTACTTAAGGTGGAAGATGGATGAAGGAAGAAGGTTGAAACAACAAATGGGAAGTGTTTGTGCATATAAATGGCATGAAAGAGAGAGGAAGAAGGGGGAGATTGTTTGAGTTTTCAATTTGCAAGAGTTTAGTTAGGTAAAGGGGAAAGTGTGGAAAATGAGAAGGAGGAAGAAAATATTTATAGAGTTTTGAGATGTAATTTTAGAGTTAATTAAATAAATGAAAAAAAAAGAAATAGATAGATAAGAGAAAGGGAGTGGCCAGTCATGGTAAGGAGAGGAGAGAAAATATGATTAAAAAATATTTTTAGTAATAAAAAGTAAGTAAAGTATAAGAGAAGTTGAGTAAAAAGTAAATTTAAAAAATAGGTATATAAGTTGTAAGGAGTCGGTAGTAAGGAAAAGTAAAGATAAATGAATAGTAATTGAATAATAAACAAGACAATTAAATTACCGGTAGTAAGAAAAATACACGTTGACGCTATATCTGATATTTTTAGAGGTCAAAAAATTCTAAAAATGATATTTTATGATTAATTATCTCATTACGAGTCTAAATATATTATCAGAATATTTCATCACTTTGCCTGCAAGGGCCCTGATTTTGAAAACTAATCCCGTTCGGGTTCGAAATGAATGGATTTTTTATGAATATGATCTTTTTAGGTTGTATCATATTGTTTCAGTCAATAATCCAAGGTTATCTTATTCTTATTGTTTTAAGGTTTTGAGCACGAGATTGCTGGATCTAGTCTCACTAGGGTTTGTTATTGACCTAGTTGGCCTTTAGCATTCCGGTTTTAATTCCGGCTTTAAGATTTGCTCATAAGAATATAAAATCTAGGGGTTTATGGCTATGCTATATTTCGGTTCAAAAATTTAAGTTTTACTTTATTTTTATGGTTTATTTAATATCTTATAATTCTCGAAATTGTTTAATCGAGTCTAGAGTTATGTATTGACTCGGCTTGACTTTTGGTATTAATTTAAATTTTTATTTTGAAATTCACCGAAGGGTCTAAGGTTTTATAATTTTTCCATTAATATTATTTGGATATACTGTCTCGATTTACGTGTTAGAGATCAGATAGATGAATTGTTCAGCATAAGGATTTTGAGTTAAACAATTATTGGATTTTCTTTTTGTTTTTGAAGGTGCTATTTTTCTTTAGGTTATGAAATTTCATATTTAATCTTATTTAGAGTTCGGTTTTAACTTAGGTCGGTTTTTAGGGTTTAGGTTTCAGTATTAGCTCTAGAATTATTTGCTAACAGTTCCGAAAAATTTAGGGGTTTACATTAGTCATGCCTAGTTTGAGGTTAATGGTCCTCCTATTATGGTGTTGATTTCACTATGGCATTCTTGATTGGTTTGAGGTTGATGGTGTTGGTCTCAAATGTCATTCTCTTGATTACTTTCCTTTTCACTAGTTCTCCTCTTCTAAGTAGGTGGCTTAGGTTTCCCAAAGTTGTGATCAATATAATTTTTTAAACAGCCTCATTGTATGGCATCCTCAATGGTACCCTTTAGCTACCAGCAATCCTGCGTATCATGTTTTTTATCATGGTGATATTTACAACATTCTTTTGATTCCTTTTTCTTTGAGCTAAGTCTCATGGGGGGAGGTGCTGGCAGGAGACCTTGGTTTCTTACTTCTAAGAATACGTCATGTACAGGTAACTTCAAGGGCATAAACTCATTGTACAATTAAAAGAGCTTCCTCTTATGTTCACAGAGTATGTTGTGCACTTGGAGAATTTGTCACTTAAGTCCTTGATGTTGGTTGAGAATGCATAAAGGATGAACAATTCAGTTATCAAACCAAGGGTTGACCTAAATAAGAAGTGACACCCGTTAGTGAGCACTGCTCAAGGTGGAAACTTCAACGGTTGTAAGAAACCCAGAAGAGATGGTGCTTCAAAAGTTCCACCTTTTCTATGCACTCTAGGTAAGGTTCATGAGGTCCTTGACCGATGGTTCAAAGACGGTATCATTAGATTGCCAAGGATTGAGCGAGAACCCATAGCATAAGAAAAATGAGATGCAAGGTTTTATAGTTCCACAAGCCAATGGGATATCTAACATGAGATTGTTGGATGTTGAGGAGGATCTTCAATGAGAAGGTTCACAATGGTGAACTTGAACTCAATAACAACAATGTGCATAGGAATCCCCTTCCCACACATTAGGGAGTTGTTAATGCGATCTCTCATGATCCTATAACTTCACAAGAAGTTAACCAAACACGGGCTAATCAGCCAATGGGCACACCATGGGAAGAATTGCCCACTGGTAAAAGAAATGAAGTTGATGGAAGTTCAAGCAACCATGCTAGTTTGGCTCTACTCAAAACCTCTAATGTAAGGAATTTATTTGATCTCTTTGAATTTAACGAGGAATCCTAGATTGCAGCTGCAACTGCCTTAGTGCAAATTTTGGAACACCAGTACGAACAATGCAATGCGTTACAGCCAATGCATAAGATGACAAAGGCACATGAAAAAGCAATAATCTTCATAGAAGATGATATGTACACTAGCAATCTGAACCACAAACGTCCATTGTTTGTGGAGAGTGAAATTAATGTTCATTCCATTAGGAGAACCTTCATTGACAATGACTCCTTACTTAATGTTATGCCTATGTCAACTTTTAAAGTAGTAGGATTCAATGTGAAGAAGTTGGTTAAACGACCAATTGACATACACGGCTTCAATAATGTCCCTACCAAGACAATAGGTTTCATTAACGTGGATTTTAAGGTTGGCTCTATTCCCAGGTCAACAAAATTTCATGTGATAGGCGCTTCTGTCTCCTAACACTTGTCATTTTAACGTTGCATCAGTGTATGAAGGGATAATGGAAAGGAAAAGATGTTTTCATACCTACTGTAAGGAACCTATTTGAGTATAGGGAATCTTTCTTCACTGAAGTTGAATTCTATGATGAATACACTGGAGAAGGAGAAACTACCATTGGTAGGCCTATTGGCACACTACTATAAGCCCCAAAAAATTTTAGTGAATAATTCCAAAATAAACATCGAAGATAAACTCTAAAAATGACTCCAAATTAAAATCGAACTTCAACTAGTCCTAAATCACGAACGAATCTAAAAATTTCTTAATCATGAGAAAATAAGAATCCTTAAAAATAAAATAAGAACTCAACACTCTTTAAATTCAAAACCACTACGTATGATAAATTCTATACTTAACTCGGACTTGTAAAATCGGATAATATAGAACTCAAAAACAAATTATTAAAAAGTAAATAACGATAAACCTGTTGGGAATTTTCGATCCAAATATGAATCGTGCAGCGAAAATCGTTTTTTTTCTTTTTTATAATTCCCAATCGGATCCAAGCGCTCCAATTAAATCAGAAAGAAAGGGAATCGTGTTATACCTTTTTGTCTTGATGATCGGATCAAAGGAGATGCAGATTACACTAACTCCCTCTACCGGTATCCACACGAACGAGTTGGATCTTCGTGTGTGCTAGCACATCGAAAAAGTTTCGACCTTTGGGAATCCCTCACACTCTTTTCTAGGTTAGAAATTTCTTTCTAAATGACGGCCAGCGTCAGATGAATAAAAATTAACCTAGTGGAGAATATATATAGTGATATATATAAGGGTTATGTCTCTTTAAATTACCCTAACAAATTAGGGTTTATGTAGAAAGACATATATATCCTTATTATCCGAATTTATTTATTTGTTAATTTTAATCTAATTAAAATCGACAAATAAATAATTAATCAATTCCCAATACGATTATCGAAGATCCATCTTATTCATTCTTTGTGTGACCCTGTAGGTTCACTAAAATTGGTAGTAGCTCTTAAACATTTTTAGGACTACAAGACATAATTGGTCTCTAGCAAGACATTATGTCTACCCAATTTTAGTGAAGATCGATGATCCGACTTTACCTACTAACAGTTAGTCATTCAGTCCTTTTGTTACACGATATCTTATAATCAAACATAAGGTGTGGATCAAAACACTCTTATATTGTCTAATTACTTATTTCTTGAATCTAGAGTTTGACTGACTTAAACAAATGATATTGATAACTCTTTATCAATTCATTCGAGCATGGCCATGCATTTCTCAGTCTTACTCATCAAGAGGCCTGATAGATATCTCTCTCAAATTAATGAGATGAACAAATCCCTTCACTAACACTCACATTCCTCTATATAACATATTGCATGCCCAAGTTTATTCTTACAATCATCCGATTAAAGATGATGAAGAGATGAATCAAAACATGAAAACTGCTATATAGGAATCCATGGTGCCATTAGGTCAAAGGACTAAAACAACATTGTAAAAAAATACTTATTGCATTGATCCATACAGTATTCTTATAGTTGGTCAATCCAATACAATACACTCCTGTTTGTATCTATGTGCTGAATTGATATCCCATATCCATGATCAGTAAAACTTGATCATCATACAGCAATCATACTAGTCTTAATTCATTATCATTCCACATAATGAGTGACTAGGGATAATTTAGAATAAAGTTATAATTCAGCTTATGGTTCTACTATTAAAGTCACATACTTTAACGATATAAGGTATAACTAAATATTCAAGGAATAACATTACCAAAGTAAATAGGCCAAAAATAACTTTGATAATTAAAATGACTTGATAACAAACATACAAATGATAAAGAATCCATATGGCCTAGGGCACATCACTAGCAATCTCCCACTTGCACTAGGCCTGGCTAACAACAGATTTGATGCCTAACGCACAAGTATGACCATCATGCTTAGACTGGGAAAGAGGCTTAGTCAATGGATCAGCAACATTGTCATCTGTGTGTACTCTGCATATCTTGACATCTCCTCTATCGACGATCTCTCGAATGAGATGGTATCGTCTGAGTATGTGTTTGGATCGCTGATGTGATCTTGGTTCCTTAGCCTGTGCAATGGCTCCATTGTTGTCACAATAGAGGGCTACAGGATCTGCAATACTAGGAACAACTCCCAAAGAAGTAATGAACTTCTTGATCCAAACTGCTTCCTTAGCTGCATCTGATGCTGCTATATACTCAGCTTCTGTTGTAGAATCTGCGACTGTCCTGTTTGGAACTTTTCCAGCTTACAGCACCTCCATTCAAACAAAACACATAACCAGATTGCGATCTGTAATCATCTAAATCGGACTGAAAACTGGCATCCGTGTAACCATTAACAACCAGATCGCCTTCTTGTCCTCCATATGTCAAAACTACATCCTTAGTCCTTCGTAAGTACTTTAGAATGTTTTTGACTGCTATCCAGTGACTCTCACCTGGATCTGATTGATATCTACTAGTGATGCTTAATG
The DNA here is from genome assembly GCA_024138025.1 of Combretum micranthum. Classification (NCBI taxonomy): domain Eukaryota; kingdom Viridiplantae; phylum Streptophyta; class Magnoliopsida; order Myrtales; family Combretaceae; genus Combretum; species Combretum micranthum. The sequence goes on along the minus strand of JAMXBD010002498.1, from coordinate 50,621 downwards.
CATAAGCGACATCTGGTCGAGTGCATAACATGGCATACATGATGGAACCAATAGCCGAGGCATATGGAATCCTACTCATGCGCTCCCGCTCTTCCTTTGAAGCAGGACATTGAGTCTTACTCAATTTGATTCCATGTGACATTGGTAGGAATCCTCTTTTGGAGTTTTCCATACTAAACCTTTTAAGTACTTTGTCAATGTATGCACTTTGACTCAGGTTAATGATCTTTCTAGATCTATCTCTATAGATCTTGATGCCTAGAATATAGGCAGCTTCACCTAAGTCCTTCATTGAGAAACAATTTCCTAACCATGTTTTTACGGTCTGTAATGTAGGAATATCGTTTCCAATGAGTAATATGTCGTCTACATAAAGCACCAAGAAAACTATTGCGCTCCCACTAACTTTCTTGTAAACACAAGGTTCATCTTCATTCTTGACGAAATCAAACTGTTTGATTGCTTCATCAAAACGAAGATTCCAACTCCGAGATGCTTGCTTCAATCCATAAATGGACCTTTGAAGCTTGCAAACTTTATGTGAATTTCCTGGAATGTCAAAACCTTCAGGTTGTGTCATGTACACATCCTCGAGAAGGCTTCCATTCAAAAAGCTGTTTTGACATCCATTTGCCATATTTCGTAGTCATAATACGCAGCTATAGCAAGGAGAATTCTAATAGATTTAAGCATGACTACAGGTGAAAAGGTTTCATCATAGTCTATACCATGAGTTTGTTTAAAACCTTTTGCGACTAGTCGAGCTTTATATGTATGTACTTTACCATCCATGTCAGTTTTCTTTTTGAAAACCCATTTACACCCAATGGTTTTGACACCATCAGGTGGATCAATCAAAGTCCAAACTTGATTATCATACATGGATTGCATTTCCGTTTTCATGGCTGCTAACCATTTCTCAGAGTCAGGGCCCTTTATCGCTTCCTGGTATGACATGGGCTCACTTTGATCTATGATCACATCACGATCGTCAGTGACTAGAAATCCATATCTCAAAGGCTCATGACGAATCCTACCAGATCTGCGCGGGCCTTCAGCTAGTGGTGCAGGCTCAACAACATTTTGTGAGTCTGATTGAATATCCATCAAAGGTGTTATGTCTGTTTGTGGTTCTCGAACTTCTTCGAGTTGTACTTTACTCCCACTAGTTCCTTTAGAGACAAATTCTCTTTCTAGGAAGTGACCGTTACGAGCAACAAACACTTTGTTCTCAGATCGGTTGTAGAAGTAGTATCCTTTTGTTTCTTTTGGGTATCCCACAAACAAACATTTATCAGATTTGGGTGCCAATTTGTCAGACAATTGACGTTTGACATAAGCATCACAGCCCCATATCTTTAGAAAAGACAAGCTAGGACGTTTTCCAGTCCATAATTCATATGGTGTCTTTTCAACTGATTTTGATGGAACTCTATTTAATATGAACGCAGCAGTTTCAAGGGCATATCCCCAAAAGGATATTGGAAGATCTGTCTGACTCATCATCGATCTAACCATATCTAATAAGGTACGATTCCTCCTTTCAGAAACGCCATTCCATTGTGGTGTTCCTGGAGGAGTCAATTGTGAGACTATCCCACAATCCTTAAGATAGTCAGAAAATTCTTGGTTTAAATATTCACCACCTCGATCTGATCGAATGGCCTTAATATTTTTACCAAGTTGATTTTGCACTTCATTTTTGAACATCTTGAACTTTTCAAAAGATTCAGATTTATGCTTCATGAGATACAGATATCCATACCTACTGAAGTCATCAGTGAAAGTAATGAAGTACAAATAACCTCCTCTAGCAGGTGAACTTAATGGTCCGCATACATCTGTATGTATTAGGGCCAATAAGTCAATGGCTCTCTCACCTTGTCCAGTGAAAGGAGCTTTTGTCATCTTACCCATTAAACAAGATTCACATGATTCATATGATTCAAAGTCAAATGAATTCAGAAGTCCATCTTGATGAAGCTTAGATATGCGTTTCTCATTAATGTGTCCCAAGCGACAATGCCAGAAGTAGGTTGGATTCAAATTATTAGATTTGAATCTTTTGGTATTAATGTTATGGATGGACTTATTATCAGAATCATCAAAGTTCAGAACATAGAGACCATTCACTAAATGAGCAAGACCATAAAAGATGTCTCTATGATGGATAGAAATTGTATTATTCTCAATAATAAATTTAAAACCATCCTTATCTAAACAAGAAACTGAAATAATGTTGCAGCTCATAGCTGGCACATAATAACAATTATTTAAAATTAAAATAAGTCCAGAAGGCAAAGTCAATTCAAAAGTTCCTATGGCTAGTGCAGCAACCTTTGCTCCATTTGCCACGCGTAAGTCCACTTCGCCTTTAGTCAACTTTCTACTTTGCTTTAGACCCTGCACATTTGCACAAATGTGAGATCCACAGCCAGTATCTAATACCCATGATGCAGAAGTAGATAAATTGATTTGTATGACATAAATACCTGAAGTGGTAGTCTCACTACCCTTCTTCTTTTTCAGATCCTCCAAATACTTGCAATTTCTTTTCCAATGACCCGGTTCATTGCAGAAAAAGCAAATCCCTTCTTTGGGTGGCTTGGCCTTTTTCTGAGATTTGGGCTTTTAGCATTGGTCTGACCTTTTGCTTTTCCCTTTCCCTTACATTTGCCATTGCCATTCCCCTTTTTTTTCTGTCCCGCTTGAACCATCAGAACATTATTATTTGTCTTAATGTTCTGTTCTGCATTCTTAAGCATCCCATGCCGCTCCATTATAGACGTATCCATTTTGTGCATGTTATAATTCATCACAAACTGGTTATAGCTAGGAGCTAAAGAGCCTAGGATCATATCCGTGGCTAACTCCTTGCTAATAGGAGAACCAAGTCTCTCAAGTCTATCAATGTAGCTCTTCATTTTGAGTACATGTGCACTCACTGAGCTACTTGGAGCCATCTTACAAGAATTCAATTCCTGTGTGACTGTAAATCTTTCATGCCTTGCCTATTCTTGGAACATTTCCTTAAGGTGTATGATCATATCGTACGCCGACTTGTGTTCCATCAGCTTCTGAAGCTCAGGTTCCATGCTAGCAAGCATGATGCAAGTCACATCCATTAAATCCTCTTTATGCTTGTTATAAGCATTTTTCTCGCTCTTGGAGCATCAGCAGTAGGTTCATTTGGGATTGGCTCATCAATCACATACAACTTCCTTTCGTAGTTAAGAACAATTCTTAAGTTTCGATGCCAATCAAGGAAGTTTGTATTATTTAGTTTATCCTTTTCAATGATTGAACGCAAAGATGCATTGTTTGTTGCCATGATCTACATATAGAAGAATGCAGAGTTAATAATCTTTATTCAAGTCATCTTACATAGTTCCACTATATTATCAAATTAAAACCCTCCAAAATTAATTTGAAGTTACTTTTAAAAACATATAGTGGGTGAAGATCCATATTTGACTAAATATTGAGTCAGCTATGGCATGACACTCAATATTCAGTTAATTAGGTAGGAAACTCATTCCAATTACATCATATGTAATTCTTGTTTACGGGATTGACATTATAAGTACTGGCCTATTAATCCCATTCAATGCCATAGGCCCAAAACCGTTTTGATGGCCTATTTAAGTCTAACCATTACGACATGCAAATAACACTATTATTCACTCCTGTCTAACTAGGATGGTCTTTTGTACCCTGCTTTGGCAGAACCTACAATTGGACAATCTAAGTCTTGACAGGTGTCGAAACATGGAAGGCATTTTATGACTTAGTATTTTGTAAAGGTTTATTTTACCTAAAATAATATGTTAAAACCTTATCATATTAGATGGATACTAAGCATGTAAATGTGCAAACGTGGTATCACATACATTCACATATATCATCATATATGGTATAACATGCTTATAAAGAAAAAGAGAAAGTGTCATAGTATGGCCCTTAATCTATGTTAATCTTCATAAGCCAATATGAAGATCAACGGTCCAAACCTAAGGTGAGAATCCATAAGCATGGATTTAAAATGATAGAACTCATATCTTCATCATGGTGCTTTGACTTCTCCATCATCATGGGTTCGAAAAGTCTTCATTACATCTTCATGTCTTCATTACAAGATAAAGAAGATACAACAAAACCTACTACTACTAGTAGAATATAAATTACAACAAAAACAAAACGACACGCAGGCCGTATTTATAAAATTACAACCCAAGATGTAAAAGAAAGCAACCTGCCAATCACATAGGTCTTAGGGCCATACTATGCACCATGCATTCAACACAACATATATGAAAATTATACATATGGCTTAAAACAATTCAAAACCACTCACATATGTTGACTATCATAATAGTCGAAAAATTGCAGGGGTCAAGGGGACTGCGTCCCTTGTGGGGTCAAGGGGACAGCGTCCCTTGTGGGGTTTTAGGGCAACGCCCTTGAAGCCTAGACGAAATTGAAAAAGAGTAACAATTTTCTTTACGAATTTGATAAATAAATCAAATCATAACGTCCTTTAAAATTGCAGATCACTATTCGTCTAATTGTAGGAGTCCAAACATTTTAAAACCGATTTAAAACTATTAAATATGATCTGCACGGTAAGAACATTATCTATTTACTTTTGTAATCCGATTAAAAAACAAAACAAAACAAAAATTCAATTTCGTCCAACGCTGAGAACCCTAAATTCTAATGTAATCACATTACATTGGATCTGTTCTATAACGAACAAAAACAAACAGATTCGCTACTCATGTCAAAAACCCTAGATTTTGATGTAATCACATTATATTCAAAATTAATGCAATCATATTACATCCAAACCTTTTCAACAATTGAACAGAATAAGACGATCCAACATTCAAATATTATCAACATATATTTGGTAGATTTGATGTAATCTGATTACACAAAATAATAGCGAAAAGGGTTTCGTAATAAGCATGCATAAAATTGAAATTCAAAATTTCGAATTATATGTCATTACAAGCATGAACAGATCCGAAATCAAATCCCAATGAAACAATTTCAATAAGCGTAAAATTATCACATGCATATCCTTAACACGATTTCAAAACTTGTACATGTATCACGCATACATACAGTCTAGAGAACCGATTTAATTGAAATCGCAAGTGGCTCTGATACCATTGTTGGGAATTTTTGATCCAAATATGAATCGTGCAGCGAAAATCGTTTTTTTTTTTTTTTATAATTCCCAATCGGATCCAAGCGCTCCAATTAAATCAGAAAGAAAGGGAATCGTGTTATACCTTTTTGTCTTGATGATTGGATCAAAGGAGATGCAGATTACACTAACTCCCTCTACCGGTATCCACATGAACGAGTTGGATCTTTGTGTGTGCTAGCACGTCGAAAAAGTTTCGACCTTTGGGAATCCCTCACACTCTCTTTCTAGGTTACGAAATTTCTTTCTAAATGACGGCCAGCGTCAGATGAATGACAAATTAACCTAGTGGAGAATATATATAGTGATATATATAAGGGTTATGTCTCTTTAAATTACCCTAAATGAATTAGGGTTTATGTAGAAAGACATATATATCCTTATTATCCGAATTTATTTATTTGTTAATTTTAATCTAATTAAAATCGACAAATAAATAATTAATCAATTCCCAATACGATTATCGAAGATCCATTTTATTCATTCTTTATGTGTGACCCTGTAGGTTCACTTAAAATTGGTAGTAGCTCTTAAACATTCTTTTAGGACTACAAGACATAACTGGTCTCTAGCAAGACATTATGTCTACCCAATTTTAGTGAAGATCGATGATCCGACTTTACCTACTAATAGTTAGTTATTCAGTCCTTTTGTTACACGATATCTTATAATCAAACATAAGGTGTGGATCAAAACACTCTTATATTATCTAATTACTTATTTCTTGAATCTAGAGTTTGACTGACTTAAACAAATGATATTGATAACTCTTTATCAATTCATTCGAGCATGGCCATGCATTTCTCAGCCTGACTCATCAAGAGGCCTGATAGATATCTCTCTCAAATTAATGAGATGAACAAATCCCTTTACTAACACTCACATTCCTCTATAACACATTGCATGCCCAAGTTTATCTTACAATCATCCGATTAAGATGATGAAGAGATGAATCAAAACATGGAAACTGCTATATAGGAATCCATGGTGCCATTAGGTCAAAGGACTAAAACAACATTGTAAATAAGAATACTTATTGCATTGATCCATACATATTCTTATAGTTGGTCAACCCAATACAATACACTCCTGTTTGTATCTATGTGCTGAATTGATATCCCATATCCTGATCAGTAAAACTTGATCATCATACAGCAATCATACTAGTCTTAATTCATTTCATTCCATATAATGAGTGACTAGGGATAATTTAGAATAAAGTTATAATTCAGCTTATGGTTCTACTATTAAAGTCACATACTTTAACGACATAAATATAACTAAATATTCAAGGAATAACATTACCAAAGTAAATAGGCCAAAAATAACTTTGATAATTAAAATGACTTGATAACAAACATACAAATGATAAAGAATCCATATGGCCTAGGGCACATCACTAGCAAAACCTTCGGAAATAAAACCTAATTCAAGAATTCCAAAAACGTTAAGAGATATTAAATACTTACAAACATAAAATTTAAAATAAATTTCTCAAACTAAATGTGTTGTATAAACATAAACCCTCAGTTTCCAAATTAGCAAAGATCTAAACCGGAAAGTCACCCAAGAACCCTAAGTGGAATACAGTAGTTTAAGTCTAACAATCTCTCGCTCTTAGCCCTAGAGGTCGAGGTGTGGTTTAAGTGTGTAGAGTATTTCGTAGTAATATAAGGTCACTTAAAAATATTAGATTGGTAAATTTTTGACCTATTTCGAACCCGTTTGGATGCAGACTTTGAAAAGCGTGTCTCGAGGCTCGAGATATAAAAAATATACCATTAATACCATTAGAATCGTATTTTCATAAGGATTTCAAAAATATCGATTTTAGAATTTTTCAATAACTAGAAATATCTGATTTTGTGATTATATTCGTATTTCTTTCCTACCGATAATTAACTAGTCTTTTGCACTATTCACTACTATTCGTTACACAATTTTACTACTCTCGTAAACCTTTTATTTTTAGATAAATATTTTATATATCATTGAAAATTCTATTTTTCTAAAATTTAGTTCGTCTCGGGTTTTTACAGGATTAGTTTCTGTTTAAGACCCGATACTAAAAATAAAATAAATTAATTTAATAATTTGAAAATATTTAAAAATATTTTTTTTTATAATAACTTTGTAGAATATTTCGAGTTATAAAAATATCAATTATAACTCATATTCACGTATTTTGATCATATCGGTAACTTATTTGATAATTCACTAAAATAAATAAATAAATTATCTTATTTTAATTATGAAAAATCTGCTACAAAAATTTGGAATGCATTTTCTTTTTTTTTTATTTTATTTATAAAGAAATTACTCTTACAAACCCATACCTATAGTACACATTTCACACATTACTTCTTTTTCATTTCAATCTTTCTACACTTCATGTATCACTTCATGGAAGATTTTTTACCTCTTTTTGCTACCTTTTGCTTTGAAACACTCCACAAATTGATTAAATAAACCTATTTCGATCCTTCTTTAATAAGCAATCATACACTTGGTTACACATTACCAACTTAATTCCTCTCCCTCTCTCTTCCCAAAATTACGCCAGCCTCAGTATTGTACAAGCTACCACTTCTTTTTTTTTTTTTTTTTATCTCATTTAAGTGTCTTTGACTCCTCCTATCTCTCATCCGAGCTCCTATGAGATGATTTCAAATGCTAATGAAACCTAATAGAGAGATCTTCAATTTTCATGTTTTGGGATTGAATGAATTTGGAATGCATCAGCGTCAAAATATGCCATGAAGTTGCTGCTATTACAGTGATGGTGTTCACGTTTTGGAAAATGACAGAGTTTGGTAAATTGCTGATATCTCTCTCATATGATCTTCTTTTGACATGATTCAACCTTCTATGGAAAGATAAGATATATATATATATATATATATACAATCTTCATGTTTTAAGTTTTTGCTAACTATGAAAGAATGAAGATTGAAAATCGTCTTGAAGTCATTGCAAGTGCAGAACATCAGTAAGATTTGCAGATTGACACTATTTTAGTAAATTTGATATATTTCCCTCATCCTAGGTTCGTTTGATATGATTCAAGATCATGTAGAAATAAGAGAGAAAGATATACAACTTTCATTTTATAAGTTTTTCTAAATTCCAATTAGAGTAAAGTCAAAAATCGCCATGAAGTTTGTACACATCAACACTGCTTAAAGGCTGTCATCTATCTTGCTTCAGAATTGATTTTACAATGTACACCGGCTACTGAAGAATCAAGGCAGCCAGCTTTGAAGCCGGTGTACATTCAAAAATGCTCTCGGAAATCAAATTTAAAAAAAAGGCCAGATAGATCCAAAAGTACACCGCCGGTATAGAGTGCCAGTATATCTTCCCTGTGACTTTTCATATATAAACTTCTCTTGTTGTATCTTTTGAAAGAAGAAATCCTTGGCACGATTTTCCTCTTTTTCCTCCATAGCTCCTTGATAGATTAAGGTTTAGAACACTAAAGTAGTTAACTTTTAATTTGATATCAGATTCCACACCGGATTCAAGTGGAAAACAACATTTATGTTTGGATTTCAAGATTCCATTGACAAGGTTATTTTGTTCTTTTTCTTATATCCTTTTATTGGATGTTGTTTGATGCTTATTTCTTGTGTTCTTAAATCGATTTTGAATCTTTTATTTGGATTATATGATTGATTATTCATGTTGTTGATTGATTACTTGTTCATATTCGGATTATCAATGTTATTTCACAAATCATGCAATTTTGGCTTTAATCTAGAATTCATGAATGATTAGGATTGTAATTGGGAAATTCTATTCTAATCAATTTTATGATTATCTAAGTAGGATTACATTTCACATAGAGATATGGGTTGTAATTCTATTAGGGTATGGTGAATTAGAAAAGAATTGTCAATTAACACTTTTCTAGGGATAGGGAACATTGATTGGTAATTTTAGGGTAATGGTTCACTTTGGGAAAAGGAATTGTTATCTTGTTCTTCATTGAAAAAGTTGAACCCATTGATGATTTGGATTGACAAGTGCATTTTTGGTCAATAGCAGACATTTAATTTATTTCTAGATTTAATTGGCTCTAAACCTAATTCTATTTGAGGTGTGGAAATCCAAGATTTTTAGTAGTTTAGTTTTATTAAAAGAAAATACAAAAATAGAAACATCTTTTGATTTGCCTAGCTATGAATTGGACTAATATAGTTGATAGCTAGTCTTCACTCCCTGTGGATTCGACTCGGTATTCACCGAAATTTTATTACTGCGCACGCACCCGATACACTATCGGTTAAAGATCTGCTCATTTAAAGAAAATTGAATATAACTAAAAAGAGTTTTAAAAAGCATATATAGAAAAACGTGATCAGAGACCCATATTTAAAAACCACTTTTCAAGTGTCAAAATGGAAAATTTACTTGAAATAATGAAGGCTTAGTAGGTATATATCGTCAAGACTTCATTTTATATGAATCAAAGGTGATTTTCAAAGATTATTTTTGAAAACAAAAATTCTATTTTCGGATCTAGACCAAGGCATAATTTAAAAACATGTTTTCCAACTCAAAAATGAAGTTTTTATTCAAGATATGAAAGGCTCTTAAAATAGGATATGTAAGAGATGAATTTTCATAAGTTTATATAGACTTTATCAAAAGATATGTCCAAAAACAAATTTTGTAAATTCGGATACTTTCAAGACCATACCTTAAAAACCCTTTTATCAACTCCAAAACTTGTGTTTTATATGAAAATGAAGAGTATAGGTAATAGATATCATCAAGTAATGATTTTTATAAGTTGAGATGGGATTTGCTAAGAAAAATATGTAAAACGAGGAGTAGAAATAAAGTAGGAAAACTTGAGTTTGTTGTCATTTTAAGAAATTTATAATAATGGAGTAATGACATGAAAACACTTACTTTCCAAACTCAAAATAGAAGTTTTATTAAAGAAATGAAGTCCTTAGTGGCTGGGTATGGTTGAGCCTTAAGTTTCTAAGTATCAAATGAGTTTACTTAAAGGAATCACCACAAGAATATTTTTTACAAAATTCGGATTTTGAGATGAACCATATTTAAAAACATGATTACAAAGTATAAAATGGAAATTTTTATTGAATAATAAAGGCCTTAAGGAATATACATAATGAGGACTTAATTTTAACAAGAATAAATAAATTTTATCAAGGAATTTTTCTAAAAATAAGTGGGAATTGTTAAGACTACAAGACTAGCCTTTCTAAGATATTTTTTCATAAAGTCTTACAAGGAAAAAGTTTTCTAAAAATTTCTTTTATTTAATATCATCAAGAACATGTACATATATATCTCATGACATATCATTTATGATAGTAACTTGTCCATATTGCATGTATGCTTGCATTGGATAGTAAAAACTTCATAAACTTTCACAAAATCAATTTTCTAAATTGGTTTTCGCTACTGATCTGAACTGATCAGATCTTTTCGAAGCTTAAAAGTTTTCAAAACCTAAATATGATATTAGAATTAGATATATCTTTCGAAGTAGATAGAAATCGACATATAATTTGCTAAATTCTAAGTTAAAATGACTAATTTATGGCCGTTTTAAGTTGGAATTCCCGCGTAGGATGAGAATTACGAACTTGATAGTTGGTATGAGATAGAATGGATTAGTTTTGAGTTGAAATACTCATTTGGGTATTTCTTTCCTTAGGTGACCTTGCTTTCGAGGATTCGTTGCCACCCGGCTATTACAATTAAAAGATAGGAGTCCAATGGACAAGTGAGTTTTCCTCTTATTTTGTTACCTTGTTTATGCTTGTAACTAGTTGCATTAGAATTATAGGAACAAGATAAAAACTGATATGAATGAGATGGGATAGAGAATGAGACTTTGATGTATGTATGCTAAAGAATACTAAAGCATATCGAAACCATGAATCGATTGGATAATTGCACTATTCATATTGTTTTGTTTATGTGTATTATATTGGTTGGTCACTCTAAAGAATGTATGAATAATTTAACATAAGCAAAAATAAATTGGTCATGCATTGCATCGGTCAAGTTGCATTTGGTAGCATGCTACTCCTACTAAGAAGATCGGTATGGTCCAAGGTCACGTTTGGAGAATGAGACCCGGGATCAAAGTTCATTCATAAGGAACTAAAACGCACCAGGGATACATCCCATGTATGAGCCAAGTCGAGTTGATTGCTAAGAGCTGGGGAGCTTGGGGATAGCAACAGGTCGTGTAGACTTTCAATACCATCCCTAACCCTTAGATACAGAGGGCGTAAATCCATTCTATATACGGGTTCTGGTTACCCATACATAATTGTCTGCTCATGTATTTGTTCATGCATAGCATATAGATGATTTATAACTTGCTTATTATGGTTCAAAATTAAGGGAACTCTCACTAAGCTAGTGTAGCTTATACCCCAGTAGATGTTTGAATGAACAGGTTGACTTAAGGATGCTACCTGGAGACCGAGATGTCTGGAGCCGAGTATGATCTCAAGGTTCCAGCAAGAAGAAAGAATACTTGAAGATATTAGCTAGGTTTTGTGAATTGTCTTGTAATAGTTTGTATAGTGAAATCTTTGGATGAATGGTAATTGAAGTATAGTGAATTGTATTTCCTTTACATTGTTACTCAAGTTGTATCAATATAAAATGTATCACTCCGATGTGTCTCCTCCATGTGTTAGACGCCTTGTACATAGTATGGAAGCCTTCGTGTAACTGAGGTGGTCATTCCTAAGCTTTAATATTGTGTACGATGGACTGACACGTTTAGGGTACCCTTCGAGGCGTGACAACCACTAACAAAGTGGGAGGAAGTGCAGGTATAGGATGCTATAAAGCACAAAGTGACTCTTACATCTGGGAGTTGGAAGAAAAGGAAAGGGGGTAACCAATCCGTGAAGATTGAAAGTTACACTAGAATAGATGGGTGTATTGTATACCACTTATGAGAGTTTACGGAGTCTGAGGAGGCATTTGCATCCTCCCCACCCCTTAGACCTACAAGAAGCCCAACCTACTCCCCCACAGTTACAAGACCAGCTTAAGCCGCAAGCTAAGGAAATTGAGGAGTTCAGCCTACCTCTTTATAGACGCTTTCTTCTTGGTCACAATCTTCTTCTTCTTGGTCAATTGCTTCGCGAGGAGTTCATCGATGTTCCTCATCTCAATGTCAACAACTAATAAAAAAGGTTAGCAAACAAACGACAGATCTGCCAAGTTAAGCTCAAATGCTCGAAAACTATAAACTCGTCATCAATGGTGAAAGTCCTCCCCTCTATCAGAACTCGACTTAGCAAACATGGGGGGGGGGGGAGGGGGGAGGGGGGTGGGAAGGGTTGCCACATTCATACATAAAGGAACCATTCCACACCTTGGGAAGTTGTATCTTTGTCAATAGTAATGATGGACAATTTTTTCAAGTAATTCTCCACCACAAGCTAAGCATCTAGAGTCCTCCCACCTCATATCTCATATCTTCATCGATTCTCTTTTAGCCTTTGGTGTCATAAAGCCCCAACTTTGAAGGCATGATAGTTTAGATAAGGATGTACCACTTCACCTAAAAATCAAACATGCACTGAGATCCCTCCTTGATGCCTACGATCTAGAATGGACTCTTCTACTCACTCCCATTCGAGCTCATGAGGCCCACGAAAAGGTTACACAAACTTTGCAGTTGTTTAGTGAGGTGCCACCACCTTGAACCAAACCTCTTACGATAATAGTACCTCTTGAACAAAACCAAGGTTGGCCTCATGAATACACTTAAGCATAGGGCCTTAAAAGCAACTGGGATGTGCTAAACATTCAAAAGCAGCTGAGTGGGAGACAACATATGGTGTTAAAAAAATTCCTTTTGAAAAGGGGAAAGGCATTCCTAAGCCGAATTTGAACACCACGGCATAAAGTGTAAACCTTGTCTCCCTCAGCAAATAGACTAATTTAGACCTAAAAGGAAATACAGCCTCCTATCCTTTAGGGGAACCTCGCATCTCCTCCTTTCAAATCTCCTCAAGCCTCACCTCAATGACAGTATTGTGGACTCTATTAGGCCCATTACCATCCACCACCTCAATATACAACGGCACAATAAATTCCTTTTCCTTACCATCATCAGTGTATCTATCCAAAAGACTATGATGTACCTTCCCAACAACCTCACTGTATGAGTTAAATGACTACTCCACATCTCACTAAGCTTTAGCAGCTTCCCTAACTTTTCAACATACCCACTCATTGAAACCTTCCCCTCTCTAGATGATCTCCTCCCTTTACTTGATCTTGGGGCCCCTTAAACTAATGCAAGGCTTTTCACCATCTCTTAGTGCCACCTTGGCAATCCTTTGCTCTCTACCCCTTAAGTCAAATGAAAAAGATACATAATAGGAATTGCCTAAGCTTGACATCACTAAAGATGTTGGAATGAAGGAAGAAAAATGATCATTAAGAGTTTGGGAAACAAGATCGCTCTTTCACAGTGACATTTGAACATTTTTTAATGTAAAGTTAGCCCCCGAGGCTTAGATATTTATAAGAAATAGAAGGAAGGCATATTGACTCTCACTCTTTGGGAATATGGAAGCAAATCTCAGCAATAGAGAACATCGTGATGAGATGAGCGCCATCTAATGACAAAAGCCATCATTAAATGGTTACATCTTTTCAACTAACACATTTCCCTCTTCAAATTCAAAAGTTTCCTTATCAAGCCTCACGATCTTGAGCCCTTGACACCAATTAGGTCCTGGATAGGCTAAGGCTCGAGATTACGAGCTCGAATGATCCTTAAATGGGCATAAGTGATTCCTAAGGCAATAACTCACTCACAAACTTAGGGGATGCAGCTCAAATGTTTAGAATCATTAAGAACACCAATCCGATAAACCAACCTCATAGGTTGTGCTCAAATAATTTATTCTCCTTACCTACAAAAAAAGCAGGGGAGACAAGAGTTGATAGCGGATTATAGGTCACAGCTCACTTAGTCTACTACCATCTTCACATGAGTCAAAGGGCCTAAGAAAGGCCTAGATGACCACTAGTTCAACAAACCCATGAAGGATCCACGCTAGACAACACCTTGGATCCTAACCTACAGAGAGGTTCGACTTAGTATTTACCCCAAACTCAAAGATTTATATGACCACTTGCTTTGGATGCACCGTGACCTCCTCAATGAGCTATTCCTATAGATTCACCATACGATCTCAAATGATCCAAAGTTAATTTATAATTAATACATGTAAATTGATTATTGCATGTGTGTATGTGTAATTATATGTATTAGGAAGTAATAACTAAATATTAGTCTATGGTAAATGTATTTAGAATGGTAGTTTATTCATGCTATCCATTATTATGTTAATGCAAATGGTTATTATGGTGATTAATGTTTAATGAATTAAACTTGTTTTAAACTAAAATTTAGGTCTACCAAGCCTAGTAGATTTTGACTTCATTAAAACTCAATATAAGCCCAAATTAAAGCCCAATTAAGGCCCAAAGGCTTTCCCAAATCTGCCCCCAAAAGTCAATATTAATATGGATAAACATCAAAGCCTATTTGTACACTTAAGACATTCTAAAACAGAGCAAAGAGAAAGAAAATTCATAACTCCTCAAAGACCAAAATTTCAAACATCTAAACTAAGCTTTCTTGGACTCAACATACCAAGAATCCTTCCCCAAGTCTTATATATACATTGAGGTAAGTTTATTTGATGTTTAAAGTCCTTTATTTCTCTTTAATCCATGAATTTTTCTGTCAAAAGTAATGCATTATGAAATATATGTGTATTGTTATTTTGTTAAGTTGAGATAGCTTAGGACTTGTTATGGAAGTGCAAGGATGATATTGAGTTGTAGTGTGATGAGAGGTTGTTATTTTTGAGTTGTTTTGAAAAGTAGATTCATGTTGGAGTAGTGGAAGTGAAGTAAATGAAATCATTGTGTTTTGTATGTTTTAATGGTTGAGGAATGAGCTTTGTATTTCATTGATGTTAGAAGGAAGTTTATGTATGCTAGATGATATAGGGTTCTTACACCATGTATTAGGAAGGTTATATTGTGGTTTGGAATGAGTTGGAAGAGTTGAAATGTAAAAGTTTTGTGTTTAGAAAACAGAGGAATTCTGCAACTCGAATTGCAGTGTATGCCACCTCGTATGCCACCGGCGTTAGAGTTTTGATTTATGATCTTTTGAAAATTTTCTTAAACGCCGCCAGGGTTGAGATTGAAATTGCTAGTGTAAAGACTCAAAGGTTCTATACATAATGCATTTCTTAACACCGCCTTAAACGCCGTCGATGTATGATCCTACACCACCAGCGTTAAGGTTTGCACTGCCAGCGTTAATTGCCGCCGTGGACTTTGTAAATTTCAATTTTTTTTAACTTCTTCCAACATCTTCTAATACATGATATAAGACTTTTTGATCAAAGATTTGCCCTATAAGATATATATATATATATATATATGTTATGGGATGACTTTGGATTGTTTTTACATAAGATTAAATAATTTCCTGAGTTCTAATCTAGTGAATATAAGATTGACTTAGGATAGTAATGTGATATAGTTGATTTATGTTGAACAGAGATAGATACTCAGTTGGAGATTCCGTTGATTGTCAATCCGATTCGGGTACGCAATACTTTGATTGATTGTTGAATAGGATAGGCATATACCAATTTCACCTTAATCAAAGAATAATGAAAGATATTGAAATTGGTTGTGCTTTACGTCGTTGAATCTGGATCCGAGGAGCGACAACCTTGTCATGATGCAATGGCACGGTAGTTTAGGCACTTAGCCCAATCTTTTGTCATGATGAAATGACTCAAATCCATGATGCAATGGTGGTTTATCTTGCTAAGTGGATAGCTAATGGGGTTAACTGTATCGGTGTATTCTCTACTTAGGCTCGAGAGGAAATAATATGTTTTAGTTCATGGGTATGGGACCGTTGAACTAATTGATGTTATAGACCGGGATAAGTGGAGTGTATAAAGAGGTGTGAACCCTAGATGACGCTATTAATATTCCTTATCTGTTAGATATAGAAAATATAGATATCCGGTCTATCTATATCAACCCTTTGAGCAGCTATTGTTACTCAGGACCCCCAAAATTCCCAAGCTTGAATCGGAGTTTGGAAACTCTAGTGTTGTTCTACTCACTTAACTAAAGACAATGAAATTGTGGTGATTTATTGCATTGCATTTAGTTAAGTGTGCATGGCATATGCATTTGTTTGCACCATGGTTGTCAAACTCGCGAGTCTACTCGTACATTTCTACGAGTTTACAAGTTGATGATAAGATTTCGATTCAACTCGCATTCAAAATCGTTTTTTGAGTAAACTCGTAACTAGAATCATAGAATCATAAGTAGAATCGGTAGAATCGGTGATAGAATCGGTAGTAGAATCGTAAGTAGAATCGTAAAGTTGTAATTTTACACTCTTTTTTTTTTTCTATTTGAACTTTAAAAATGCAATCAATTTAATATATTTAAATTTAGGGTTTTTGGGGTTGGTTCTTGACATTTATCTTAATCTAACTTAATTTTAGTTTTTTAAGTATTTTTTCCTTTTATCTCCTTTGTTTTGTATTTTTCAGAGAGTTATTTTCTTTTAGGTTATATACTTTGATATATTTTGAAAAATTTGAATGAAAATTAAACTAACATATATAGTGCTATATTTTTTTCTTTTTCAATAATTTTTTATATATAATTTATTTGCCATAAATGCAATGATATAGTGAACATGAAAATGTTCATTACTGCACAAAACTAGCTACTCACACATAATAATTTAAATGATTTACAATGCATCTTAATAATTGTGGATTATGAATCATCATTAAATAAAAATAATTATTTTAATTATAAAATTGCATTAAATATATTAATGACGGTATGTGAATTATAATTGATAAAACCTAAATTTTGGTCATATGTAACTAATTTAATATTAAATTCTTTATTTTCATAATTTATTTAAAGTTTTATTAGTCTAGCAAGTACATCAACGGTTTTTGCAAGCAAATTTACATTAGTTGTAGAATCTTACGATTTTAAGTTCGGATTCTATGATCCCCTTAGCGATTCTAGGTAGAAACTCGAGTTTGACAACCATGGTTTGCACTATTATGTACTGGGCCTTTGGCTCATGCTGCTATCTTGCAGGTGACTTTGATGATGAGCTCTATGACGATATGGGCTATGGGACTGACTGGGAGGACTCTATGGATGATTAGAAGAGAGAGACCTAGTATATGCTTAGGATTCCTTTTGATGTATTTTGGTGAATGTAGGCTTGTTTGTTAAGCCTTAGAATGTATTTTGATTTGAATTGTATTTATAATGTAGCTGGATTGTAAGTAAGATTTCTATGTTTATGTGATCCTTAGGAAGTTGTAATGCAGATATATGATGTATGTCTTGTATATAGGTGACGACCCACTACTTATGTAGCAGTAGTGTTTCTTAGTTCAAATCATGTGAATGTTATATTTGTTTTAAATAGACAGCCATTACAAACACCTCTTTTTAAGACGACCTTACGTATAATACTTAAATATAGTTCCTAATATTTTGGTATTATGCGTGGTCGGGAGATTTGACGCACTTAATATATGGATTAAGTGGACCGAGTCTTTACACGATCCTTGTCCTGATGCGGGACCAGGGCAGACATCACTAGTTCAGCCACCCTCTCTACAATAGTAGCTCCTTCACCTCGAGTGCCAGACGAATCCTTCACTCAGTGTCACGTCAGCTACCAAACTGAGATTCACCCTAACAAAAAAATTCGTTGAACCCAATTCTAGTATAACCATGAATTATAAATAACCTTTCCCTCCACGAAGAAAACGAGTGCTACTTTAATCCAATCAATGTTCTCTTAAGTATTAACCCCTGGATTTTTTGAGTGCCCTACATACTATTTTTAGCATCAAAGTGGCCACACCGGACAACCCCTCGGTATACTATTGACTGTTTTCTATGGTTGCAGGAGCCCAAATCTATTGGTAGAATTAGCACCTGCAACATGTAGAAGGTACAAAAAGTAAGAAGTATTCCAAGTATAAAATTGGACTTTAGCAAACGATGCCCAAAACTAAAGTATCAAAACAGTGAAATAGAGTAATAAAAACAAGTTGCTGAGAATGGTCGGTCGGTCAGCGTGTCATAAGTCGGGTCTAGCTTATAGTTGTCATCAAGTCAGAGTGGCATGGAGAAGGGACTCGGTCGGTATGTTCTCTTATGTGCTCGACTACACATCATTGAGCACTTTGTTTCATGTTGGTGATGGGTTAAGCGCTTAGTGAGCGCTCCAATTTAGATTTTGAGTGCTCTACGCTGCTATGTTAGTCGGTGGCGCTCCAGCAACATCTAGATCTCGAACAGGTTGGTGTGGATATTGACAGTTGCTCGGTCATCTGTTCTACTCGTCTCTACTGCTGTGCTTTCAAGCTCAACTCGGTTGTGTGCTGCTTGAAGGTTGCAAAACAGCTTGGCTGTGGTAAGTGAAAGGTTGATCGGTCTGCAATTTTTTGGTTCTCAACTTGTATAACATGAGCTTCTTTAATGGCGTTCTTGGGCGCTCTAAAGAGGGCACTAGATACTTGGGGTCTTTAGTATGATCGATGGAGCATCACGTCAACATGGCTTCAACACTTGGTCGGTGGTGGGCACTCCAATTTTGTAAACAGGTCGGCAACTACTGAAGATTAGATTATAAATATGCCTGGCAAGATTGGAAAATCAGCTCACAATACGAATTTGCAGGCTAGAGTAATGCTGCAGATTCTGGTTAGTGAATGGCTGCTCGATACATTCCGAAGTGCACTCCAATTTGAAAGTATAGGATGTCATCTGTAAGCGCTCGTGGCTGCTGCACTGATTGGTCGGTGAGGTTTATGCTTGGGCCATTGGAGATGCAACATGAGCTCCTCTCTTGGGCGCTCGGCATGGTCATCGACCAAATTTGCCAAGAGTAGCACAGTTCTCCAGATCAAGTCAGGTCCGCCAGCATCTATTTAATCATCTGCACCTGCTCGGTGGCTTTAGTGACAAATCGGTGCTTGAAGTCCAAGCTGGTCGGTGATTAATGAACTGCTCTCCACTTTTTATTTTGTTAGATCTGATGTGTGAGCACTCGATTATTGTTATGCTAGTTGCTCAAGACATGTTCAGCGGCTACTCGGAATTAAGGAAAAAAGAGGTCAACCTCTGGTCACGTTGAGCAACTGCTCAAATTTGTTGTTCTAATTGGCACTTAACTAGTTCATGATGCAATACGGTTCTTAGCAGTAGCTTTGTGGTAGCTACTCGAGGTCTACACTATGTCAGCCTGGTGCGGTTTATACTCAAGTAGCTACAACAACTTGTAACAAGTTGGTGGGCATTTCTGGTGCTCGGTTGCCGCTGCTTAGGTTTGAAGATTGGAATTCGGATGCTACATTCAAGTTTTTGTCGATCTGTTGCTCAGCAAAACTGTTGTGGGCACTCCAGATGGTGAAGACAACAGCTTCTTGGCTGATACAAGTTACTTGGGTTTAGTCCTTCAGAGTTCTATTCACAAACCATGCACACTCACTTCCACATCCTTAGAATGGCACTTCTTTGCAGCGGGGCATCAATTTTGTTCTTTAACAGCTGTTGTAACTTTAGACGATATTGCAGGAGCTATAAATGCTGATAGAGATGGGCTCCTGCAAACACACATAAAACGGTTAGACGTGCACTGGGAGGCCACTCTAGTGTTTAAGTTAGTATGTGGATCCTTCTTCTTCCAAAGAGTAGTTGTACATATAGAGAAGCTTGTTGAGTTCCCGTTCTCCGAAATGGAAAAGGGCGTATTTATAGTATTTAGGGTCATATCAGGATGAGTAATGAATCTCTTTGGACTAGGGCGAGCCTTTACGTGATAGCTAACCTGGTACCGAAGGTAATGGGGGTACCCAAATTGAGTAGTGGCTACCATAAGGAGTATGGTCGAGCTGGTTATGTCACCCCACCCCCCCAGTTTCAACTTTAAGGACATAAACATGATATGCTATGTTGTTGGTTGGATCAGTATCATTGTTCTATACTTTGTGTAAAAAAAAGTCATTTTGTGTTTGTTGGTCTTAGTGATGTTCAAGCAACATATGCAAGTCTCCTTTAAGAGATAGAGGATAGGAGATAGAGGATGGGGAAGATGAGGCCGTAGAGAAAGAAAATCAAATCAAGATGATTCTTTCAGAATCATAATTCTCTTTTATCCATTTTTTTCCTTATTCATTTTTGAAATATTATTTGAAGACAACTTTTTATGGTAAATTAGGCAAAGATTGAGAAGCAGGTTGATCAATATGAGGAAGCAAAATAGGATCTACGGAAGGAAAATTGGATAAATGCTTTAGCTTAAGGATGCAACTAAGTGGTCATTATAGGATACACGACTTACCAAGCCCAGTAAAAACCCTATAGAGTTCGATCCTATAGGGTTTAAGGTCAGCCTTTAAGAATCATTTTAAAACCCTATGGGGTTTTTGGGTTTCGGTTTATATATAAAACCCGACTTGACATAATACATAATGAAATTTCAAAAAATCACACGGACTGGATATTACTATCTTTTCCCTAGTATAGTAAAAAATCCCTAGTTGCAATGCCCTTCCATTCTTATTAAGTCACTTTCACTCACTGTCTCTCTCTCTCTCTCTCTCTGTTTAAAATGCATAAGAAACATGAAGGGCCAGCTATCTTTGAAATGCTTAATAAAACTCTAAAGCTAACTCATGATAATAATAAAAAAAAAAGTCACTAAGGAGTGAAACATTAAAATTTTGATTGTTTAAATGCTTTTGGTATAGGTAATTTTGCCTACCTTGATGTCTCTTCTTTTAGGTTAAAGCTTATTTTTACATGATGGAGGTAAACACCTTGCAATTTTAGACATGATCAAAAAGTCATGATCATGATCAAGATTGTACCATGTGCATGCCATTGGTCCATGTTGAGGCTATCTAACTTTTCCTTTATTTATCTAATGAATAAATTACATCAGAAGGTATCAACATTTGAGGGTAAGTTAATTTAAGATATCAACATTTTAAGTGGTTAAAAAGAGGTATCAATGTTTCACAAAGTGAGTCAAATGTGGTATCAATGTTTTGCAAAGTTCATTTAAGGTATCAACATTTCAAATAGATTTCAATTAAGTTTCTGAAACTTTCATTAATAGTCAAATATTAGTACCTCGTTTGACTTACTTTGCAAAATGTTGATACCTTATTTTAACCATTTAAAATGTTGATACCTTAAATAAATTTATTCTCAAATATTGATTCATCTTTTAAACTACTTAAAATGTTAATACCTTAAATGAACTTACCTCCAAACGTTGATACCTTTTATTGTAATTTACCCATTTATCTATTGATTCGGTTTTTTTTTTTTTTTTATGCAGGGAGACTTAGAAGCTGGATTGAAAAAATATCAAGAACTTATCAATGAAAATCCTTGATATTTTCAACCTTATCTTTGTCGAGTTCTTCATTTCTCTTTATAAATTGCAAGGATCCTTCAGTTTCTCGAAGTATTTCTATGTCTGATTTTGATTCTTCATTTTAAATGGGATATTAGATAAACATAAAAGCAGTGTCTCAAAGTATTTCTATGTTGGATTCTTCTTCTTATTTTAAATGGGATATTGGATAAAGATAAAAGCATCACTTGCATGTCTATGTAGTTCATTTGGTTGTAAATTATTATTAAGCAATAAAACATAAACTTTGAATAGATAGTTGCATGACATAGCTAAGAATGACTGTGCATATGATATGTTTATTATAGGGGTAGGTCGAGTTGGGAATTGGGTTTGCTAAAATCCTATAGGGGCGGGTTTGAGAATGATGGGAAAAACCCTATAGGGTTTTTCTCAGGTTTTGGTTGCATCCCTACTCTCGCTTTCCAACTTGGCTAAGCATTGACATAGCCAATTTAAATGAAGATGGCATTAAGGAAGGAGGCAACATCGAATATTATTATAGGAAGATGGTAGAGGAAAATCCTTTTGATCATTCATTTTAGCAAAATATGCAAAGTTTGTATATGAGGTGAGAACTGAGATTCTTATTGTTTCTAAGTTAATTTGTGAAATTTCTATAAAGTAGTTCAAGAACTTATTGGATATTAGAAAATTCCCCTCTTGATTATAGGAATTTTTTTTTTTTTTTTTTGCTTCTTTTTCTTTGGTTTAACTTAGTAAATGAATGGTGACATCTAAAATCCTTTGAGCTTATGTTCATAGGTAGTGTCTAGACCGTAGCCTATGGCATTCAGACAAATGTAGAAAAATACCCATTGAAGTATTTAATGTAGGAGCAATTAGGGGAGGCGCGAGGACCAATGACCTTTTTTTTTTTTTTTGAAGATATAAATATGAGGACTTGAGCAAACTTTATGAAGTTAGTCGAGCCAACAAAGTCGCATTTAATTCTCTCATACCATATACTTGCTTAAACTTGCTTCTGTTCTCTATTTTTTATAACTTGTGAGATAGAGAGTTAAGTAGTGTCATTTGTTTTTTAAATTGCTAATCTTTGTAAGACACTACTCTGGGAAATCTCTTGTAAAGGCATAACTCTTGAGAGATCTATGTAGGACTGTTTGTGCTTTGTGATATAATCTCTTTAGGAGGAAATCCATCTTTTGTGGTGTAACTCCGATTGCCTTAGCCGATGTAAGCGAGGATAAGTTTGTGATAGCATCAACTTTGCACTATCTACTTCCATACCCCGATGTGAAATTTTATGCCCTAACACAATGCCTTCTTGCACCATGAAGTGACATTTTTTTCCTAATTTAGCATAAAATTAGTCTCTTCTCACTTAATTAAAATTTCTCCAAGTTTTGTAAGCACTCATCAAAGGAATTGATAGTTGCCTTCAAGCATAGTTTTAAATTTATAAAGGCTCATTCTTAATTCACTATAAAGGCAATGGGCAGTGTACCTATCAATTGCAGAATAAAATTAATATGGTGTCGTCCTCTAGGATTTGGATATCAAGTACTAGTATTATCGTTTCTCTACTATGTAACTGACAATTTTGATGATTTCCTATTACTAATATACTGCTAACTATACTTAATTTACTAGGAGAAACAAATACACTAGCACTAATAACAAGCAAGATTCAATTAACACAAACGATCCATATTTTTTCTTTATCTAATTTATCATGTGAATCCTTGGAATTTACATATTTGATTTAGTTCTTAAGCTATTGAGTTTCTCAAGCAAAATGATAATTCTTTCAAATCTATCAATTTTTCTAAACCCGAGTTAATCAATTAGGATTTCTCCTCAATCAATAGCAACTTAAGCTTGCATTAAGAACATGAACTCATTGGAATTTCAATAGTCACAGAAGATTCTTGCTACTCTATGTCTAGAATTACAAACGAATCTCATCAATTGCATAGATTAATTCATAAAAGCAATCTTTCAATTAGCTTAAATGAAAATCAAACATAAATTTGCATTCCGGATATACAAAATTAAGAAACAGTTAAGGAACATGCAATTGAACAAAAGAACATCAATCTTTTATTAAGCTCAAATCCTCATCACAAGATAAAATTATAGTTTAACAAAACCTAGATCTGAAAATTTACTCTTCCATAGTAATTGTAACGCCCTAAAATAAGACATTACAACCCACCACGTATCCCCTCTTATATAGGATACGCAAAGGCTCTATTATCCACAATTTTGCAAACTTCACCTGTAAATACTCATAGGGTATCTCATAGGATACGAAACCTATTAAAACTATAAACTCATACTTCATATAACATAAACTCCTTGTTCAAGCATAAAAATTCAAGTTGACATCATAGTCAACAAAATTCAACAAAAGCTAAATACTGTTTACATTAAAAAATTTTTCAAGTGAAACTAACAAAAGCATCCAACTACAATTCTAAATGATCAACCGTGTTTTCTCTTAGAAATTTGGTATATGAAGCCTAACTCTCGACTGGGTAGTCAGGTCCACTATCGCCATCCCCGCTATCAAAGAATAAATCATATCCAGAAAGATCATACACTATATCTTCTTCACCTGTACCTGAAATTTAAAAGAATGAGCGGCGATGCCCAGTACGATAACTCCAATCCCAAAACAAATGCATATGCACATACAAAAGGCATATAATTCATGCAACTTAAACTAATGCAAACGGTCATATTATTGTCTTTCTTAAGTCAAC
This sequence comes from Combretum micranthum, assembly GCA_024138025.1. Lineage (NCBI taxonomy): Eukaryota > Viridiplantae > Streptophyta > Magnoliopsida > Myrtales > Combretaceae > Combretum > Combretum micranthum. The sequence continues at coordinate 26,125 of JAMXBD010002498.1, read as the reverse complement.
AAAACAACACAGTTCAGTATTAGGTATACTTTAATCCTGAAATACTGAACTTGGAGTTACTCAAATCCCATTGAAAATCATACAACTCTTTGAAAATAATAATCATATACATATATGGATGAGTGGGTACTCCCCAAACATCCCAAATCCAGAACACCTAATTCTACCGGAATCATATCAAGGCACGAGTCCACTAGGGATAACCTCACACCAAGATCATCAGGGTGCCTCACCAGTATCACTGTTTGCCAGGTCTTTACTAATCAAAGCCAAGCACAACCAAAACATACAATTATTAAACCGAATAAAGATTAAGTTTATTAAGAAATTCTGTTCCTACAAGCATTCAATCAATACTAAACTTACAGGCAAAAACAACAAGCAAGGATTGGTCGTACCTTTCTCAGTTTTCAGGAATTCCAATATGAATCTCCTAAAAAAAATCCCTTATCGACAGCACTCAACCACAACCAAATATCCTGAATCTCCACAATACTTCAATCAATATTAACAACACAACAACAAACCCAAATCTCCAAATTCCTGTCAACAACATACATATATATAATAAATAAGAACACGATATAAACAAATCCTAATGTACTATAACTCCCGAAATCCTAACCTGATAAAGAAAATCACCAAGTTACATTGTCTAACCCGATCAATCTTCCACAATAATCTATAGAATTCGATAATCCTTCAAAACCCTAACATTATATGACAACAAGAACACATAATGATCATCTAATCACACATTATACAACTCCATCAAAGAAAAGATGAAACTTATTGATTTGGATCACCAAAATCCAACTTACATCCACAAATTCGGATCCTAACCAATCTAGGGTTTCCTTCATGCAAACAAATCACAAAATCCTTAGAATTTTGCATGAAATTCGTATAAATCTGATATGAGAACATTATACTTACTTGTTTTAATCACAACACTCACTTCTTATCCAACCGAGATAGATTAAATCCAAGATCTAAATCTTTCCCACGTTTTTCCTTCAAGAACACACAAAACCCTAAGCAAACTCATACAAAATTGTATTAATCAATGAGAAAAAGTCATAATCACTTACTTTGGATCAAAAACACTCTTCAGATGATTCTCCAAACCTAGATCTCCAAGAACACTCCAAAACTCTCTTATACGAAGAAGAAAATGATAAAAAACAAATATATCGAACTGTCTTTCGCGTCTCGTATTTATAAAAATTTGCTCATACGCCGGCCCTACGCCGGCGGCATACGTGTAAATCTTGCCAGCGTACACCCTACACTGGAAAAATTTACACGAGCACTAGCAGCGTTCATTAGGGCTTTGAATTCCATAACTTCAATTCCTACTACATACGTCGGCAAAACCATGCCCTACGCCAGTGGCGTTCCCAATCGGTGTTGAGAGAAACCCTAGTGTACACCGACGGCGTTCCACCCAGCGTTAAGAAAAACGCTACTGTTCCCATCCTATGCCGTCTCTATGTCGGCAGCACAGATTCTCCAGGAGGCGGCATACAATCTGTCAAAAATTACAGAAATCCGAACTTCAACATTTGTTCTACAACCAAACTTAAACCTTTACAATTTACTTGTTTTGACCTTAAACTCATCCTATATCATCTCATGATTGATAATTCATTATATTTTCATCTTTATTTCTGTATGTTACTGTAATTAATGAGAATACATGAAATTCCAAAAACAAACTAGAATTCATGATATCACCCGAGAAAATGAAGCTCAAAATTGTGGATCTTCAATCCAAGATAGTCTTGACTTGTTGTTAAACACCTAAAGAACTTGTATATAATTTCTATACTTGCTCTCTCTTGCTTTTCTTCCTCTTGTTGATTCTTCCTCCATCTTCAATTTATAATGGATTTCACATAAATGGAATTGAATGCTCATTATGGAGGAATTGGGAAGTTACGGGAGTTACCAGTCTTTTTGCTTTCCAAAGTAACACCCCTTTTTAATGCCCAATGAATGTTATTTTAATAAATAGGGGGTTACTATTCATTAAACAAGCCGTTTCTCAAAAATTAACTCACTGTCAATTTAACGTGTTTGGGGACAAGTCGTGTCACTTGAGCATATCTAGCCAACTTCTTCATAGTGGAAAGTGACATGACTGGGACATGGCTTGTCCCAGAGTTGTGTCCTTTGTTGTGGACTTCTTTTCTTCATTGACACGACTTGGGACACGGCTTGTCCCAAAGTCGTGTAACTTGCTATTTTTTCAATCTCCAAAACGACATGCCCATTGACAATTCATGTCATGGTCGTGTCTTTGTAAGATGAAATTTCCAGTTTGACATGCTTTGTGACAAGTCATGTCATTGAGCTTGTCCTTCCAAAACTTGATATTTAGGACTCGATTCTTCTTTTCCTTGACATGGTTGATAGACATGGCTTGTCTTTGTTGTGTTAACCACTTTTTGGTCCAAACTTTGCGTTTTTGACTCGTTTTGCTTTCTTTTTATAAAATAACTCCTTTAAAGGCTTGAAAACATAAATTAATATTTTTAAGTACCAAATTCATAATATTTATCAATAAAATGATCAATAAAAGTCCATTTTAGCATTCATAAAATAGGAACAATTTTGGTTTATAAAGAATATCCAAAAATAGAGAAATCATCCATGAACACTTCCATGATATCCTCCACAAACTACTTAAAAATAGCAAGCGTGCACCATATACGGTCAATGTCAAATTTGGTACCTGAACTTACCAAAAAAATTCAATTAAGTACTTGAACTTTCAAAAGTTTAATTTTATTATCTAAGCAAACTTTTCGAGGCCATTTTCTGTAACTTTGTTAGCACTATTAACTTCATTGCTGACGCGAATGTATAGACCAACCATAACATGACACGTGTCATCTGATGTGGCATTTTATTAATTTTTTATACTCTTTTTTCCCGACATGGAAATTTATTAATTTTTATTTCTATTTTCGTTATATTTTTTTCTTTTGTAATAATTAATATTGTTTTATTATTTAAAAGTGTTTAAACTTTCTGAAATTCCATCCAACACCATCACATACAAGCCCATTTAAGATTACAAAAGAAGCTCGTCATTTCTATTCTTTAGTTCAGTAGACTCATTTACAAACTCTTACATTAAGCTAATATTAACAAGACTAATTGGTAAGACTTTAATAATATGGAATGATTGTTATCTTCATCCTATAAACACCTACTCTCTCTCTCTCTACCCCCTCTCAAACCAACGGTCATTCCTGATTCAACCCTAAAACACCACCACCACAAGAATGCCCTCTCTCCTCAATGATCCACCACTGATCATCACCTTTCTCCTCCGATCCGAGACCCGACCAATGTTAACACTACCAACAAGGATTGTTTGGTGAATGAAGAAAAAAATCCAAAACCCATGTCTTGCTTTTTCTTATTTCTTCAATTTCATAAACATGATACGAAAAATACTATATATGTACCACAAATAAAGAATGCACTTGTTGAAGACTGTGTGTGCTAGCTTAAGTGTGAAGTTGGTTTGAGTGTAGATTCAGTCTTATATTGTCAAATATAGATCCTAAATATTTCATTTCACATGCGATTATATCCAATCTTGATGCTACAGGAGTTGTTAAAAGAACAACATCCCTCTCAATTAATGAATAAAAAATAGTTTAAGCGGAGTCATTTTCTCCTTTTGAAAAGTACATTGTGACTAATGAATAAAAAATAGTTTCAATCGTGATCATCTTATAGCTCTTCCTCTATCCTTCAATAGCTATTGGTTTCGATACTCTAGCTGACGAGACATTTCAAGAGGCGTGGCAGTCGGATTCCAAGGGGCTAATGATGGGAATCAAAGAACGTCATCATAAGAGATTAAAGTTTTTCAAAGAGAATTGAAGCTTTAAGAATCACATGATCGATAGAGATAAAATAACTCATTTAGATCGAGTCATAGAGGATCAAAGTATCAAATTATGAAGTCTAACACGACCAGCTTTGAATTGAGAATAGCCAGCCTTGGAAAAAAAAAGTTGTATGCTGCTGGATTTTGCCTGTATGCCTCCAGCCTTTGTAAGTACGCTACCAACCTTTGTAAGTACTTCGTCGACCTTCCTAATCTACACCGCCGACCTTAAGCCAACTTTGAAGTTCACGGAATCAAATTTTTAAGAGCTGAAGACAAAGCCGTTTGTGTTGATAATAAAGGCTGCCGACCTTAGCCATGTAGGCCGCCAGCTTTGGCTGGCCTGAATCTGTTCAAAGTGTTTTTTCGAATTTTTTTATTTTCTTTGTTTTTTTGTTTTCTTGTTTTCCAAGGCTATTTTGAAGCCTATATGAACCCTTGTATGGATGCTTTAACAAATATCAGTTGATCATATATTCTAAATGAATATTTCTTGAGAGTTTTCTCCAGTTGTGAGAGCCTTCGTTTTGGTTCTTGTGACAAGAACTGCATTTGATAACTCTGGTTCTAATCAACAAATGCGATGAGGGTCAAGTTCCTTTGTGATAACTATGGTTCCAATCGACAGGTTTGGTTGAGGTTCAGGTTCCATTTGCTTCAAGATTGATAACTTTGGTTTCAATTGACGAGTTCAATTGGGGGTTTGAATTCCTTCAGCGAACGATTGGGTCTTAGGTTTTTAATATCAAGGGTTCGCGTTTTTCCTGTCATTTGATATCAAAGCTTCTGGTTTCTTGAATCGGGTAATTCTATTCTTTACTATTATTCATTTTCAACATTTGGTTTATTGTTTTGTTCTTGAATTGGGACAAAAAAAATTTGAGGTAAAAAAAAATTGTGTTTTTAGGGTTTAATTGAGATTTGTTTGAGGAAGAAGAAAATCTATTAAAAATAAAATGAGTAGTGGTAAAAAAATTACTAGAAAAGATATGATGTTGATGATGAAGATTTTTCAAGATGAATTTTATCATTTTAATAGGAGATTAGATGATTTTGAATTTCCATGCAAGCCTAAATTCTCTAGAAGGCAAATGGATGAGGAGGAGTAGGAGGAGGAAAATGATTTTGGTTTTGACATGAGTGGTGTTTGGAAAGGTAAAAAGATTATTCGTAAACGAGATAATAATCTGGGCAGCAAGAAAAAGAGTTCTCTAGAAAAGAATAACAAAAATGAAAGGATTAAGAGTAAAGAAAAGGGAGAGATAGAGTAAAAGAGTGATGACACATTAGTGAGTAATGAGGAGCAAAAGAGTGTGTATGTCAAAGAAAATGAGAGTGAGAATGTGAAAAGCAATGAAAGAAAAGAAATTGAGTGTGAAACATGAACATAAGTAGGTTTGAAAGGTGAAAAAGAATTAGAGAAAAGTATGAAAGTTGAAAATCCAGCTCAAGAGGAGTCTTTGATGAATTGATGTGCCTTGGATGTGCAAGGCAAAGGAGATGACAAAGAGGAGGACTGTTCTAATACTAACCAATCTTTGTCTAGTATTGTTTCTCATTTGTAGGCATATGATGACTTGTTACTCAAAGAAATTCCAAATGAATCACCTCCATTAATGGAATTATTTTCATTACTTGTTGAAAAGAAGATTGTAAATTAGGTGTACGTGTGTAAGAAGAAACTTCTAAGCAAGAAGAAAATTCGACAACAGCAACATTACAAATTGCATCCAAGAAAGGATGATCCACTCCAATGTACTGCAAAGATGGTGAAGATTTGAGGACGAATCTTTTCGAAGGAGGGAATGATGGGAATCAAAGAACACTGTCAGAGATTAAAGCATTTCAAAGAGAATTAGAGCTTCAAAAATCACATGATCAATAAAGATCAAATAACTCATTTAAATTGAGTCATGGAGGATCAAAGTATCAAATTATGAAGTCCAACACAGCCAACTTTGAATTAAGAATAGCTGTCCTTGGAAAAAATAGCTGTACGCCGCTAGATTTTGCTTGTACGCTATCGGCCTATGTATGTATGCCACCGGCCCTCCCAATCTACATTGTCGGCCTTAAGCTAGCTTTGAAGTTCATAGAATCAAATTTTTAAGAGACGAAGACAAAGTTGCCAGTGTTGATAATAAAGGCTGTCGACCTTGGCCATGCAGGCCACCAACTTTAGGCTGGCCTTGATTTGTTCGAATTGTTTTTTCGAATTTCTTTTTATTTTCTTTGTTTAATTGTTTTCTAAGGCTATTTTGAAGCCCATATGAACCATTGTATGGATGCTTTGTCAAATATTAGTTGATCATATATTCTGAATGAATATTTCTTGAGAGTCTTCTCTAGTTGTGAGAACTTTTGTTTTGGTTCTTAGAATAAGAATTGTATTTGATAACCCTGGTTTTAATCAATAGGTGTGATTAAGGTCAAGTTCCTTTGTGATAACTATGGTTCCAATCAACAGGCTTGGTTGGGGTCAGGTTCTGTTGCCTTCAATATTTGTAACTTTAGTTTCAATTGACGGGTTCAATTGGGGTCAAGTAGCTTTTTACTCATTTCAAGACGATCCTAGGGTTTGAATTCCTTCAATAAACAATAGAGTCTTAGGTTTTCAAGACCTAGGGTTCGCATTTTCTCATCATTGGTACCCACGATTTTCAAGTTGTGACATCAAAATCCTACAAAAAAATATTGACCAAATCAAACATTACTATACCAATAAGGTTAGTAGCTCATAAACAGCCTAGAAATTCCAAAACATAACATTATAGTATCAAATGGAGAAGGTAGTGTTTTTAATCTGATTCACCCATGGTGCTCTTTTTCTTTCTGAAACTCTTGTCAAATACATGATGCTTTACATTTTATGTCTCTTTATATTCATGTTTTGTTGTACTCTATTTTAAGAATAAAAAACAAAGATGAAATTGCCAATGAATAGTAGAAAGGGAACGATCTTATTAATGTCCATAGATGGCGCTTTACTTGTTGTACTTTGATAGAGAGAAAGGAAGGAGAGAGAGTTTGGAAAATGAAGAAAGAAAGGAGTTTTTCGTTGTCCCACATTGCTAAACCATTAGTAAGCATTCATCTTTATAATGAAAAACTTGACAAACACTTATTGAAATTGTAATATTAAAGAACTTTGGGCTTGCTAGTTAGATGGGCCTAATCAAAAAAGAAATATCCACAATAGAAGAATATTAAGGAGTTTTTTCCATACATCCACGTCAGCAACGAAGTTAACATAGTTAACGGAGGTACCAAAAATAGCCATGAAAAGTTTGCTCATGTATTGAAATTGAAATTTTGAAAGTTCAAGTACCTAATTGAATTTTCGAGTAAAGCTCAAGTGCCAAATTTGATATTAACCCCATTATCGAAAGGTAGATGGTGCATTGCATAACGCAGAGGACATCCATCCATATGCAAAAGTACCACAGAGGAAGTGAAGGTCATCTTATCTTGGTCCTCTAGTGCTATAGGGATCTGAAAATAGTTAGACATGCTATCAAGAAAATAATAATACATGTGACTATCTAACCTTTCAAGCGTTTGTTCCACAAAAGGTAATAGAAAATGATCTTTCTAGGTAACATCTTTTAAATGCCTCTACTCGATATAAACTCTCTACCTTATGAGTATCTTCATGGGAATGATTTAGTCTTATTTTTTAGAACCAACGTAATTCCACCCTTCTTTCAAATTACTTGCATAGGACTAACCCATGAACTATAAAAAATTGGATTGTTCATACTTGCATCTAATAGCTTGATCACGTCAACCTTGACAATACCTTTCATATTATTTATATGTTGTTTGATATTTTCCAAGCTATTGTTAAAAGTTTTTCTTTTTGATCTTTCCTGAGCTCATAGGTTATAATCACCAGTAACTTTGAATTTCTTCTAAAAGGGAATAGTCCAAATAATTAGGCAATGGTTTAAGTTCAATATCGTTTATTCATTCATGGAAGGTCTCAAACGAGTCTTGTTACTCCTATCAATTTGTTCAACTCCCTTTTATCACCTTAGGGCCTCATTGGCCTCTAAGTAAGATTTGAGTTCTAAAAATCTGGGATATTCTAAAATTTATTCCTCTTCCTAAGTTAAGCATGTCTCAAGCAGATCTTTACTTAGAACATTTTGTACCTACGAAAATGTAGACAAGTCAATAACAACTATAGAAAAACATTGATCATCATGAGTTAGAGATTTATGTATAGATGCTCAAACATTAAAAACTAGCTCCTCATCTTCAACTCTTAAAATCAAATTCCTATCACTAACATCAATTATAGCTCTAGGGGTAGCTAGAAAAGGTCTCCTCAAGGTTTGAGGAACATCAACATCCTCATCCATATCAAAAATTATAAAGTCTATTGGAAAAACAAAGTTCTCAACTTTAACCAGCAAGTCCTTAATAATGCTTCTAGGAAATTTAATAGAACGATCAATAAGTTGCAAGCTCATACGTGTTGGTTTAGGTTTCCTAAATCCTAAAACTTAAATAATTAATGTGGCATCAAGTTAATACTAGCACTTAAATCAACCAATGCCTTTTCTACAAATAAATTACCAATTAAGCAAGGGATAGTAAAATTTCCTAGATGTTTTAGTTTCTTAGGTAACTTATTCTAAAGGATCCCTGAGCACTCATCACTCAAAGTCACAATAGATAGCTCTTCAAACTTCTTCTTGTTTAATAACAACTCTTTAAAAAATTTCACATATTTAGGCATTTGTGACATGACTTCAACAAATAGTATGTTGATATGTAATTCTTTAAAAAGTTCAAGAAACTTCCAAAGTGCTCATCCTAGTGATCTTCTTTCAAATGTCTTGGATAGGGGATAGGTAGATGGTATGGCTTAACATGCTATGGCTTATTCTTTTTCTCAATTTTGCTACTTGATTGACTTATTTCCCCCTTTTCCATTGCAACCTCAGGTGCCTTACCTATGTTGGAATCTTGTAATTCATTCCACTGCTTAAGGTTATAGCCTTCACATGTTCCCTAAGATTAGGTTCAACATTATCTAGTAGGGAACCTTGGGGTCTCTTTGAAAGAAATTTGGCAATTTACTTGATTTGATTCTCCTAATTGTGAAGGATGGCTTCAAGGTTCTGCAAGGTTACTTCTTGATTTTCTAGAGCCATCTTAGTAGATTAATGAGAAGCTCCAAATGATAATATGAATTTAGTCACCAATTCCCGTAAGTTTGGTTTTTCCTAGGCTTGAGTCCTTCGAAATATAGGCGGAGGTGGGCTTTACCTAGGAATAATTTGGTTACTTTAAGAGAAATTTGGATGGTTCCTCTAGATCAAATTATGACTGTTGTTGTATGGGTTATTCTGTTACCTGACTAGATTGCAAGATGATCCACTTATTCAATTTGTCCAATACCTACAACACTAGCAATGGATTCTACAAAATTAGGTTGTTGTTGAGTTGTCAACCCATCAATCTTTATATATAAAGCCTCAAATTAAGTAGTAGTAGAAGAAGCAAAGTCAATATCATAAATACTATCAACTTTTTGCTTACCTCTTGGATTAGACCATTGGTAGTTTTTGGTAGCCATCTCTCAAAAAATTTATGCACTCCTTCAACTTCTTACTATTTAAACATACCACCAGGAGCTGTGCCTATCAATTGGTGTGTTGTATAGTTCAAACCATTGTAAAATGTTTGAACTTGAAGCCATGGAGGTATACCGTGACGTGGACATCTCCTCAATAATTCCTTAAATAATTCCCATGTATCATAAAGAGTTTCAGATTCAAGCTGGGAATAAGAGGAGATATCTTATATAATCTTAACGGTCTTAGCAAGTAGAAAATGCTTATCCAAAAATTTCTTCGCTAAAGCCTACCATGTAGCAATTGAATCCCGTGGTGGAGAATTTAGCCTTTGTTTTTGTCACACCCCAAAGGGTACCCTTAATGCGACTGTCAACCACACTCAATATTAAAGCTTAAGTATGACCACTTCAATCATCCCATAGGCTTCAATATCGGGTGTAAGGCATATGTTCACGATCATAGAGGACCAACTTTGAAACAAGTTGTCTAAGAAGACATTGATATAGCAGTTTAAGAATAGAAATCATAACATAATAACTTGAAATAAGGAAACATATATAAAGGTCTTACAAACATCAAAGGGGCATTCCCCCGCTAAAAGATATAGTTCATCATAGCCTAGAGAAGCCTAATTAAAATAATTATAAGGAGATTTACTTAAAAGTCTAAGTTTACATCTAGTCTTTAACTTTTTCCAAAAACTCCTTAAGCCAAAAGGTAGTACCTAAGAGAAATACCCGCAGGGATTCAACCATAAATGGGGACAGGGGTAAGCTTCTTCGCTTAGTGAAAATTAAATCCACATGTAGAGTACTCAAAAATCAATAATCAACCAAGTTGTTTGATCAAGCATATGAGATGCAAGCAATTACGTGAGTAAACAATACATATGATTTTTCGATAATCATATGTTTGAATGGATTTACCCCTCCATTTGGTGGTTAGGTGTTCCGGGCAACGAAACCATAGTTTGCAAATAATATATTTTGTAGTTTTTTATAGATTCCTACTATTACACCCCGGAGGGTACCCTAAATGTGGCAGTCCGCCACATGTAATATTAAAGCCAATGAATGACAACCTTAGTCATACAGGAGATTCGTTATCACATGCAAGGCGTGCTTCCAAGATTAGTAGGAGACTCACAGGGGTATTACATTTAAGTAGATAATAAAAGCAAGCAAGAACATATATGAATAAACATGAAACCTTCATTTAAATAACAATTCCTTACATCATCTTAGGGGCATTCCCCCATCTTAAAAGTCCGTTACAACTAAAGTATTCTAACTATAACATAAGCCTACTATAGAGATTTTCTTAGAAGTCTATGTTCAAAACTAAATACATATAACTTCTCCCAAAAACTCCTAGTAGCTTAAGCTCGTACCTGGGCATACGGGGCTCCTTGGTGCCAACCAAAGATAATTCATACTGTACAAAAAGCTATAGAGGTAATAAGCAAATCTAGCTTAATGCATAATTCCATCTACAAGACATTTCCATAATTCAAACAAGTATTTAAACAATCATATGAGATGCACCAAACATATGAACAAACAAATACACAAGATTAACCGAAATCATGTGTAGCATGGATTTACGCCCTCCATGTCGAGGGTTGGGAGGTTACAGGCTATACGACCATCAATATTTGCAGATTACGCTCCTGCTCGCCATGTAGACTTCCTAGCTCTTACTGGCCCATGTAGACTTTTTGGCTCCTACTAGCCACTACTACCACTTCCTCATTTTCCCACACGAAGAATAGTAGTGAAACAAATGTTCACAAGTATCATATGCATGAATTCATTTCAGTATATGTTTAACCAAATAATGTTGAATTCAAGTTAAAGGCGATCAACCACAAATTTCATCATATCAATACAAGAATCACACTTCATTTAATCATATCATCTTTCGATATTCTTAACTTACATTCAACCAATCATAAATTCAAGTTACATAACAATTGTTCATTTATCTTTTCCTTAATTTCTAGTGCCACTATTTACAAGCACAAATAAGGAAATGTAACTTTGTAAAGGATTAACTCACTCCATGTCGGTAGATCCTAATCGAAGTAATCTTCCAGGAAAGTGATCTCGGTTCCTCCTCACCTAAACAAGATGAAATACCCAAAATGAGTTTTTCATAGAATTTCTATTCTTGAAAATTCTAAACTTTTCTTAAAATCGCGGTAAAATCTTATAAGAGGAAATTCCAACTTAAAATGGCCATAACTTGCTCATTTTAACTCGAATTTCGCATATAATATACATTTTCTACCTATTCGAAAGATCTATCTGTTTCTAAACTTATTTTTCATCAAACTAAGTCTCTTGAATTCTAAAAAGTGGCGACCAGATTCACCATGAATTTACGTAAACTTGAATTCCTTCTTGTAATAAAAGCTCATTTTGAAGTGATACATATTATAATAAGTAGTAAAACCTTTGAAATGTATATACCTATAGCTATTGACTCATATCAAATGTATGAAATTAATGAAGTTGTCTCAAACTATGAAAAAGTAAGGTCTTTTATAGATTTTGGAAAATGAGAACTTTTGAAATATTTATTTCGCTTTGAAAATATCTTAAGTTACTTCAAATGAGTATTTTCTTATCCTAAATTTTATTTTCGTAATCTCTTTAAATTCCTAAGGAATGATTTTATTTTCTAGGCTTAGTTTCCAAACATTTTAAAAGTAATAATAATTCTATATTTAGAGAAATAATTTCTTTGTTCCCTGAGATTATTCCATTTTGATGAAAAAGAGTTTCTAGCACTTGATGAAAAGTGAAGTTTTTGTAAAACCTTTTGTTATTCAAAAAGTCCTTTCTATGTCATGTATGTTTATAAAAAATTCTTATAAACTCCTCTAGGTTTGTTAAGATGACTTCTTAGTTTTAGAAAAATTTACTTCCTACTTTTATGTTCAAGAAAAGAACCTTTATTTTAAGAAAACCTTTCCTTATTTATTTTGTTAAGACAAGAAATCATTATGTTCATCACATGATATGAATCATAGAGTTATGTAAACAAAAGAAACATAATAACTTGAAAGAATAAGCTAGTAAATAAATAATCAGTATTGAACCTTAGCTTCATCAAGGTATCCTGGGACTAAAAAAAGACTAGTCCCATAAAGAAAAAGAAAATGTTTTGACTTGATGAGGACAAGTCTAAGACTAAAAAGACTAGTCTTAAAAATAACATGAAAGTAAATAAATTGCAAAACAAATGAGCTTATATGCTCTAAAAGATATATATAGCTATATAGATATATTAGATATAAAAGCAACATAAAGAAACTTAATCATGAACAAAAACAAAGTATGAACCTATTGTTGCTTTCTTTAACCTTCATGGTTTAGAAAACACACACTAAGCTCATACTAAGTAAATGAACATAAAGAAAACTTGAAGAAATATTACCTAAAAGAACTAAACTTGAGAGAACTTCTTGGGAGAGAATTCTTGGAGAATTTTAGGAGAGTAACTTTAGTGTAGGAAAGGTGTGAAAAAAGTGGAAGTAAGAGAGGGCATTTATAGGAAAATGTGGGAGATAATTTGTGTTAATTAAATAAATTAAAATAAAACAATTTGGAGAGGAAGAGAAGAGGGCAAGCGCAATTTGAGAGAAAAGGGGGAGGAAATTTTTATTTTTTTGTATTTTTGTTAATTAAAAGTAAGATATGAAATATGTGAAGTTGTATTGGAAATAAAAATTGTAAGAAATAGAGGTATGGGTTGTAAGAGTAGGTTGTAAGAAAAGTTAGAGATAGATAAATAGTGTAAAATAGTAGTAAATAGTGTAATGTAAAGTAGACATGACAATTTAAGTACCGGTAGTAAGAAAATACGCGTATAAATGCGATATCTGATATTTTTAGCTACCAAAAAATTATGAAATTGATATTTTTGAAAATTTTATATTTTTAGGAGTCTAACGGTATATTCGGAATATTTTTACTATTCCGAGCGCCGGGACACATTTTTCAAGAACTGTGTCCAATAGGGTTCAAAACGAGTCGTGGTTTTACTAAACTAATCTTTTTAAGCTTTCTTGGATAATTACGAACTATTCTACTGACTACACTCTTTCTTACTCTCTTAGGGATTTTAAACAGGGACGTCGGAATTGAACGGTTACGATAGATTAGGGTTTTGTTGACTTTGGAATTCCGGTTGATTTCTAATTAGGGTTTAAGCTTTAATTGTTCACAAAACTTCGGGGGTTTACACCTACTAATCGCTAAAATGTAGTTGATTTGGATGCCCACACACCATTTAATTACAAACAATTAAGTCATAGATTACGATTTCAGGTCCTCGACCTCATTACTATGCCCTCATCCCACTAAGGGTATAATAATGAATGCAATATGACTCACTACATGTCATGCATGAATAATTTAATTTAAGTAATCATGGCATAGCATTAATCATTTTATAAGTAACCATAGAATTTGTAGATAGTCAATACTAAACTAAATCATAAAATGATTAGTTAACCAATTCCCGCCTCGATATACTTATCATAACTTCAATCATGTAAGTAAAACAACATGCGCTTTCATATTTTATTTTTCCTAAATCTAGTGTCACCAAGTATCAAGTAAATACAGAAGTACAATTGCGAGAATTTAAACTCACTCAGCCATATTAGAAGCTCTTTAGTCGAAATAGTCCTCCGGGTAGGGTAGCTCGGACTCCATGTCACCTATACAAAAAATACCCGAATTGAGTATTCTTGGAAGATCTACTTAAACTTGCAACTTTATTCTTCTAAGTTCGTCAAAATTCGCATAGAGTGAAATTCCAACTTCAAAATGGCCATAACTTGCTCATTTTAACTCGAAATTTCGCATATTATATACCGATTTCTACCTACTCAAAAAGATATATCCATTTGTTAGGTTATTTCCTACATAAAAGGTCATTTAGGTTGCTAAAAAACCTCAGTATAGATTCAAAATGGAATTTTCCAGATTTTGCAAAAACAATTTTCCAACTCAGCTTTATTTAAAAATCCTTTGGCAAAAACATAGATATATATATATGATTGAAAAATCCTTTGAATATATATATATAAGCTCACTTTATATACTAAAATTTTAATGGTAGTGTCTCAATGATTATTTTCGTAAAAACAATTCATTTTGAAGTGTTGAAACTTAAACTGATAAATTTCTTTTCAAAGTAATTTGAAGAAACTTCATATTTTCCTAGATTATTATAAATAAGTATATTCTTGTTTCCTTTTCCAAAACAAATAAATTTTTCTCTTAACTTTGGTCTTTACCATTTTTACCTCTAGTGATGAAAGAATAATGTTGGTCCCAATAACTAACCAAGGAGGGGGGGGGGGGGGGGGGTGTGAATTGGTTAATAAAAATATTCTAGTAAACTTTATCAAATTCACCAACTTGATTAATCAAACAAAAATGGGTTTTCAAATCTTTAAAATAATAACTTAATAAAAATGTTTTATCTATAATGCAGAAGCAAACAAGTCTAATTTCTATAACAATTGTTTAAGCTCAATCAAGAATATATATTCAAAACTTTTAGTCTCTGATTAGTCTTTGCTTTTTAATTCTTGTGACAATTAGTCTCTTAAAAAGTCTCTGAAACAAGTTCGATTAAACACAAACAAGTAACTATATATGAGAATTAAAAGAGAGTAAGGTAAAAGAATTTGCAAAGCTATTTATAGAGGTTCCGCCTTGAGCGTAGTCCTCTCTTCCAGCACCAAGCCGGGGATCCGGTTGTCTTTACCGGTATGTTCCACTATCCAAGAACCAATCAATGTTACAAGTTGTCTTTTGCCAAAAGCACTTGGCTACAAATGCACTCAGTTTGATCTTCCTAGCTTCCTTCAAGCTAACATCTACCTACTGAGCCTACTTGTAACTCTCAATCTCACAAAGATTAAACAAATCAATTGAGGAAATAATGATAAAGTATCCTCTAATATTTCGGTACAAATGAAAGTGAAAATGATAGTTTTTGCTTGTAAGCTTTGATCGTATGTATTCCTTCTTTTTCGTGTTCTCTTGTTAGTATTTCTCTTTTGATGTTTTGATGATAACAAAATGTTAGTATTTCTCTTTTGATGTTTTGATGATAACAAAAAGATTAAGTATTACTAATGAATTTATTGAGTATGCAGAAATCTCAATTTAATGTGATAAGTGAAGTAAAAGTTTTCAAGAACTAAGTAAGAAGTTATGGAAATTTAAAGATAAATCAGAAAGTAATTCAGAGACAAAATAGAAAGACAAAAGTATTCAGAAGGAAACTCTGAGAGTGAAACGGCTGATCGACAAGACAAAACTACTCAGAAGGCAACTCAGAAGGTGAACTGGGTACAAGAACAGAATTCGCACAAAAAGATCACAGTTCGAATTTTCAAAAATTATTTCATTATTTTGAAGACCCAGTTCCAAAGTTGAGTGTATTTGGGTAATACATTCAAAAGTTCCACAAAGTTGGTATTTATATCCAAGGGGATTCAATTTTTTTTAATCAACGAATAAAATCTCAAGAACTCATGACAGAAAAATCAAATTAATCCGAGATCAGATTATGTCTGATATTTATGGCTTTGGGTTATAATTCAATGATTAAAATATTCTTACATAAAGATTACAGAATTCGTTTTTATCAAGTTTGACAGTCAGATCAAGAAGGAAAATTTCTATCCTATTCTTTGGGATTTAGAAGATATTTCACGAGGATGCCTATCTTCAAGACGGTCAAACAACTATATGGATAAACATCAACGTTTTCAACAGCAAGATAAGATTTGGATAATCATAGAGATATATCAAGCACAAAATCAGGAACTACTGGAGATTATCATCTATCCAATTTTTGAATTCAAATTTAGGGATGCAACCGGGGCGGGTCGTTATAGGGTACCCGCCCGCCCGCCCCGCTAAAAACCCTATAGGGTCAGACCCTATAGGGTTTAGGGTCGGGTTTTGGGTTGTACTCATAACCCGTTGGGAAAACCCGACCCGATTTAATTAAAAAAATTAAAAATTTTAGTTTAAGGAATTTACTTACTTATCATTAGTTGAATGATGCTTTCATATAATATTTTGTTATTCATGTATTGAATCACATGATAGGATATAAATTATATTTACAATTAATAATCACTGACCAATTATCCAGAGAAAATCGGTTTCCATGTGCAACCTTCCCCACTTTTTCAAAATTCATTTCTTCCCATGCAAACAACAAGTATAAAAATTAATTTTCTAAAAAAAAAATAGATATTATATATATATATAATGACAAATAAATCAATAATATATAGATCGTCGTGTAGTTCATTATATTATTATTATATTATATTATTATATATTATTATTATTATTATTATTATATTATTATATTATTATTATTATGAGTTGGATGTATTTTATTATATATATAATATAGATATATAAGTCTTCTAATAATTTTAGGCAATGACATGTCTTGAGTTATTGACTTTATCTTATATATTCATTTTCATGTTTAATAATTTTTTACCTGTCTTTAACGTTTCTAATTTTTTTTTAAATAAAAATTAGGATCTTATCAACTCCATGAAATTTTTGCCCTCCTCAACATGCCTCACTACAATAATAATTTAATGAATAATAAAATGATGCATTTAATTATGTAATATTAAACGGGTCGGGTTCGGGTCGGGGCGGGTTCCTAAATAATCGGGTCGGGTCGGGTTCTGGGACACCCAATGTAATCGGGTCGGGTTTGGGACAGGTGACCGACCCGAACCCGACCCGTTTACATCCCTATTCAAATTCGCTAGCCGTTTCCAACCGAAGAAGAAGGAGAATTTTACAATTAAATATCTGGAAGACATGAAGACAGAGGTGTGTGTGAAAAAGACGAGAATAATCAAAAGCCTTTGAGAATCTCTTGCTAAAATTACTGTCATTCGGATTTTCTTTGAGCTGAAATTTTAGAAACGTTTATTCTTTGTTTCAAAGCATTGTATATCTCGAATGAGATTTGTGTAGAGTGAGAGTTACATTTAGTCTCTGTAGATCAGTAAATAGCTTGAGTGAAGCTAGATAGGCTGAGCAGAGTGTTTGAAGTTCTTTGTTGAAGAACAAGCTTGTATTCTCATTTCTTTTGGATATAGTGGAACATACCGGTGTGGAATACCGGGTCCCCGGCTTGGAGCTGGAAGAGAGGATTGACGCTCGAGGCGGAACCTCTATAAATCGATCTTGCAATCTCTTCTCTACCTTATCTTTTTAATTTCGTGCATATTTTATTGTTTATTCTTGCTGCATTATAAACTCAGAAGACCAGTCAGAGAGTAACTGGAAATTTAAGTTCTACTGAACATTGAACTCAGAAGATCAGTCAGAGAGTAACTGGGAGCAAAATAAAATTTTTTTGAACATATTTTTTAATTATTTGCGAACTTGATCTTGTCTGATATTATTCGAAATTTATCAATATTTGTTTAAAATAGAGTTTTAGAAGCCATTTAATTTGAGTAACTAAGTAGAGTGAATTTGGTTGAATTTAAAAAGGGTTAAATTTTATTAAATAACCAATTCACCCCCCTCTTGGTTATTCTTTCGGGACCAACAATTGGTATCAGAGCGGTTCTCTTTTGATTAATTGAGTGATCTTTGAAAATGGCTGATAACAACATTGCAATGAACAAGGCTCCTTTCTTTGATGGCACGAATTTTGCATATTGGAAAATGCGGATGTCCACATACATTAAAGCTAATGACTTTGACTCTTGGCAGGTTATCTCACATGGTGATCATACTGTAACGATTTCCGATGATGAAGTGTTGACTCCACCAGAGAAGAGGCTGATTGAGACAAATTCCAAGGCTAAGAATCTCTTACTCATGACTATTGCATCATCTGAATTTTATGTGATATCATGTTGTGAAACTGCAAAAGAAATATGGACACTTTATGCATGACATATGAAGGAACTGAAACTATAAAGATACTAAGATTAATGCATTACTTCAGAAATATGAGCTTTTTAAGTTCAAATCTAATGAGAAAATAAAGGATGCATTTGATAGATTCACTGCCATATCTAATGAACTGACATCACTTGGTAAGAAAATCCCTGAACCAGATTTGGTGAGGAAAATGCTTAGAATTCTTCCTAGAACGTGGGATGCGAAAAAGACCGCTATTGAGGAGGCTCAAGACTTGAAGAGATTGACTCTTAGTCAGCTGAAAGAAAAACTCATGGCGTATGAATCTCACTTGGACACCACGGAAGAAGCTGAAACAAGCAAGAAAGCCATAGCTTTCAAAGCTAAGAAAGTCAGTGAAGCAGAAACCGAAGATGATGATGACAGTGATGATGAAGACATTACTTTGCTGGCACGAAGGCTCAATAAAATGCTCAGGAATAAAAGAGGTAAAAAGTTCAAATTTACTAAAAGAAAAACTTACAAAGGTGATGCAGGTGAACTATATGAGAAAAAGAACAAAGAAAAGAGAAGAAGGAAATCATTTGCTATGAATGTAAGAAGCCAGGACATATAAAGTATGAATGTCCATCTCTCATTGAAAAAATGAAGAAGTTCAAAAAGAAGAACAAAGCGATGATGGCAACCTGGAGCGACTTGGATGAGTCAGAAGCTGACTCAGAAGCTGCAAGTGAAGATGAAGAAGAAGCCAACTTGTGTTTAATGGCAGCATCCGAGGTAAACTCTGAGTCTGATGCTGATATGACAGATAGTGAGATATATGTAGAAATGAACAAATTGTTAAAGGCTCTCAAAAAGGCTAATGTAAGAATATCTAAGTTAGACATTGAAAATAAGGCTTTAAAAAATGAGAAAGATGTCTTGAAACAAACAAACAAATTGCTTATTGATGAAAATGACACTCTGAAAATTGACAATGAAAAATTGCATGTAAATTCTGGTAATCTAAGAAAAGAAAATGGTGTTTTGAAGGATGAAATTAAAGATCTAAAAGTAAGATTTGAAGATCTGTCAAAAACCATTAAAAGCACCTTCAATAAGTTTGATGAGAGTGATAAAAAATTAAATATGCTACTTTCTAGTCAAAGAATTGGAAACAATAAATATGGACTTGGATATGAAATTGAAGTAGTTCTAACCATATGAAAAAGACTGTATTTGTGAAAGCAAAGGAAGTTGCATGTAATCAACAACCTGTTATCAGAAGGGAAACAATGAATAGACCCATAAACAATAATAACAGAAGGTACCTCAGAGTGTGCCCTGAACAAAGATATCAAGTCAGAGGCAACCTCAGAAGGTCCAGTCAGCGATACACTCCAAGGTATCCTAGACAAAATAGATGGAACCAGGTAAATGCAAGATATAATTTAAGACCTACCTATACTTGTTTCTTCTGCAATAAAGTAGGACACATTGAAAAGTATTGCTTTTATAAAAGAACAAGCTCAATTCGAATCAAGTAAATAATAAGGAGAAAATGAGCTTATCTTATCAAGGACCCAAGCTTGTCTGGGTTCCTAAAAGGGTTTGATAGCCTTTTATGATTAATTGCAGGAACAAGGAGCAAAATAAAAGGAACTTGGTACCTAGACAGTGGGTGCTCAAGTCATATGACAGGTGATGTTTCCTTGTTTACAAATTTAGTATGGAAAGAAAATGGTTTGTAAGATTTGGAGATAATAATAAAGGTAAGATTATAGCCACAGGTATGATTGGTTATCCACCACATGCTATAGAAAATGTTTCACTTGTAAAAGGACTAAAACATAATTTGTTAAGCATAAGTCAATTATGTGACAGAGGATATAAAATGATTTTTGAGAAAAGTAAATGCTATGCATATGATGATAAAGGTATTAAAATGTTTGAAGGATTTAGAAAGAAAAATATTTATCTAATTAAACCATCTGATATGGATGTTGAGTGTTGTTTTCTTTCTATATCTGATAATGTGCATTTATGGCATAAAAGACTTGGACATGTAAATTTTTATCAACTCGAAAAGTTATCCAAAAAGAATCTTGTTGCTGGATTACCAAAAATGATTTTTAAACAAGATATTAAATGTGATACATGTCTTAAAAATAAAATGGTATCAGCTCCTCATAAAAGTAAAAATGTAATATCTACCAAAAGACCTTTAGAATTGTTACATATGGATCTCTTTGGTCCAACAAGAGTTTCAAGTATTGGAGGAAGCAAATATGGACTTGTTATAGTTGATGACTTCTCAAGATACACTTGGGTATTGTTTTTGAAAAGTAAGACTGATACTTTTGATGCCTTTCAAATTTTTGCAAAACAAATTCAAAATGAAAAAGGTTTTTCAATTATTTCTATAAGATCAGATCATGGTACAGAATTTGATAATGCTCAATTTATTTCCTTTTGTGATGAATTTGGTATAAGTCATAATTTCTCTGCCCTTACACACCACAACAAAATGGTGTTGTTGAAAGAAAAAATCGAATAATACAAGAAATGACACGTTCAATGCTTAATGAAAGCGTGTTGCAAAGAATTTATGGGCTGAAGCTGCTGCAACAGCATGTTATATCATAAATAGAGTTTATATTAGACCTTTCACATCAAAAAAGCATATGAAATTTTTCGAGGAAGAAAACCAAATGTTTCTTATTTTCATGTGTTTGGTGCCAAATGTTTTGTGAAAAAGAACATTCATAATCTTGGTAAATTTGATGAACGTTCCGATGAAGCAATATTTTTAGGATATTCATTGAATAGTAAAGCATATCGGATTTTCAATAAAACATCCAAAGTTATTGAAGAATCAATAAATGTGCGTTTTGTTGAAGAAATTAAAGATGATTGTGATGATGATAATACAACTGTGTTTTTGAAAAATGCTACTA
Source organism: Combretum micranthum (assembly GCA_024138025.1). Classification (NCBI taxonomy): domain Eukaryota; kingdom Viridiplantae; phylum Streptophyta; class Magnoliopsida; order Myrtales; family Combretaceae; genus Combretum; species Combretum micranthum. The sequence continues at coordinate 4,740 of JAMXBD010002498.1, read as the reverse complement.
ATGATGCTACTGTATCAGAATCACCCAAAGAAAAATCACCTAAAGAAACAATGATATCTGATTACTCAGAAGCTAGATCAGAAGGTCAAACAGAAGGTAATACAGATGCTAGTGCTAATACACCAGAAAGCTCGAATGCTTGGAGATATAAAACGGCACATCCACCTGAATTAATAATTGGTAAAGTAGATACTGGTGTTAGAACTAGATCAAAACTAAAAGATTTTGAAAGTCACTTTGCTTTATTATCAGAAATTGAACCAAATTGTGTTGAATCTGCTTTGATTGATGATAATTGGATAAATGCCATGCAAGATGAATTAAATCAATTTCAAAGAAATAATGTATGGAATTTAGTGCCTAGACCATTAAATAAATCTGTTATAGGTACTAAATGGGTATTTAAAAATAAATTAGATGAAAATGGCAAAATAGTAAGAAACAAAGCTAGACTTGTAGCAAAAGGTTATTCTCAAGAAGAAGGAATAGATTATGATGAAACTTATGCACCTGTTGCTAGGTTAGAAGCCATACGTTTGCTACTTGCTTATGCATGTTTTAAGAATTTTAATTTATTCCAAATGGATGTAAAAAGTGCATTTTTAAATGGTTATATTAAAGAGGAAGTGTATGTTGAGCAACCACCAGGATTTGAAGATCCTTTCAAGCCTGAATATGTATATAAATTAAGAAAAGCTTTGTATGGACTCAAACAAGCCCCAAGGGCATGGTATGAAAGACTTAGTGATTTCTCATCACGAGTGGATTTCAAAGAGGTAATGTTGATACAACCTTATTTTTGAAACATTATAATGAAGATATATTGATTGTACAAATTTATGTTGATGATATAATTTTTGGATCTACTAATGAGAAATATTGTCAAGATTTTGCAAAGCTTATGCAGGCTGAATTTGAAATGTCTATGATGGGAGAATTGAATTTCTTCTTGGGTCTACAAATCAAACAAACTAAAGAAGGAATCTTTCTTCATCAAGAGAAATATACAAGGCAAATTCTGAAAAAGTTTGGTTATGAAAACAAAAAACAAGTGACTACACCAATGAGTACTTCAGTCAGGTTAGATGCTGACTCAGAAGGTAAGAAAATCAATGAAAAACTTTATAGAAGCCTTATTGGATCTTTGTTATATCTTACTGCTTCAAGGCCAGATATTTTGCTTGCTGTGTGTATATGTGCTAGATTCCAAAGTAGTCCAACTGAAAATCATCTAAAAGCTGTTAAAAGGATATTTAAATATATTGCATGTACTGCAAAATTAGGATTTGGTATCCAAAGAATCAAAATTTTGAATTGATTGGTTTTTCTGATGCTGATTATGCTGGTTGTAAGATAGATAGAAAAAGTACATCTGGAACTTGCCAATTTTTAGGAGATAAATTGATTTCATGGTCTTCAAAGAAACAAAATTCAGTTGCTTTATCTACAGCAGAAGCTGAATATGTATCTCTTGGAAATTGTTGTGCTCAAGTTCTTTGGATTAAACAACAAATGCAAGACTATGGTGTTGAAAATAAATTTATTTCGATTAAATGTGATAATACAAGTGCAATTAATCTGACAAAGAATCCAGTTCATCATTCAAGATCAAAACACATTGAAATTAGACATCATTTTATACGAGAGCATGTAGTTAATGGAAATGTGTGTATTGATTTTGTTCCAACTGAAAATCAACTTGCAGATATTTTTACTAAACCCCTTGATAAAACCAGATTTGAATTTTTGAGAAATGAGATTGGAATGTGTTATCCTTTTTAATATTTTTATATTCATATGTTTTTTCTCTTAAAATATATATATATATAACAATAAGAATAGTAAATAAATTAATAAACTTTGTGTTTGTGATATTGAATTCGGATGATTATGGAAAACGTGCAAGAAAAGTGAATCATTAATCACGTCTCCATTTTCCCACGTCTTTCAAACGGCCAGAACGTGACTCTTCCATTTCCCTGTGCTGCTGCTATTCGTCCTCCAACGTTCTTTCTTTTTCTCAAAACTTCAAAATTCTCTCTCATTTCGCGCTCTCTTTCGCTCTTACAAACCCTAACATGGCACCACGAAAATCATCAAGATTAGCTTCAAAAGGTCCTAAGGGCAAAGTTGTTAAAGGAACTATAGAGATTCGTGATGAATCTTCTGATTCAACACGAACACTCTCTGAACTCAAGAAGTAGAGAGAGAAGACGAAAAAGAAGGATGAATCTGTCGAAGTTGAACAAACCACCCTGAGACAGAGCAAGGAAAGGAAAAAGATTCGTCTTCTTGAATCTTTAGATGTTACTACCCCAGAATCTGAAGGAAAGACTAAGAAGGGTTCAAACCTAAACCAGACGGTGACTCAGAAAGTTCTAAGGAAGAATGACTGAGTCACAGCAAAAGAAAGAAAGTTCGAAAAAAGGAAAATGTCTTCAAGATCCCCAAAGAAAATGTCAGAAGCAAAGAAGAAGAAGACAGGAAGTTCTTCTAAGAAAAGGTATGGGAATATCAAGATTCTTGATAATTCGTTCATAGACTTTTTCTTCTAAGAAAAATGGGTTCTATTGGAACCATTGGCTAGATAAAATAGGATGTCGAAATCTGTGTAATTTGTCTAGTGAAGTTGCTGGAGAAGTTATCAAGGAATTTTATGATAACTTGACATTGTCGGATGGACTGAAGTTGAAGTCTGAAATAGCTGGGCAAAAAGTTAAGATAACTAGGAAAGACCTTATTTCATGTTTTGGTATGAAAGATGAAAGGATGATGACTTCTTTGTATCCATTAAGAAAAATGATCTGTTTCGTGAAATAAATGATGGAGTGGGAACATATTCTGAAAAAGATGTGTTTAATACTGAGTTTAGTTTGTTGATAAGGCTGCTACACAAGATAGTTGTAGACTGTTTGCTTCCAAAGAATGGTAGTTCTACTACGATTAATAAAACGAAGCTATTGTCATTCTGGCAATAAAAGAAATTTAAAGCTTGATCTACCATCTTTGATTCTGAAGCATTTGTGGAAAACTAAGTTTAATATGCCTTATGGAAGCATGTTGATGAAGTTGCTGAGGTTTAAGAAAGTAAAGCTGCCAGATAATGCTAAGTTTCCTCAAATCTGAAAAGAATTGGGGAAATTGTGCTTATGAGAATGAACATCAATGTTAAGCACAAATTCTGGTTTGCTAAGGATGGAGCTTGGTATGTTCATCCTAAGTTCAGCAAAAGAATTTTTGATTGGGAGAAAATTAAGTCTGCAGTTGAGGGGGAGCACTTACTAAGAGCAGATAGTGGCTCAGAAGGTGATAAACAAAAGAAGGATAAGGAGAAATCTCCAATGCGAAGAGCAGGAAAGGAGGTTATGAAGAAAAGAGAAGGAAGAAACCTGCAATCATGACTGGAGGGAAGTTTGAAATTAAGGAAGGTGAAGGAAAACATCTGGACACTGACTCAGATAGTGACTCAGAGGGCATCTCTGTTAAGGTCCAGGAGAAACATCAAAATCGCATTTTAAGACAGCTATTCTTGACTGATGGAGAAAAGATTTGCTGAGATGAAGGCTGAAGTAGAACACATGTTCGAGGACATGTTTACAGATCCTACTCATGGCTCTGTTTCATCTCCACCTCCACAACATGATTCTGTCCCTTCTCCACCAGACTTTGATGCTGAAATGAATGTTGATCCTCCTGAGAAGTCTGAAGCTTCAATCCCTGACAGTGAAGTTTCACCACCTCTCACCAACAGTGGAACCAGATGTTCAATCCTTTCAGCTGATTCCTATCTCTCAACCCTCTTCAACATCCGAACCACAACAAACTCCTCAAATCATTCTTTCTGATGTTCTGATAGAGTATCTGCAATCATTCAATCCGGATTTAATTCTCCTCCACCTCCTGAAAGCTCAACTCTACCTATCGTTAGGTATTCTGGACGGAAGAAGACCACAGCTAGGAAATCAGTCAAGCCTATTAAGAAGACTAATTTTCTTTCTGCTGTTTCAGTCTGTTATGTTTTTTTAAGAACTCAGTTGTTATGATCCTTTTAATTCCAATGCATTTCTTTCAGACTATTTGCTATTCTCTTTTATGGTATTTATTCTATTGCTGATAACAAAAAGGGGGAGAAGATATTAAAACAAAGATAATCATGCAAATAATGTTTGATGAATACTTATGCGATTGATGAATGAATTTATGTGCGATGCAAATGTTTGTGCAGGTTATATGCGATGAATGAATTTATGTGCGATGCAAATGTTTGTGCAGGTTATATAACTCGTATTTTAATTACTGAATTATCTCTGGATTATGCAAATTATGCAAATGAATAGAGTTATCATAATTTTTTTGTTTTAATAGATAGGTTTTGTTATCATCAAAAAAGGGGAGAATGTTAGTATTTCTCTTTTGATGTTTTGATGATAACAAAAAGATTAAGTATTACTAATGAATTTATTGAGTATGCAGAAATCTCATTTAATGTGATAAGTGAAGTAAAATTTTCAAGAACTAAGTAAGAAGTTATGGAAATTTAAAGATAAATCAGAAAGTATTCAGAGACAAATAGAAAGACAAAAGTATTCAGAAGGAAACTCAAGAGTGAAACGGCTGATCGACAAGACAAAACTACTCAGAAGGTAACTCAGAAGGTGAACTGGTACAAGAACAGAATTCGCACAAAAGATACAGTTCGAATTTTTCAAATATTATTTCATTATTTTTGAAGACCCCAGC
>JAMXBD010002497.1:0-190283 GCA_024138025.1 Combretum micranthum | reverse complement strand
AAAGACATAATACATTAAAACGCCTAAGGATATCACTAAGGCAACTTGGCATCCCTCATGGGCAGACAAGAAATGACAAATTTTAGGTTTAAACTTTCAGACCTTGAAGCGGTCTAACATTATCGTTTGCACCAACCCATGTCTGTTGTTAAATATAGTGAAGATGTTTAGGTGTGTAAAATGCTTGAGGCATGCAAGGCACTGTCCTTAAGGATAATTCGCCAAATGTAGATGTATCCCCCAGAATTCAACAAGTGCTCTAGCAAAGTTAGGTAGTCAGAACAACAGAAAAAAAGGAACCCAGCAAGAGAGAAGAAAAGGGAAAAATATAATTTCGAGAAAGAGAGAGATAAGCTATATAAAAAAATATATATTAAAAGAAAATGGTTCTTATTGTTAAACAATATATGGGGAAGATATTTTTAATAACGGATAGATAAGATTATTTTGAAAATGGCCGAGATATTGGTGTAGTGGAGGTTGTGATGCATATATCATGGTAACTAAAATTTGAAGTGGTCAAAATGATTGTTTTCGGATAAGATCAATATTATCCAACAAATATTATCCGAAATTCATTAAAATAATATATATACAGAAATAAAATATTCATATGAACCGGACCGAAACTCATGACCATACGTGTGGGAGAGGGGGAGGGGGCACAAATCCATGAATTTACACTAACCCGATCCATGTTTTGTGCGCTCAGCCCATACCCTTTCACTAATTATTTATAAGCCCACATAAAAAAAGAAGTTAATAAACAATGACAAACAACAAGATCTAAGGAATGTGGAACTTATTCATTTTAAAATACTACTAATAATATATAACAAGAAGCTACAATGTTGATGCTTTCGTATATCTTATATATACAAGGCATTTTCTACCAAGCTGCTTTGAAACACATCGGTTCACGAAAATGCATATTATAGTAGAAGAATACATAGAAATCTATGCAAAACAAAAGTGTAGTTCATCATTATCGTATAGACATAGTGATAGGATATTGTCTATGGAATCGTTGATTCATTTTTATATTTTATGGTATTGATCAAAATTATCCTTAATTCATAAAAGAAACATGCATACAATATATATATATATATATATACACCTTTTTTTCTTTTCCTTCTTGTAAATTTTTAGTAACGATAATGAAATTGATCGTTTTTACCTTATAAAGACGAATGAGATTCCCCTTAAAGTGGGAATTATCATATTCAAATATTACGATTTTGATTTCTAAAAATATTGCAAACATTGGAAAAGATTTAAATTCGGAATCCCCTCTCATACTATGCAACATTACTCTTTTACGATAATATGACTATCTATAATATTCTTAATATTTTTTTTTTCTCATTAGTTACACTGTCTAACTAATTTGCTTAGCAAATACCTAATTTGGAATATTAGAAAATTATAATATAAACAAACTCGATTCAGCTATTAAATTTGCCTATATATTGTTTACTTCCTTATTGGGTGCAAAAATTAATTATTATTTTTGCAGCAAACATTCCGATTTCTCTTTATTTACGCTCAATATTATTTAAAGACAATGATCTTCGATCGATAACCAGCGGCAAATAGCTATTGGAGCCCCGTTGTCATCATCTCGTTCTACCCAGTTCCAACATGCATGTATGGTATCCGTCACTACTTGTAGAAGGTGATGTTGTCAAATAGCAAGAAGATGACGCAGCTGATGGCCTCATAAAGAGAAAGGGTATGACGTCAACCAAATTTAGTCTGAATACGCAGATGAGGAGGATACGTTGGTTTGTTCATAGTCCAAAATGGATTTGACAAGAATGGTGGACGAAGAAATAGAAAATATGGTTTCATTACATTTACATACAGGAAATTAACACGATAACAGAAATCCAAGAAGACGCTTACGTGTTCAACCATGATCATAGCCACCAAACTTATCTAAATAGCTTTTATTTGTGCGCTAGGTACATGGTTTCACACTAAGAAAATTGATTTTTAGAATCAGAAATTTTTGTTATAAAAAATTATTAAGATCAATTTATTTATACCATTAGATTCAGCAATGCTAATTTTTATGACAAAAACTAATTTCAGGCATCTAAAAAATACATTTTAGATTTTAACCTATAATATTTTGAGTTTTTTTTTTCTTTTGCAATACTGATCAATCCATTTCTAATGTTTAGTTGCCTTTTAGTTTATATGATTAACATTGTATTAATTAGAAGAATAAAACGAATTAAAATTTGTATCTCATATTAGGATAACATAATATGATATTATTGAGTCTAATATATCATTATAGTTCAGTAAGATTGTAACTTTATGATAGATAAAATCTCTCCCTCACTATATATTTTACATAATTATTTAGGTAAGTAATTATTTTCAAATATTATTGTTTATATTTGTATTGTTGATAAGAAACATATAATTGAAGTTTTTCAATTAAATGTATTTTTTAAAAATAAATAATGGTTCGAACCACATACCAAATCATATCAAACCGCATTCTATATTTAGGTTCAAATTTAAAAAAAAAAATTGTAATATATGGTTCAGCTTGGTTCAAAAAGATGAACCAGATCAAACTATATTATGTACATCCCTAATGTAACTAGACCTCTAATGTATAAGGTGCTTTTTCTTCTTAATAAATCTTTACTTAAAAAAAGAAAGGAAGAAAAAACTATTTGCCCATTTTGTATAGTACTGTCCCTTTCTCCTTATATTAACCTATCCTATCTATCAAACACTATTTAAAATTTAATCTGTTCTTATTTCTTAATGGTCACGTCAAGGTTATCACCATATTAACGGGCAATTTCTTTCTATTGTAGTTGGTAGGGCTTGGGTAAATATTTTTTGGACAATTACAAATTTGCAATACCGTATTATTGTTTTTGTTTTATACGTGATGTATGGGAATGAGATTAGCTTCCAAACTTTTCTCATAATTAGTTGAATGAGATAACCGTGAACGAAATGAAAGTAATTAATAAAAAGGGGTTTGATCCATGTAAATGACTAGTTGTTAAAGGTGATGATAAGTTGTCATCACCACGGGCCGATTCGGATCTAGACCCTATTGGGAACAGACGAGTTCTGGTTCTTCTTCTCAAGAATTAGTCTGATCACCCAATCTATACTGGGCCACTTCTTAAACCATCTAGTTGTTGGTTTACCAGCATATTTTATTTTAATTGTCATATTAGCAATATTTAATTAAGATACACATTGAAAGCTTTAAAGAAGATCATAAAGGAAAAAAATAGTCCCGCATTATTTATAAATGAGATCGTTATTTTTGGTAAAATTGTATGTAAAAAAAATCATACATATTTTTAAAATGCTTTTGTTATAAATAATACATTAAATACTATTAATTAATAATAGTCTATTTCTATTTATATGTGTTGGGTTATAGATTCAGTTCATATGGGTCTATAATAAGCAAATCCTAGGTATATAGCATATGCTTGGAAGAAAAGTGGAAAAACAAGGAGTTTTTGTGCAAACAAGGCCATGGAATAATGCAAGCCGCCAGCATAAAAAAGTGCATAGCCAACCTGTGAATTGTGTGGAAATTGCAAATTTCGCCGAAAGCACGCGTTAAGCTAGGCCGGCTTCAAAGTTGCCAGCTTAGGGAGGCTACGCCACCGGTGCAGAGGAGAAGGCCGCCAATGTACGGGCAACGTTGAAAATGTCGAAATTGCAACATGCAATCTAAGCCGCCAGCTTTGTTTTATAATGTGCCAGCTTTCATTTGCTCGAATTGTTTTCCTTGTTTATATTATTCATTCATGTTTTGTCTTGTCACATTACAGAGAGAGACATATAGAGGCTATCTCACAACCTAGAGAGAGAATCTAGAGAGAGAAAATCCATTTGTAGTTGTTTCCACCTGGTTATTAGTGAGATTGATCGATCCACTAGCTGTGACTAATGAGACAAATTGTAATCCCATTTTTCATGGTAGAAGACTTGTGCTTGTGGCGTTCCCATGGTTTTTCCCATGTTAGGTTTTCCACTAAAAAATCCTGGTGTTATTTCAATTTCACATTTTTTATTTATATTTTGTTGATTGTTAATTGCTTTGGCAAGAGGAAAAGGTCAGATATAGTCCTAACAAGTGGTATTAGAGAACCAGGTTGAAAGAAAAAAAGGAAATCTAGGGTTTTTGTCAAAGAAAGTGCAACCATTGTTGAATCATCAAGATCGATGATTAAGTTAACCTCATCAAATTATTTGATCTAGAAGTTTATGAAGGAAGATCTTTTGTATTGCAAAGATCTGTATTTACCTTTAGGCGGTAATGCTGCAAAACCATAGGACAAGTCTGATGCAGATTGGGCAATTTTGCATAGAGAGATTGGTGGATATATCTGGTGGTGGGTTGATCAAAGCATCCACCATCACATTGCTCAGGAGACCACGGTTGATGTCCTATGAAGGAAATAAGAGTCCATGTTTAAAAGATAGATAGCCTTAAACAAAACCTCATTGATAAGGAAAGTAGTGAATCTAAAATACAAGGATGGCTCTAATATGTCTGAGCACTTGAGTGTGTGTCAAGAGCTTGTGAATCAACTAACGGCTATGAAACTTGTCCTTGACGATGAAATTCAAGCACTATTGTTGTTGAGTTCATTGCCTGAAAGTTTGGAGACCTTGGTTGCATCGGTTAGTAATTTAGCTCCAGATAGAGCACTTACACTTGAGATGGTGAAGGATAGTTTGTTGAATGAAGAGGCCATAAGGAAAGATATGGGGATAAATACTGAAACTCGAGCATTTGTAACTGACAAGCCACACAGATGTGGTAGAAGCAAGATTAGAGGCCCAAATGATAAATCTAACAAATCGGAAAGATCCAGAGGAAGATCTAATTCAAGAGGAAGATAGAATCTCAAATGTTTATATTATGACAAGTTAGGGCATTTTGAGAGAATGTAGAAAGTGGAAGAGAGATTAGAGTAAGGATAAAGATGAAGATAAAAGTGAAGACACCACTGCTGCAGTAGCAGATGATGAGATTGTCGTTACCTAAGATGAAGACTGTGTTAGTTTTGTAGGTCATGATAGTGATTAAGTCATAGCCTCTGGTGCCTCTTTTCATGTGACTGCACATGGTGATTTTTTCTCATCTTATATTGTTGGTAATTTTGGTAATGTTAGGATAGGAAATAATGAAAATTCTAAGATTGTAGGCATTGATAATGTTGTTTTGGAGACTAACACTGGTTGCAAGTTCATACTTAGGGATGTGAGACATGTTCTAAACATCCGCTTGAACCTGATTTCTGCAAGAAAGCTAGATGATGAGAGCAATCATAGTCACTTAGGTGAGGGAAGATAGATGCTCACTAATGGTTCTCTTATTGTTGCTAAAAGAAAGAAATACAATACCCTTTACCTAATGTCAACAAAACTGGGAAAAGATATGTCAATTTGACAAATGAAGCTTCTATGGATTTATGGTGCAAAAGACTTGGTTACATGAGTGAGAAAGGGCTTCCAATACTTGTAAAGAAGTAGCTACTACTTGATATCAAAAGTATTCCTCTGAAGACTTGCATAGATTGTCTTACTGGTAAACAACACAGGGTTGCATTTTAGAGAAATCCACCTTCCAGGAAACCTCATGTATTGGATTTTGTTCATACAAATGTTTGCTATATGAAAGATAGGTCAGTAGGGGGTGCTTTATATTTTGTTACATTTATTGATGATCACTCTTGAAAGCTTTGGACTTATGCTTTGAAGTCCAAAGATCAAGTGTTGAATGTTTTTAAGCAGTATCAATCTAGAGTAGAAAGAGAAACCGGGAGGAAATTGATTTGTGTTATAGCAGAATGGTGGGAAATATAGAGGACCATTTGAGGAGTATTGCAATGCTCATGGGATCAAACTGGAAAAGACTGTTCCAAAGACCCTACAGCATAATAGTGTTGCTGAAAGAATGAATCGCACCATCATTGAGAGAGCGAAGTGCATCTTATCACAAACCAAGTTGCCTAAGTCATTTTAGGGTGAAGCGATGATGATTGTTGTTGATTTGATAAATTTATATTCCTCATATGTTGTTGATGGAGATATCTCTGAGAAAGTTTGGTCAGGTAAAGATATATCTTATGATCACTTGTGTATTTTGTTTGCAAGGCATTTATTCATATTCCAAAGAATGAGAGAGGGAAGCATGATGCTAACTCCAAGCAATACATTTTTCTTGGATATGCACATGAGGAGTATGGATATAGGTTATGGGATCCAATAAAGAAAAAAGGCGATCAGGAGTATAGATGTGGTCTTTCTAGAAGACCAAACAATTAAAGACATTGAGAAGCTTGAAAGGAAAAATCCTTAACGCAAATCCCTACAAAGGTGATCCAAGGTAAAGAGCATTGGACGCTGTTAAATAGATTCTTAGATATCTCAAGGGCACTTCTAGGTTATGTTTGCAGTTTGGAGGTGGTGGTAAGCTTGTATTGGAAAGGTTTTCAGATGCTAATATGGTTGAGATTTGGATTCTAGGAAATCCACTTCTGGTTATTCGATTACACATGCAGGAGGAGTTGTGTCAGGCAATCTAAGTTGCAAAAAGTATTGCTCTATCTACCATTGAGGCAAAATATGTAGCTATGACTAAAGCTTGCAAGGAGATCTTGTGGATGAAAAAGTTTTTTGAAGAATTGGGTCAAGAGTAGGAAACCTTGAAGATGTTTTGTGATAGTCAGAGTGCGATACATCTGATCAAGAATCCAATATTCCATTCTAGATCCAAACATATTGATGTCAAGTACTGTTGGATTCAGGATGTACTTGAGTCAAAACAGTTGAAGCTTGGGAAGATCCATACTAATGATAATGCATCAATATGATGACCAAGGCTCTATCCAAGAGAAGCTTATCTATTGCAAGAAAGTTGCAGTGTGGGAACCCCCCATATGAGCTGAAGGGAGATTGTTTCGGTTGTAGATTCAGCTCATATGGGTCTACAACTAGCAACTCCTAAGTATATGGCATATACTTGGAAGAAAAGTGGAAAAACAAGGAGTTTTAATGCAAACAAGGCCTTGGAACAATGTAAGCCACCGACCTAAAAAAGTGTACAATCAGCCTTTGAATTGAGAGGAAATTGCAATTTTTGCCAAAAGCACGCATTAGACTAGGTTGCCTTCAAAGCCACCGACCTAGAGGAGAAGGCCGTTGGTGTACGGGCGACGTTGAAAATGCTAAAAATTGCAACATGCAATATGAGCCCTCAGCTTTGTTTTATAATGTGTCAGCCTTCATTTGCTTGAATTGTTTTCCTTGTTTTATATTATTCATTCCTATTTTGTCTTATCACATTACAGAAAGAGACACAGAGAGGCTATCTCACAACCTAGGGAGAGAATCTAAAGAGAGAAAGTTGTTTGTTGTTGTTTCCACCTGTTGATTGGTGAGATTGAGTAATCCACTAGCTGTGACTAGTGAGACAAATTGTAATCCCATTTTTCATGGTGGAAGATTTGTGCGTGTGGTAGTCCCATGGTTTTTTCTGTATTAGATTTTCCAAGTAAAAATCCTAGTGTTATTTCAATTTCGCATTTTTTATTTATAATTTGTTTATTGTTAATCTCTTTGGTAAGAGGAAAAGGTAGGATCTTTTTCTAACAATATGAAAAGTGGTCTAAATAATGAATGTTATTTACTTTTTTTTTTAATTTATGCATTATTTTCTAATTTATATTTGTTAATGTTCCTTTGAAACCTTTTTCTCTTTTTTTTTTTTTTTTTTTGTTAACAAACCATGTGGACTTGTTGTGTCTAAATTGGTTTATTGCTGGGCACACGAATGGGTTCATGATTGGATCGGATTCTGCCATCGATTCGGATTTAGATCTTTGACCCGGTAGGGAAGGATAGAAGAGTTACGGTTTCAAACCAACCTTATGGCAATGCCTAATAGCAGGTTTATACCATTTAAGAATGATATGTTCATATACTAGTATTGAAAAAGCATTAAAAATTTTCAAGGTGTGGCAATGTTTTGTAAATAATCATAATAATATTTTTTTAAAAAGTTATTATTTATTATTTATTTACTTAAATATTATTATTATTATTATTATATTATTATTATTATTATTATTATTATTATTATTATATATAAGGGTGTGATAGTTTTGTGTGGTGGGTTACTGTAGCTGGCCGATCACATATGATAGGCATGGCAGTCAACCCGAGAGAAGTCCTAAATTGATGACACGTGTAGGATGTTGTAAAGAGAGGCATGGGAGGAGGAACAAGTAAACCCGATTTCTTGAGTACACGAGTGTGATAGAAGATCAAATCAAGTAGACTCAATCGTTTTTGACTCGTTCTTAGTAGAATAGATGCTTTGATCTTTCTTGAAGATGTTTCAGCAGAGTATCTGCATTGCTCTCAATCTTAGCAATCTGCAGAATGCCCCCAAATGAGAGGAGAAACATCTTATTTATCGATGTTGGAGGCTAGCAGTAGCCGTTGGATGAATCCAGATGGATGGTTGAGATGAAGTATTGCTTGTAGCCATTGGATCTCTTTTATGAATCCGACAACCAAAATCTATCCATTCTTTTATTAATATGGGCATGGGTTTTGGATATAGGCCTGGAAGAAAAAGAGGGCTTTTGTAATAAAATGGAGTCCATTTTTTATTAAAATAGCCTATCTTTTAATATAAAATAAAAATACGCTCATTTTATTCCAATAAGTCCTATTTTAGGCAAATAAAGCCCAAATTAACCCATGAACATATTTTTAGAGTCTACTTTTTGCACATAAGAAATCTGAAGAAGGCTGAAAGCGAAATAAACCAGTCTGATTTCGAGCCTATCAAGCGAAATTTCTCTACGACATCCCTTATTAGACTCGGTCTTTTAAGCCCTATCACTAGCCCAGAAGACCGGCCTATGGCATTAAATTAGGCTAAAAGCCCAATTATCAAAATGATCTTTTACATTTTGTCCCTTAGCCAAAAGCTTCTTTAGCAAAGTCATAAAGGGGGTTTTGGGTATTTCATTAAGTTGATGTTCTCTTCAGAGTTGTTGTAGAACACTAATAAGAAGTTGCACTTGACATGGAGTTGTGTACTGCATTGATATAGCCAATACTTCTTATGTTTGTTAATGAACCAAACTTGTTATATTTGAGGATGAAGTAAAGTGAGTTGAAGTAGTCTTCTTCAAACTTGTTGTAGAATATCTGCTGAAGCAATTTTGTTGTTGCATAAGCACTTAGGTTACTAAGTAGACCAATATGTCTTAGGATTTCTTTTATGGATTGAAGTAACATGAAATATCCTTCCTTTTCAAATTGCTGTTGAGAGATTCATTCCTTGCATTTATTTCATATTGCAAGTTTATGATGATCATCTTGTCTTCTTCTTCTTTTTATTTTTTAATAATGCTTAATATTTGAATGAAAGCATTAAGATAAGCTCTAAAGCATAGCGGTAAATGGGCAAATGCTGTTGCGTAAGTGATGTAAAGCTTCGGGGCGAAGCTATCGCGTAAGTAACCACCATAGCTTTTGTAACTAACATTTTCTTTTATTCATTTTTGTAACCATCATAGTTTTGTAATTGACATTTTCTTTTATTCCTTTTGTAACCACCATAGCTTTTGTAACTACCATTTTCTTTTATTTTTTTTGTAACCGCCATACCTTTTGTAATTGTCATTTTCTTTTATTCCTTTTTTTTTTGCTTATAAAAAATCGAGAACATTCATTGGTTGGTATGACTTCAAGAGGAGTAATCGTTAGAAGACTGCATTATCGAAAACAATGCTAAACTTCACCTCGCAGGTGGTAGGTAAAGCACCGAGCATCCGTAAGCTTCACAAGTCATCAATGACACTAGTCATCTCTCTTTAATTGAAAGGAAGCAACACAATCATCCTTTTCTAGCATTTTCAACAAGACGAACTAGCCAATCTCCGACAGCTTACATGTAGAGATGCGATCCCTGGAAGTAAGGAAATTCGAACAGGAAATTGAGTAGGCTTAAGACATGTGTAGAGCTAAAGATTCCAATTTCGAGTTTTTTCCAATTGTACAATAATTTACTTGCTCTCAAGTTAGGGCAATCTTTGGTGGCTTATCTTGACACCTTCATCTTTCATTAGTAGCAGGTCATTCCACCGAAGATAGAGGAGGTATACCATGTGGAATTTTGTTATTATTATTATTGTTCTCCCTTTATCGATGATAATTTTTCCTTCTCTTTTGTTATGATTTGATTTTGTTTTTTGTTTTTTGATATTTTCTTTTTAACTTATTTGATCTTTTTGCAGGTTAACAAGACTTCACTTTGTTGTTTATGGGCTTCATAATGTGTCAAGCCCCAGTGGGTACCCTAAACGTGACAGTCCACCACACTTAAATTAAAGCTTAAGTATGACAACCTTAGCCATTCCCAAAAGCTTTATACTAAGTGTAAGGCATACTTTCAACAACTTTAGAGGACCATATATGGACTTATGAAGCTTAAGGAGTATAAAACATATTAAGAAAAGAGGATTCACAATAATTATTCATTCATGGCAAAGACTTTACAAACTTAAGGGCAATTCTCTTGATTACTAATCTATCATATGAATATTTGCATGTTAACACTATTCTACACTCTATCTAAGTTCCTATTGACCAAAAGAGATTACCTGTCCGCAGGGTCCACGTGGCCTTAACCATAAGTACGAAAACTGCAAAAGATATCTATTGGGGTATAAGCTAATAGGCTTAGTGAGAACTATTTCCATAAATAACTTCTTGTAACAAGATTCAATCAAGTTGATTTAATCAAACAAATGTAATGCACAAGCACGTGGGCAAACAAGCATATAGTTTTCCGGGAACGATATGTTGAATGGATTTACGCCCTCCATTCGGGGTTTGGTGATACGTAACCTCAATTCAAGTAGTTTTAAATAAAAGTTTTCTTGCTCACGAGCACTCATCGTCGAGCATTCCGAATCTACTTGATTGACCTTGCTTTCGGATCTACCGCCAAGCATATTCCATTAAGCTGCCAAGCAATCGCTTTCGGATCTCCCACCAAGTGTTGCTTTCGACATGAGCTTACTATCCTTCTCACCCAAGGATAATAACCCAACATGCAATGTGACTCACTTCGTGGTATGCATGAGTTCATTAATTTATAAAGTCATAACATAATTATTTTCAAATTTATGGCGATCAAGGAATTTCACACAAATCAATATTATACTAAAACAATCACTTAAAACAATTCCGGCTTCGATCTTCTTAAAATTCCTTCAGAGAATTTTCATTTAATACATATCGGTTTAACTTTTCCTAACTCTAGTGCAACTAATTTACAAGCACAACAAGTATAGCATTTAATGAAATAAACTCACGATGCCATTGTCGTCTATTCCTCTAAGCGGATGAGTCGTTCACACACTCCACTTAATCGTAATAATCCTCGAGGTAAAGGAATCCTTTCTCGGGGTCACCTAGCCAAAGAAAATACCCACAATGAGTTTTTCTTGATGATTTTCTTGAATTTTGACAAAACAATGTCAAAAGAACGTCAAAGTTCGTATAAAAGAATGTTCCAACTTAAAATGGCCATAACTTGGTCATTTTAACTCGGAATCGTGCATATAATATACCGATTTCTACCTACTTGAAAAGATCTACCCATTTCCAAAATTATTTCCCAAAAAACAAAGCCATGTAGGCTCTGAAAAAGTAGCGACGAAATTCACCACGGATTTCCAAGTAAAAACAACTTTGGTTCAAGAAATTAAAATTTGTTTGATAAATACTTAGTTATCTATATAGTTGAAAAATTCTCTTTTTATAACTATATAACTCATATTTAAGCATGCTCAAGTGTCTTGTTGTCCAATTATTTTTCTTAGGTAAAACAATGTCGGGTTGAGCTTTTCGGAAATTGTTTTTGTAAATTTCTTTGAAATGAATACCTTGCTTTCTTTGTTTTCTAAAAACGTTTTATGTTGGTTTTATTATCCCTTTCCAAGAAACTTTTGAAAATAAAATTTTCTACTTTCTAAGTTACTCTAATACTATTTTGAAGTCTTTTAGGAAATATGCTTTTCTTCATATTTATTCTTCTTGCGCAAATTCCTTTGTTCATTTGTTTTTGCAAAAATCTTTACTTAAAATATCTCATTCTTTTCTTATATCTTATGTTTTTCATAAAGTCATCCATGCATGAAAATTTGTTTTCTTTATAAAAATAATGTGGAATAATTAAGAACTTTTTGTAGAAAACTAGTTTCTAAAATATTATTATTTCCTCTTGTAACTTTGAAAAGGAATAACTTTATTTTTGTTTTCAAATCATAGATTTCCTTTTCCTATTTGTAAAGGTCTTTTCTTGAAAAAAATTCCTTTAGCCATTCATCTTATTTATCTTTTTATGAAAAGAACCATTTTATCAACAAATATTTTCTTTTGAAAAACAAGGTGGAATGATAAAGATTTTAGTAGCTTTTCAAAGCAAAAGTAGTTTATAAAATTATAGTGAGTTCTTTTTGTATCATGAAAATGATTGAGTTTATTTTTGTTATCTATATATTTTTATGCTTCATAAACTTATTTTCAGTGACAAAAATCTTTCTTTTGTTTAATTATCTTTAGAAAATAAAATTTTTGGATAACAATCTAAATGAACATGATTATGAGAATAATAATAGACAAAATAGCATAGATAATAAAGTCAAGTATTGGTGTCTTAGCTTTTTCAAGGCTCCCGGGACTAAGAAGTAAACTAGTCCCATAATGAAATAAAATGAAAGGAAGAAAAGCTTGTTTTGACTTGATGAGGACAAGTCTAAGAATAGAGACTAGTCTTAAAAACAACTTGAAATAAATATATTGCATTGAAGTAAATAAATTGCATGAAAGGTAAATAAATTGCAAGATCATGAGCTTATATGCTCTAAATAGTATATATAGCTATATAGATATAGTAGATAGTTATGAACATAAAAGAGACATAAATGAACATAAGAGAACATAAATGAATATAAAAGAAACATGAACATAAAGGAATTATGATTATGGATAAAAACAAAGTATGAACCTATTGTTGCTTTCTTAACCTTCATGGTTTTAGAAAACACACATTAAGTTCATACTAAGTAGATGAACATGAAAACTTCTTGAAGAATTTTTACCTAAAGGGGATGAGCTAAAGAGGACTTCTTGAAAGAACTTCTTGGAGAGAAATTCTTGAGAGATTTTGAGAGAGTAACTTTAGTGTAGAAGTGGTGTGAAAGAAGTGAAAGAGAAGGGGGGTATTTATAGGAAATTGAGGAGTGGTTTTTGTGTGATTAAAATAAAAAAAAATAAAACAATTTGAGAGGGGGAGAGGGACAAGGGGCGCCGGCCATGCTTGTAGGAGGGGGATTTGTTTTATTTTTTTGACTTTTTGGAAAGATAAAAGATATAATATGTAAAGTAGATGTGGTATAAAGTTATGGGAAAGGTAAAAAGTTGAGTTTATAGGTTATGTAGAGTGTAAGAATAGGTGTAAGAAAAAGTAGAGATAAAAGAATAGTATAGAATAGTAATGAATAGTGTAATATAAAGTAGATATGACTAATAAAGTACCGGTAGTAAGAAAATACGCGTATAATAGCTATATCTGTTATTTTTACTTACCGAAAAATTACGAAACTGATATTTTTGGAAAACTTATATTTTTACGAGTATAACGGTGTATTCAGAATATTTTTACTATTCCAGGCTTCCAGACACGTGTTTCGAGAACTTTGTCCGATCGGGTTCGAAGGACATTGACAACGAGCCTTCCGACAAATCTTCTCGATTTAGACTCTGAAATCGAGAGAACACTCCGTAAAAATAGGAAGAACATAGTTGCTGAACATTCTGAGCAATCATTCCAGATTAAGCAAGAGGAAGAACAAGTCATGGCTGGAGAATATCCTAAAACCAATTTGGAGTATTCAAGGCCTACTCTTGATGGCACCGGTC
Organism: Combretum micranthum; assembly: GCA_024138025.1. Classification (NCBI taxonomy): domain Eukaryota; kingdom Viridiplantae; phylum Streptophyta; class Magnoliopsida; order Myrtales; family Combretaceae; genus Combretum; species Combretum micranthum. The sequence continues at coordinate 176,264 of JAMXBD010002497.1, read as the reverse complement.
CAACTATTGTGAAGCCTCCCATTGGGGCTAATAACTTTGAAATTAAAGGTGTTGTCATCCAACTTTTGCAGCAATATTGTCAGTTTGATGGACTTCCGGATGAGGATCCACATGCACATATCCAAAGTTTCTTAGAAATTTGTGAAACTTTTAAAAGCAATGGAGTTGCTGATGATGCCGTGCGTCTTAGACTTTTTCCCTTTTCATTGAGAGGGAAAGCTAAGAATTGGTTGACTTCCTTAGGAGCTGGAACTATTACTAGTTGGGAGGATATGGTTAAACAATTTTTGGATAATTACTTTCCTCCATGTAAAACAGCCAAGCTAAGGAATGATATCTCTTCTTTTGTTCAAAATGATTCAGAAACTTTGTATGATGCATGGCAAAGGTGGAAGGAATTGTTAAGGCGATGTCCACATCATCAATTACCATCATGGATGCAAGTGCAAACCTTTTATAATGGTTTGAACACAACTACAAGGCAACTAGTGGATGCCTCAGCTGGAGGTACTTTGAATTCTAAGACACCGGAAGAGTCCTTGAAGCTTTTTGAAGATATGGCAAGAAATAATTACCAATGGGGAAATAACCGAGGCAAACAAAGAACAGCTGGATTGTATGAGGTAGATCTCATGACCTCCATTGTTGCTAAAATGGATGCTTTGAGTAAGCAAGTTGCTAGCATCAAGAACACATCAAATCCTATAAACCAATTTGGAGAATCATCGGAAGATCATAGCAACTTCTTTGATCATCAGGAGCATGTTGATTATTTGGGAAACCAAAATAGGCAACAAAATAATCCTTATAGCAACACATACAATCCGGGTTGGCGCAATCACCCCAATTTCAGCTATGGTAATGCAAATCCTCAAAGGACTAATTATCCACCTCCGGGATTTCAAAGATCAAATCAACCTCCACTTCAACTTCCAGCTCCATCTCCACCTCAACCTTTGCTGCAACTTCCAGCCCCACCTCAACCAGAAAAGAAATCAAATCTGGAAGAATTGTTGACCAAATTCATTCAAGGCTCAGAAGCAAGGCATAGGAACCAAGAAGCTTCCATCCACAATCTTGAAATCAAATTGGTCAAATGGCTAAGTTGTTATCTGAAAGGCAATTGGGTTCTCTTCCTAGTAACACCGAGCCTAATCCAAGAGAGCAAGCAAAGGCCATCACCTTAAGAAGTGGAAAGGAGTTGCAATCTGAAAAATCACAGGAGCAAGAAAAAGAAGAAGTTCCAAAGGCTAAATCAGAAGAATTGAAGCAAAAAGAAGTGGAACCAGCAAAGAAATCACCATCTTCGCTGTGAAGGAGTATGCACCACGGATTCCTTATCCTTCCCGCCTCAATCAAACAAAGGACAAAGAACAATTTGGTAAATTTCTTGAGCTTTTTAAGCAATTGCATATTAATATTCCTTTTGTTGAAGCTCTTTCACAAATGCCAAAGTATGCTAAATTTTTAAAAGATCTCTTGTCCAATAAGAGGAGATTGGAGGATGTTGCTACTGTGGAAGTGGAGCTAATTGTTCATCCATTATTCAAAATAAGCTTCCACCAAAACTTAAGGATCCGGGGAGTTTCACAATTCCTTGTGTGGTTGGTGATATCACTGTTGATAAGGCTTTAGCGGACTTAGGAGCTAGTATCAATTTGATGCCCTTTTCATTCTTTAAAAAGCTAGGTCTTGCAGAACCAAAACCTACTAGGATGAGTTTACAACTTGCTGATAGATCTTTGAAAATTCCTAGGGGAATCATTGAGGATGTTTTGGTAAAGTTGGAAACTTCATCTATCCGGTTGATTTTGTGATCCTAGATATGGATGAGGATAGGGATGTTCCTTTAATTTTAGGAAGACCTTTCCTTGCAACAGCCAGGGCATTAATTGATGTAGAGAAAGGAAAGCTTACTTTGAGGGTAGGAGATGAAGACTTAGAAGTGAAGATTGCCAGCTTGAAATATCCAATGAGTATGGATGATTCATGCTATGCAATTGATGTGGTTGATTTTTCAGTAGAGGAGCATCTTGAAGAAATTTTGTGTAAGGATGAGTTACAATTGAGCTTAGTGCATGAAGAAGGAAAGGATGTAATAAATTCAGAGGTTAATTCAATGATATCACAGCTTAATTCAACAAAAGAAATTACACCTCAAAATGAATTTGAAGAATTGAAAAAACAGAGTGAAGCAAGACTTAAAATCCATTGAAGAGCCTCCGGTTTTGGAATTGAAACAACTTCCAGATTATCTAGAGTATGCTTTTCTAGCAGAAAATTCCAAATTACCGGTTATCATTGCTTCGGATTTGTCTTGTGAGCAAAAACAACAGCTTTTGAAAGTTCTTCAAGCACATAAGCGAGCCATTGCTTGGAAAATTTCTGATTTAAAAGGAATAAATCCATCTTTTTGTACACATAAGATTTTGCTTGAAGAAGGTTTCAAATCTGTTGTGCAACCTCAAAGACGGTTAAATCCAAATATGAAGGAGGTTGTCAAGAAAGAGGTGATCAAATTGTTAGATGCTGGGTTAATTTATCCAATTTCGGATAGCTCTTGGGTTAGTCCAACTCAAGTAGTCCCAAAGAAAGGGGGAATGACTGTGGTTCCCAATGAAAAAATGAGTTGATTCCAATGAGGACTGTCACGGGATGGCGAGTGTGTATTGATTATAGGAGACTAAATGATGCAACTAGAAAAGATCATTTTCCCTTGCCATTTGTTGACCAAATGCTTGAAAGACTTGCTGGACACATGTTTTATTGTTATTTAGATGGAATGTCTGGTTACTTTCAAATTCCTATAGCCCCGGAAGATCAAGAGAAAACAACTTTCACTTGTCCCTATGGCACTTATGCTTATAGGAGGATGCCATTTGGGCTTTGCAATGCACCTGCCACTTTTCAAAGGTGTATGCTTGCAATTTTTGATGATTTGGTTGAAAATATTATGGAAGTCTTCATGGATGACTTCTCAGTTTTTGGTGATTCATTCAATGACTGTTTGGCCAATTTAGAAAAAGTTTTGATCCGTTGTGAAGAGACAAACCTAGCACTTAACTGGGAAAAATGTCACTTCATGTGCAAGGAAGGTATTGTGTTAGGACATAAGGTTTCTCACAAGGGAATTGAAGTAGACAAGGCCAAGATAGATGTCATTTCAAGGCTTCCACCTCCATCCTCTGTCAAGGCCATTAGAAGTTTCTTAGGGCATGCCGGTTTTTATAGGCGTTTCATAAAAGATTTTTCTAAAATTGCCGGCCTATGACAAGGTTGTTGGAGAAGGATATGCCTTTTGATTTTAGTCAAGAATGCTTACAAGCTTTTGAACTTTTGAAGGAAAAATTAACAAATGCTCCTATCATGATTACTCCGGATTGGAGTCTTCCATTTGAAGTCATGTGCGATGCAAGTGATTTTGCAGTGGGAGCGGTTCTTGGACAGAGAAGAGAGAAACATTTTCAACCAATTTACTACGCCAGCAAAACACTCAACAATGCTCAAGAAAATTACAACAACAGAGAAAGAATTGTTGGCGGTAGTTTTTGCTTTTGAGAAATTTAGACCTTATCTTATTTTGTCTAAAGTTGTTGTTTTTACAGATCACTCAGCTCTCAAGTTTTTGTTGTCCAAAACTGATGCCAAGCCAAGACTTATTCGATGGATTTTGCTTTTACAAGAATTTGATCTGGAAATTCGTGACAAAAAAGGAGCTGAAAATTTAGCCGCCGATCATTTATCTCGGTTGGAAAATCCATTCTTAGAGGAGCTCAAGGAAGATGATATTGATGATGTTTTTCCTGAAGAAAAATTATTTGCAGTTTATGAGCTTTTTAATGTTGAAACTCCTTGGTTTGCTGATTTTGCAAATTTTCTTGCTGCAGGGATCTATCCAAATGATTTAAATTTTCATGCTAAGAAGAAATTCTTTAGTGAACTCAAGCAGTACTATTGGGAAGATCCTTTTCTTTTTCGTATTTGTGCAGATCAGATGATAAGGAGGTGTGTTTCTCACAATGAAGGTTGGAAAATTTTGAAGGACTGTCATTCGGGTCCAACCGGTGGTCATTTCAATGCTAACCGGACTGCTCATAAAGTGTTGGAAGCTGGTTTTTATTGGCCTACCATATTCAAGGATGCTCAACACTTTGTAGCTACATGTGACAACTGTCAAAGAACAGGTAACATATCAAGGAGGGATGAAATGGCTCAAAATTACATTTTGGAATGTGAAATTTTTGATTTATGGGGTATTGATTTTGTTGGGCCACTCCCTAATTCTTTTGGGAACAAATACATATTAGTGGCAGTTGATTATGTCTCTAAATGGGTTGAGGCACAAGCTTTGCCTACCAATGATGCCAGAGTAGTATGTAGGTTCCTAAAGAAGCTCTTTGCCCGGTTTGGAACTCCCAAAGCTATTATCAGTGACAGGGGAACGCATTTTTGTAATTCTCAGTTCGAAAAGATTTTGAGGAAGTATGGGGTAACACATAGAGTTGCAACATCTTACCATCCTCAAACCAGCGGTCAAGTTGAAGTATCAAACCGGGAATTAAAGCGCATTCTTGAAAAGACAGTTGATCATCATCGTAAGAATTGGGCTGATAAATTGGATGATGCCTTGTGGGCGTATCGAACTGCTTTTAAGACACCACTTGGGACAACTCCTTATCGTTTGGTATATGGAAAAGCATGCCATTTGCCGGTTGAAATCGAACATAGAGCATATTGGGCAATAAGGCAGATGAATTTTGATTTAGCAAGCTCAGGGATCAAAAGAAAGTTGCAGCTTAATGAACTTGAGGAATGGAGGATGTTGGCTTATGAGAATATGAGAATTTACAAAGAAAGAATGAAAAAGTATCATGATTCTCATATTCGTCATCCTAAGAAGTTTAAAGAAGGTGACAAGGTGCTGCTATTCAATTCTAGACTTAGACTTTTTCCCGGAAAGCTAAAATCTAGATGGTCCGGACCTTTCACTGTTAAAAGAATTTTTCCACATGGAGCCGTTGAGCTTACACATCCAGGGCATGATGATTTTAAGGTCAATGGACAGAGATTAAAGCTTTACTTAGGAGGTGAAAATGAGAATGAGAACCGAGAGGAGTTTAGACTCCTAGCACCAGATGTTTAAGTTGCAATTTTGTCAGATAAAGTCGAGCCAACGACGTTAAACAAGTGCGCTTCATGGGAGGCAACCCATGTTTAACTTTGGTGAGTTTTGTTCTTTTTGTTTTTCTTTGTTTTTCACCAATTCTAAGTCCAAAGTTTGGTTACAGTTGCAGGTGGGGATGTTTTGCACAATCAAGAGAAGATGAGAGTAAATTTTAAGTGTGGGGAAACTACAATTTGATAAATTTTGTTTCTGTATTCATCCTCCTACGTATCCTTGGTCATGGAGAAGATCGGGATTAACTCAATGAAGCTACTGATCTCATCCTCCCCATTGTTCCTGCCCTAGGATGATGGGGATGAACTTTTCAATGAGTTAAAATGTGGCTTCTGTTTCCATCCCGGCCCCGATCCTGCCCTAGGATGACGCTGGGGATGAACTTTTCAAGGAGTTAAAATGTGGCTTCTGTTTCCATCCCGGTCCCGATCCCGCCCTAGGTTGCTGCTGAGGATGAATATGCTCTGATGTCTCATTTCGCTTCTGTTCGCATCCTCACTTCCATCCTGCCTTAGGATGATGGTCGGGCTGAATCCCAAGCATGCTTCTGTTTCCATCCCGGTCCCGATCCTGCCCTGGGATGATGCTGAGGATGACGTTGCCCTGGGGTTTTATTGAGCTTCTGTTCCCATCCCGGCCCCGATCCTGGCCGGGAAGAAGGGCAGGCTGACTTCGGTCAGTTTATAAAAAAAAAAAAAAAAACTTACAATAAAATAAAATAAATAATATAAATAATACTAAAAAAATAATAAATAAAAAAAAAAATTCCAATACATTCCGGTAAAAAAAAATTAAAAAAATAATAATAATAGAATCACATAACACTTTTTCTTTCTGCATTTTATTTTTCCCTCTCATTCTTTTTACTCTCATTTCCTTTTTCTCATTTTTTATCTCTTCATTTTCGTTTTTAACATCTTGAGGATTCACTCGCCTTTGTCAACAAGTAAGCTTCCTTATTCTTTCTCTTTGTTTCGCTTCGTTTTTTTCGGTTACATGCATTTATCTTCTGTTCGTGTTTCTTTTCCTGATGTATTTTACTGTTTTAACTCTTGTACGTTAGTTTGTTGTGGTTCAATGCTTCGTTCACTTTAGGATTGATTTCTATGATCAGAATATTGCATGTTTGGGTTTTCTTTTTGTTGATTTCAGTTGTCCATAAAATCATTCTCGTGTTGAAGCTATGTCTCTAGGGTTTTTGTTGAAAATTTGATGCTCATGAAACTTAGGGTTTTTACTTGTTTCGTGAAATTACATGCTGTTTGGGCTTTAAAATGCAAGTTGTGTTGGAAACTCTTGGCTATATTGTTCGAATATGGACTTAGGGTCGGTTCTGTTTTGGGAATTTAAATTCCTCGCTGCTTTTGCTGTGTTGTGGGTATTCTCTATTTTGTTTGTACTTTCCTTTGTTCTTCGCAGTTTGTCCCTGTTTTCAGCATGATTTCATTCCCACACTTGTGTTCAAATTTGACATCTTGTGTCCCATTTTGAATTGATGCTAATTGATGTTTTCTTTTTGTTTATCTGTGTTCTTCTTCTTATCCAATGGTACATTTTGGCATCATTTTAAGCATGAATATATTTGTTGTTTGCTGTTTCTCTAGTCTTTACTCTCATATATGTGCCATTCTCTTTGTTAGGTATGCGTACTAAGCGCGCTTGTATTAAGAAGGGCAAGCGTCCTATGGGGTCGCCAGAATCTCAACCATCCAAATCTCGCCAAAGAACTAGAGAGCCTTCACCACCATTACCAGCTGGAGTGGAAACCTTTTCTTACAGTGGTGGTGCTATTTCAAATCGTACATGGAGTCGGCAAAGAAAAGCTAGACTGGAGAAGATGGAGTTTCACAATAATAAGTATTTGGATTGGCGGCTTCTTCGCGAATTTGGTATGGAAGACCGTGTTCGTCAGACTCTTGCTATCGGTCCTTGGGCTCAGTTGTTTGAGATTAATGAGCCTGCTTATTCTGATATTACTATCGAGTTTTTATCTACTTTGGAGATTGAGCAACACTCTCGTACTCACAAGGTCGATAGTATAATCACTTTTCAGGTATATGGCAAGTCTTACAGCTTTCATTTATCCAAGTTTGGACTCTTTTTGGGTTTATATTCTGAAGCTGAGATTGAAACGCCTGAATATCTTTCTATGCCTAATGATTGGCCTCCTGAGCAAAGTATGAATACTTTTTGGCAGCTTTTATGTTTTGATAAGCCTGTTAAATTTCTTCCGTCCAAATCCAAGATTTCCTCTATCAATGAGCTTACTTTGAAGGTGGTCATCATTTGTTAGCTCATACACTAGGGGGACGTAGTAGTAGCCATGGGATTGTTAGTTCCTTTGAACTGTTTTATATGTATAGTATGCGTAGGAACTACCCCATCAATGTCGGTGTGGAAGTTGCGTTGTTCCTTAAACGCCAAGCTACTGATCCTCGAGTAAAGGGGCTTTATTGTGGAGGGTACATTACCAAATTGCTTAAGGGTATGAATTTATTTCGACACCAGCACCTGGTACTCTATGTGTACAATCTGAGAGGATCTCTGATGGTCCATTTCATGGATATGGGATGTGCAAAGTTGGTACTACATCTCCTCCCGCTTCTGGTCCTGCTAGTGTTTCCATTTTCTCATCCTTACGGGATTATGAGTTTCGTCGGCTGAGGAGAGAATTCCATGACGAGTGCAAGAAGGCTAAGCGTTTTAGGAAAGCTGTTTGGGGTTTTTTACAGTCATTGGCTACTTGTTGTTCACCACCACCACAGAATATTCCTCATTATGAATCTTCTTCAGAATATGGTTCTGACTCATCTCCTGATCTTGATCCAGATAGACTTCGCATTGTTGTGGATCCAGATGATGATGGTGGTGATGATCAAGATGAGGATGATGATGAGGCTTCTGATGATGCTGCTGCTGCAGATGATGATGGTGGTGTTGCCCAAGACGAGGATGATGATAAGGCTTCTGATGATGCTGCTGCTGCCGATGATGATGGTGGTGTTGATAAGATGGGGATGATGATGATGCATGATTTTGCATTTTCTTTTCTTTATTCTGTTTTTCTATAGTTTGTACTTTTTGAGCTCCCGCTTTATGGGAAGACTTTTATTTTGTTACTGGACCATGTGTTTACTCTTTTTGGACTTAGTATAAATTTTTCTTGCTTTACCCTGCTGTTTTTGTTCTGTTTTTGTTTTTATTGCAGGTGTTACCTTCTACCTTGGTCGGATCTCAATTGATTTGCTGCTGTTGCACAACTCTATTGCATTTTCTTCCTTCTTTTTCTGGTTCTCCAATTTCATGTTGACATCAACACTAAACCAGGGAAGTTATTTAATGTCCTTTTCTAATAATTTCTTTCTGTCCTTTTTCCTTACTTTTGCTTAGTTAGGAAAGACATTGGGGACAATGTCTTGTTTAAGTGTGGGGAAGGGCTATTATAGAAGAAAGAAATTATTTGGGTTTTAAATTGAGCTTCATTTTGCATATGCACTTGTTAATCAAAATTCCCCCATTTAAGAGTTTGCTAATGAGCTGTTAATGTTGATATGATGTAATATGTTAGAATCTTGAAATTATACTCATTTTTTCTTTAGAAACATAGCATTAAAAAAAATGATGAAAATGAAGAAAAAAATGAATAAATTTTGACTTTGTGTGCCTTACTCGCCTATTTTGAACTTAGTTTTACTTAGTCAAAATTTTGAAATAAAATCTAAGTGAGGTAAACTTACTTGCCATTTAATGATTGAATTTAGAGTTATGAAAAAGGTCAAAGTCCTTAGTTTAAAAGTTTAATGGTTGTGCTTCTAAGCTTGTTAGGAGTATATTTGCTTTTCAATCACTTTGAGAGCTCTTATAATTTTTTGTGAAAGGGCATATGAAATCTATCACTTAGTGATTCTTCTTAAATAATCTCTAAAAAAAAAACAAAACAAATGAAAAAAAAAATAAGCCTATACTTCGATGACTCAAAAATTTGAGTTATGAGTATCCAAACTTGAATGTTAGAGTGAGTAGAGAGTTCTTAGGGGTCCCTTTAAAACCTGGTCACTTGGGTGATGAGCCCGGGATGTGCCGACTCGATGAACTCACTATAACGAGAAGGGCGGAAAGGCAAAAGTTCATTACATGAGCTTGAAAAAAAATAATAAAAAAAAAAGCTGAAAAGAAGCGGGCAAAAACCCGTCCAGAGGTAAAGAAAAGATGGAGGCAAAAACCTCCCCTCTGAAGGCTAAAAAAAAAAATTATTAAGAGATTTAAAAAAGAGGAAAAAAATCTAGGGGAATGATGGATGCCATATACTTTCATTTAAGGTTTTTGAGTTTAGAGAGGTGATTGAACGGTTTATATACTTGCTAGTAAGTGGTGAGATGTGATCATGACACTTTTTGCTTTGTTTGAATTTGTATCTCCTTATAACTTTGGAATCGGTTATTAAATGGCGAGATTAACAATTTGACTTACTTGGATTAGTTCTGAAATTTTGATTGTAGTATGCTAAGTGCAAGTACAAATATGGTAGGTTTGAGCAATAGGCACCAATGAGTCCTTTGGCTTGATGGAATTCTAGAATGCTATGTTGTGAAATTTTCTGATGAGTATAATTGATGATAGATTCTTTTGTTTTTGTTTTGTTTGCTTGAGGACAAGCAACGACTAAGTGTGGGGAAGTTTGATAAGTGTCTTTAGACCCTTAATTTTGATGCTATTTGAACATTCTTGGTATGTAATTTTTGAGATTTCATGGAGAAAAGGACATTTATTTTGTGAAAAATTCATTTCTTGGCTTAAAGATCATAATTGGAAGTTTTTATGATGGTTCAAAGGAAATTAAAGCAATTTAAACAAGTTTGAATCAATTTTGTTCAAGAAGGAAGTTTATGTTTTCATCCTTTTGTTCATCCTTGGCAGGGAAGAACTGGGAGGAAGAGGTCAGAATGCAAAAGAGAATTTTAATCTTCATCCTTACCTTCATCCTTGGCCAGGAAGGACGCGAGGATGCGAACAGCAGCTACACATGAAAAAAGATTTCAGCCTTTTATTCATCCTCGCCCAGGGCTGACAGCTGAGGAAGAACAGAATGCTTTTACAATTTACTATTTTGCCTTCATCCCTGCCCCGATCCTGGCCAGGATGACACCTGAGGATGAACTGGATTTTTCCAAAAGTATAAATAGAGCTCTGTTTTCTTGTTTTATAACTTTTAGATCATTTTCTTAGGCTCTAAAACAGAAATTACGAAGGAAATTACGAGAGCTTTGCTAGGGCATCCATTGAAGATCTCAAGACAACAATTAGGGTTTATTCTTTCTATCATGATTCTTTCTATTTCCTCTAGATCTTTTGTTCTTATTGTGAATCTCATGGAGGAGTAGATTCTTATACTCTTCATCTTGTGAAACCCTAACCATACGAATTGAAATGTCTTTTGATTAATGAATGTTCATGTCTTTGTATCTATTCATGTGATTCAATAGTCTTGTGATTGATTTGTGCACAAATTAATTGCATATTTGATTCTTATTGGATTGAAAGAGGTTTCATTCAATTAGATAGATCTTCATGAATAGAGGAATTGCTAATTTCACCTAGAGGTAGGGAAATTACGATTTTCTGCTATAAGAATTTAATTCTTGTTCAAGGATCATGATCTTTAATGCAATTCTATGTGATGTTAGTAAGGGAGAGGTCTCTACTATCTCATTTAGGATTAGGAATTGATTAACTCGAGGGAGGAATTGATTTACTTGTTGAGATCCCGTAGTGCAAAGCATGAATGATTCATTAATCAATCTTTTATCATGAGAACTTTAGGTTTAGGGTATTAGTCCTTTGAGGATTTGCATTACCATAGCTGAAATTGGGGTGATTGCGCCAACCCGGATTGTATGTGTTGCTATAAGGATTATTTTGTTGCCTATTTTGGTTTCCCAAATAATCAACATGCTCTTGATGATCAAAGAAGTTGCTATGATCTTCTAATGATTCTCCAAATTGGTTTATAGGATTTGATGTGTTCTTGATGCTAGCAACTTGCTTACTCAAAGCATCCATTTTAGCAACAATGGAAGTCATAAGATCCACCTCATACAATCCAGCTGCCCTTTGTTTGCCTCGGTTATTTCCCCATTGGTAATTATTTCTTGCCATATCTTCAAAAAGCTTCAAGGACTCTTCCGGTGTCTTAGAATTCAAAGTACCTCCAGCTGAGGCATCCACTAGTTGCCTTGTAGTTGTGTTCAAACCATTATAAAAGGTTTGCACTTGCATCCATGATGGTAGTTGGTGATGTGGACATCGCCTTAACAATTCCTTCCACCTTTGCCATGCATCATACAAAGTTTCTGAATCATTTTGAACAAAAGAAGAGATATCATTCCTTAGCTTTGCTGTTTTACATGGAGGAAAGTAGTTATCCAAAAATTGTTTAACCATATCCTCCCAACTTGTAATAGTTCCAGCTCCTAAAGAAGTCAACCAATTCTTAGCTTTCCCTCTCAATGAAAAAGGAAAAAGTCTAAGACGCACGGCATCATCAGCAACGCCATTGCTTTTAAAAGTTTCACAAATTTCCAAGAAACTTTGGATATGTGCATGTGGATCCTCATCTGGAAGTCCATCAAACTGACAATATTGCTGCAAAAGTTGGATGACAACACCTTTAATTTCAAAGTTATTAGCCCCAATGGGAGGCTTCACAATAGTTGGGGTGCCATCAAGAGTAGGCCTTGAATACTCCAAATTGGTTTTAGGATATTCTCCAGCCATGACTTGTTCTTCCTCTTGCTTAATCTGGAATGATTGCTCAGAATGTTCAACAACTATGTTCTTCCTATTTTTACGGAGTGTTCTCTCGATTTCAGAGTCTAAATCGAGAAGATTTGTCGGAAGGCTCCTTGTCATACACCTATAGCAACAAACAATAACTAATCAGAATTATTGAAAAGCAGGGAAAGGATAAGAGAATAAAAGAAAAAAAAATGACTAAAGTAGTAGATAATATGGCTTTTCCTAATATTGTTTTTTTCAAATCCCCGGCAACGGCGCCAAGAAACTTGATGATGTTTTACCGATCGTATTAATTTCTAAAATTTATAAACCCGATTAAATCTACGATCAAAGCTAGGCAAGTGCACCTATTCGATGTAGCATAGATTTTAGGGTATCGTCCTCAGGGATTTTGAAGAACAAGTACTAGTATTACCGGTTCTCTACTATTTAGCCTAAATTTTGGAGAGAAATCTACAATTAACTACTAAGCAGAAAATTAAGCAAGCTCTACAATCAACTAATGTTTGCTGTCAAAGATGAATTCAATCTCAAAACATACTCTCCACCTTGATCCACCCTAAACCTAAAGTTCTCATGATAAAAGATTGATTAATGAATCATTCATGCTTTGCACTACGGGATCTCAACAAGTAAATCAATTCCTCCCTCGAGTTAATCAATTCCTAATCCTAAATGAGATAGTAGAGACCTCTCCCTTACTAACATCACATAGAATTGCATTAAAGATCATGATCCTTGAACAAGAATTAAATTCCTTATAGCAGAAAATCGTAATTTCCCTACCTCTAGGTGAAATTAGCAATTCCTCATTCATGAAGATCTATCTAATTGAATGAAACCTCTTTCAATCCAATAAGAATCAAATATGCAATTAATTTGTGCACAAATCAATCACAAGACTATTGAATCACATGAATAGATACAAAGACATGAACATTCATTAATCAAAAGACATTTCAATTCGTATGGTTAGGGTTTCACAAGATGAAGAGTATAAGAATCTACTCCTCCATGAGATTCACAATAAGAACAAAATATCTAGAGGAAATAGAAAGAATCATGATAGAAAGAATAAACCCTAATTGTTGTCTTGAGATCTTCAATGGATGCCCTCGCAAAGCTTCTCGTAATTTCCTTCGTAATTTCTATTTTAGAGCCTAAGAAAATGATCTAAAAGTTATAAAACAAGAAAACAGAGCTCTATTTATACTTTTGGAAAAATCCAGTTCATCCTCAGGTGTCATCCTGGCCAGGATCGGGGCAGGGATGAAGGCAAAATAGTTGAAATTTGGCCTAAGAGCATTCTGTTTCCTTCCTCAGCTGTCAGCCCTGGGCGAGGATGAATAAAAGGCTGAAATCTTTTCTTCATGTGTAGCTGCTGTTCGCATCCCTCGCGTCCTTCCTGGCCAAGGATGAAGGTAAGGATGAAGATTAAAATTCTCATTTTGCATTCTGACCTCTTCCTCCCAGTTCTTCCCTGCCAAGGATGAACAAAAGGATGAAAACATAAACTTCCTTCTTGAACAAAATTGATTCAAACTTGTTTAAATTGCTTTAATTTCCTTTGAACCATCATAAAAACTTCCAATTATGATCTTTAAGCAAAGAAAAATTTTTCACAAAATAAATGTCCTTTTCTCCATGAAATCTCAAAAATTACATACCAAGAATGTTCAAAAGCATCAAAATTAAGGATCTAAAGACACTTATCAGACACCCGAATTTCGCAAAACTGAAATTTTTATAAAACCTATGGTTATTACGAACTATTCTAGCTAATTATCCCAACTTCGTTTTCTAGGGCCAAAGAAAACGACAATGCCGGATTTAGTTGGATACGGTAAACTAGGGTTTTATTGACATTTAGGGTTCCGTTTGACTTCCGGTTTTGGGTTTTATGCTAAACCGATTTCGAAAATTTAGGGGTTTACATAATGGGCTCAAATGTTGCCCTAGCTCTCCCATTCTTTGCTAGACTTGGCATAGGCCCATGACTAGACTTGTGTCGCTCTAGCACGCGACCTCTGGCACAGGCCTATGAGTGGAATTGTGTTATTCTAGCACCTGGCCTCTTTTAACTTTGATATGGGTCGCTTTTGCTTTCCCAATCTCTTCTAGACTTGATATAGTTCCACATGCGCTTATACTACTGTTCCATATTCAATTGCTCCTCCCAAAGTAAGTCATCAAAGACTAGTCTTCATGGGTATTGTACATAGTCGAAAATCTCAACATAGTTAGAAGCGTTGTCATTCTGCTGTTGAAGATTAATTCTATCAGTGAAGTAAATCAATTCATCAAAAAAGATTTATTCTCCATCATGTTGGTAGCACTCCACAAGCAAACTATCGATGTTTTGTCAACTAAGTGTCAACATTTCATTGTGGGAGTTGGAATAACCTTAATGCCATCTCCACTTTCCTATTGTAATGCTTAGTCAAACAAGGCTTTATATTTATAAAGCCAGGAAAGCACACTAGGGAGAGGTTAAAAGCAAGCAAACACGCTTCATTCACCCATCAAGCATACTCTAAAAGTTATCATCAATATTAGGTGACATGGTAGCTTTCAAGGTATTGGGAACTCATGTCCGCCATTATCAATTGAACATCATACTTGCATGTGTATATCGACTCCTCATCATAATGTGTTGTTCACTTTGTGTTGGAGTTGCATTGCTTATGAGTACTAAGATAGGTATATCACTTCAGCATGCTTCACTCTCAAGTGCTTACGTCAGGTGATTATTCTCCAAGATAGGTATATATTTCCTATAGTAGTCACATTCACAAAAACCTCAAAAAGCTCATGTATCAATTTCTTCTTACTTAGTTGATGGCGCGTCATTATATGACGGGGTAGAAACTCATACCATGATATCACTTATAGTTTCTTCATCCATAAAGTTACTTCAACTCTTGAGATCATATGATATGGGATTACAGTCATGCCTGTCATTGGTTTGCTTCAAGATTGCAAGCAGACTATACTTTAATCACATGATTATAATAAGTTATAGAGAGGGGCATTACACCTACTGCATACTTAAAAGGAGATGCTTCTACTGAATGGTTATGACGACCATGAAGTGATCATTTTGATCAATCATGGATGAGGTTGGTTCAACCTCGTTTCTGCAAAATGGCGTTACGGTTTTCAGGCCTACTGTAAAATTGCTTCAACTTGTCACAGTTGAGATCATTTCGATCTCATAAATGATGTATTAGAAATGGGGATGGCATCCGTTGCATGCTTAAGAGCAAATGCTTCTACCAAGCGATAACAACTACCATGAAGTGATTGCTTCAATCAACCATGGATGAGGTCCCTTTGACCTTAATTCTGCACAATGGCGTTACGGCTACCAAGCTTGCTATGGAGTCACTTCGACTCATCACAGCTGTGATCGCTTTGATCTTGTAAATGATGTTGTAGAAATGGGTATTGCACCCGTCACATGCTCAGGAGCAGTTGCTTCTACCAAGCGATAGTGACTAACATGGAGTGATCGCTTTGATCAACCATGGATGAGATCGCTTCGACCTCAATTCTACGAGACGACATTACGGCTGCCAAGCCTGTTATGGAGTCACTTCGACTCATCATAGCTGTGATCGCTTCGATCTCATAAATGAGGTTGCAAAAATGGGCATTGCACCCATCACATGCTCAGGAATAGATGCTTCTATCAAGTGATAGAGGATACCACAAAGCAATCACTTCGATTAACCATGAATGAGATCGCTTCGACCTTAATTCTGCAAAATGGCATTACCGCTGCCAAGCTTACTGTGGAGTCACTTCAACTAATCACGGTTGAGATCTCTTGGATCCCAAGTGAAGAACATTGGACATATATATTTATGCACCATATGCTTATCAAAAGTGCTTTAAACATAAGTACAAGCGAGTATAGAAGAAGATGGACGAGAAGGGAAAGGAAAAAAAAAATACTTGCTTATCATTATTGTTTACTTTATTTCTCTTACCTATTACAAAATGGGGATGAGTAATAGGAAATTGTTGCCTTTAGTACACAATTGATATTACTAAAAAAAACTATACATTATCTATGACTTCATCATCCATCATTTGTGCATCATTGTCTTCAAGTTCCAGTTTGCCATTGTGAACTTTTTCATTAAAAATCTTCTTTAGAGTCCGACAATCTTTTGTTGGCTATCCCACCGTCCTATGGAACCTATAAAACTTTGCATGTCCTTTCTCCTATGCACTAGGTTCCCGTTCAACCTATGGTAATCTGAGGAAACCGTCCTTCAACGATAGGTCAAGGACAACATGAACTTTATTTATGGCATACGAGAAAGGTGAAACTACTTGAGCACCATCTCTTCTGGGTTTCTTGCTACCCTAAAAGCTTCTCCCTTGAGAAATAATCATCGATGGTTATTGCTTCTTATTTGGATCACCCCTTTGTTTGATAACCGAATTGTTTGTCCTTCGCATATTCTCCACCAACATCGAGAATGACTTAAGTGACAAATTCTCCAAGTGCACAGCATACTCTATGAACATACTATGGATGTAGATTTTAACAAGTTTGCTTTCATCACATATATCCAGGATATCTAAGGAGCGTTCCCTATAATGCTTAATGTACTCCATAAAATCTTCCTTTGGGCGTTGTCGGATACGCCTCATGTCGGTTAACATCACTTACTCTTGAGTTTCAAAGAATTTCTCAAGAAACATTCTACACATAGTCCCCCATGAATTAATTAAGATGGGAGTGAGATTGACATACCAGGTGTATGCCTTTTCTGTCAAGACTTAGAAAATTCTTTAAGCTTCAGGTCACCATCAAGTCTATAGACTTCGAGAGTCTTAATGAACTTAAAAGTGTTCCTTAGCACTACCCTATTTCTCATTGAATTTGATAAACTTTGGACTAGCATAGGGTTTCTCTACAATCCTTTGTGGTATGGAAGCATCAGATTGATGACACTAGCAGCAGATGCACCTCGCACCTGTCTCAGGCTCTTTTCAAGGTCTTCCTTCGTCACATGAAGTGGATGTCATGCCTAGAGGGTATCCTAGTAGTAGTAAACAAGCTATACTTAATACTATCACTAGATTACCTTTAGAGAATGACATGTTTTCAAACAATAGGATCTTTTAGTTGCTTTGATAAGAAATGACAAATACATGTAAGCCATAAATTAATAAATAACTATCATCTTGGTGCTTGAATAGAATATTACAAATCATATTGTCTTTCTAAAAAGTCTCTAAACATATAACTAATAATTTAAATACTAACTAACTTAGACTAATAAAAGCAAATAACTTATCACATAATCATCTATGAACTACCAGTCTTGAAGTTCTTACCAGAGCTAAATTCCTGGAATTGACCAGCCATGGCCTAAGTGCAAACCTAAAAGGACTGTTGGAGTGTGAGCGAAACTATGGGCTCAGTGAATAACTAGAACTTACCACATACCAAATAAGTTTATTAACAATCATATAAAATGCATCAATCAAACATATGCACAAATACAAGCCTCGATAATCCGAAATCCAAAGCAGGATGAAGATTTATGCCCTCTCACCAGGGTTGAAGGATCATAATACTATGGCCTATCTACCTAGAAGAGACTAAGCATGCAAGAAAAACAACAATACTTGACACGCCCCGAAGGGTACCCTAAACATAGCAGTCCGCCACATACGGTATTAAAACTTAAGAATGACTTCCCAAAGTCATGTGAAAGTTTTCAACACCATATGTAAGGCGTCTATCACAACAATAGGAGACACCAGTGGGATGTATAGTTTAAGATAGTAAATAAAGCAATACAAGAATCTAAATAAACATCAAATTTATCATTAATAGAATATAATCTTTACATCATCTTAAGGGTTTTTCCCTTGTAATTCTCAAACAATCATAATAACAACTTAATCCTTCCCACAACCAAATAATACTAACACCAAAAGATATTAAAGGATAATTAACCTATGATCTTCAAAAGATTCCCATAAGCTTTACTAGGACATCACCCCACTCGAGTATATGAAGTCATCGGGCATAAAAGATATTGTCCTATTACAATAAAAGTCTATCGGAGTATAAGCATAACTAGCTTAGTGAGTATATTCATGAATCAACGTACTTGTATAAATAATTTCAAACAAGTTATTAACAAGCATTTGAATGCATCAAACACGTGATCAAGCAATGCATATGATCTACCAGAAATCATATGTTTGAATGGATTTACCCCTCCATTCAGGGTTAAGTGTTACAGGCTCTTTAAAACCCAACTCAAAATCCAACTCATGTAGTTTATTTCAGGCTCCTACTAGCCATCACAAAATAGTTCTTTCAGGCACCTATCGCCCATCTTGCAGATTTCTGGCTACTGCACACCCGGCTACTAAGCTCTTGTCCCATCGAGATTAGCAGCTCATGTAATGAAATTAACTACGTGATATGCATGAATCAGTTAATATAATTCATAGTATATGTTTAAAGTAATTTAAAGGTGATCATAGAATTTTTGCACACACTCCAACAAAATAACAGCAAAACATAAGTTAATTAACAACGATTCATGCCTCGGTATGCTTAACATTCTTTCAACCAATATTATCATACATAATTCATTTCATCTTTTCCTACTTCTAGTGCTTCTAGCTACAAGCACAACCAAGTACGAGAAAGGTAGGAAATAAACTCACTTGGCCATGAGGATCTATCTTTCTTACGGATGAGTCGATCGATAAATCCACTAATCAAAATAATCCTCCGGGTACGAATACTCTTCCTCGGGTTCACCTAATCAAGAAGAATACCCATAATGAGTATTTCTTATTAATTCTATGGTACTTATCAAAAACTATGTTATAAAATCGATAAAATTCGCGTAGAAGGTAATTCCAACTTAAAATTGCCATAACTTGGTCATTTTAACTCGGAATTGTGCTTATAATATATCGTTTTCTACCTACTCGAAAAGATCTATCTATTTCTAAGGTTATTTTTGTCATAAAAAGCCATTTGGATTGCAAACTAACGCAGTACAGAATAGTTACGAATTTATAGTTTACAAAATATGATTTTCTCAAACTTTACTTCACTCAAAAATTCTTAAGAAAAATATATGGATATATATATAGTTGAAAAATCCTTTGAACATATATTTAAACTCATAGGTATGCATGATTTTGATAGTGTTGTCTTAATATTGATATTTCATAAACAATTTGTCTTAAGGATTTAAAAGACAAGACTTTTGAAAACTTATTCTTTTAGAATATATAAATGTTTTATTATTATTTCATTTTCTTACTTTTCAAAAGTAAACTTGTTTTCAAAAATTTTGGTTGTTCAAGTTATCTACCAATTTTATTTCTAGTGATTGAAAATAAGCTTTTCAAAATATTCTTTAAGTTTCAAATATTTGAAGTTGTGTATGTTTTCCTTTTATTTTTTATATCATTTCTCTTCTTTAGGAAATAGATATACCTTCAAAACTTTTATTTTTCGGCAACCTTATTTTCTAAGTTGGTTTTCAAAATAGTGAATCGATGTTATCTTGGTTTGAAAAACTTGTTTTATTCTTAATATTTGTTAAATGGTAGAATAACTTCTTTAGGCAAGTTTATAAGAAAAGCTCTCTTAATAAGGAATTGTTAACATTAGAACTTAGTAAAACTTCGTTTTAATTTTGAAAAGATAATAATAATTATAAAATTCAAGTTTTGAAGATGCTTTCATAGTATGTGATTTTCAAAGTCTAAAATGAATCTATTAAAAGATTTAGTTGAGTTCAAGTCTTTAGTTCAAGACTAAAAATTCTTATCTTGATGGAGTATTTAGCTTTTAAAAGAAATGAGTTCCTTTTATTATTTTGACGAGATCTTCGTTACTAATTCTTCTAGAATTTATGATTAGCTTATCCTTTGAAAAGAGTTTATTAAAGAATACTTAAATCTTTTGTTGAAAATTCCTTTTGTTAAGACATCTAGTTTACTTTTCTTTATTTAAGAGAGAACCCATTTTTATTTTAAGACAACAACATTCTTAATCATGCATGAATATGATTATGTAGTAATGTAAAAGTAAAGATAAAATATAGTAAGGTAGAAATAAATACTTATAAGTAAATAAACATAAATAAATAGTCAAGCATTGGGAACCTTAGCTTCATCAAGGTTTCCCGATCATGTATTGAGAGCCTTAGCTTCATCAAGGCAACCCGGGACTAAGAATGGACTAGTCCCAAAGGAAAAGAAATGCAAAGAAAAGAAAAGAAATTTGTTTTGACTTGATATGGACAAGTCTAAGACTAGAAAGACTAGTCTTAATAAATTGCATAAAACAAGTAAATAAATAAATTGCAAGACTTAGAAATAAATAAATAACAAATGAGCTTATATGCTCTAAATAAATGTATATTAGCTTATATGCTCTAAATAAATATATATACATAGTATACATAATATTATATAAGTTAGATTAGAAACAAATAATAACAATAATAACAACAACATAATATTAACATATGGAAAATAATGGAAACATGAACAAAAACAAAACATGAATAAATTGTTGCTTCTTTAACTCTCATGAGTCTAAGAAACATACACTAAACTCATGTTAAGTTGTATGAACATGACAAAGAATATAGGAAGGATTTTTACCTAAGGTTTAATGGAAGGTTTTGAAAGAGATGAATAGGTTTTGTGTTTGATATTTTTCTTGGAGAGTAGAAATGGGTAGAGAGTATTTTGTGAGAGATTTGTTGGAGAGAGGTTTTGAGAGAGTATTTCGGTAGAGTTTTGTTATGTAAAATGAGTGTGTGAAAGAGTGAAGAGGGAAGGGGGTATTTATAGAGTTTTTGGAGTGAATTTTGGATGTAATAAAATAAATTGAAATTGAAATAAAATAGATGGAAGAGGGAGGGGATAGGCGCCGGTTCTTGTACTTGTAGGGGGGAGATGATTTTATTTTTTTGATTTTTGATAATTGAAAGATGTATTGTGTAAGATAGATGTGAAATAAAGTTGTATTGAAAAGTAAAAAGTAAGAAAATATGTATGTAGGTAGTAAGAAATAGGTATAAGAAAAAGTAGAGATAGTGAAATAGTAATGAATAGTAGAAATAGTACTATGAATAGTAGACTAGACATATAAAATACCGTAGTAATAAAAATACGCGTAAACGAGCTATATCTGTTATTTTTAGTTACCGAAAAATTCAAAAAGATATTTTTGAAATCCTTATTTAATTACGATCTTTTGGTGTTATCGGAATATTTTTAATATTCCGAGCTGGGACATGCTTTTCGAGAACTGATCCCGATTGAGTCCGAAGGACACTCGAAATTTGCAAATCTAATATTTTTATGTTATCCTGTATTTTTATGAACTATTTTAAGCCACTAACTTAATTTCGTTTTCTAGGGTTTGAAAACGCGGGATTGTAGGAGTTGAAATTGCCTGATTGTCTTGGTCTTTGTTGACATTTGAACTCCAGTTTGACTAGGGTTAGGGTTTTGCTATTTTAACTTAGGGATCGGATAGGCAGATCTTTTCATGTTCGGATTTTCGAATTGATTGATTATTGAACTTTCTATTTTTTTTTTGAAAAAAACTGTTATAAAATTCCATGATCAAAATTGTTTAAGGTTCGGTTTCAACTTGGGTCGAACTTTTGGGTTTCGATTTGGTATTCCAAAACCATTATCGAAAAATTCGAGGGCTTACAAAACTCACTTTAATTATTACTTTAAATTTATCATGTATTTAGCACTCATTTCTTGTTTTAGCTTACAAACTCCACTAAGTATTTGTCATTTCAAAGCGATACCATAAGCGGCGTCCTTCATTTACCATTTAGTTCCTATGGTCCTAACAAAACAAAGGTCATCTTGCATAGAACTAATAGCCTCTTCGCCTAGAGAAACCAAGCATTACCAGAGATTTAAAACACAACACGTAATAACTGCCACTTACTCAAATATTGCTTATACAAATTGTGCAATGCATGTTCATTTCATTTATGGTACCAGTAGTTTTTAATCAGGTTTAAGATAATTAATCATTTCACAGACAAGCAACATACTATATAAGCAATACAATCATAAAAAAATTTGTTATTACTATCATTAGGGTAGCTTAGCAATCAATAATTCATACAACAAACAATTTCCGTAAACCCATACAACAAATTCAGATTATTATTTTTCATCTAAGATCAACTAAGCTACAAGCACACACAATGTAATAAGTCTAAGTTACTCACCTGCTCATACTAGCTAGTCGTAATAGTTAGCTGGGAAATCCTCTATTGTTTCAAAATTACCTATTGAGATGAATAAAATATTCATCAATAAAACATAAATTATAGAACTAAACTCCCATGAGTGTTTAAGTGTCCTATACTGATATTTGGTTTTCTTCCTGTTACTATATTGGTTCTTTAATGGTCCTATGATAATCAATTATTATTTAATATTTATTTTTATTTTACTTTTATTGATTTGTTTGATATTTATATATTTTTATTGGGTAGTTGTAGAATTTGTATTTAATGGATTGATATTTTTATCATTACTATTATTATCGCTTTCACATTATTCTTTAGTTAACCTATTATAGTAACTAATATTTATTTACTATTATTTAGTTTCGTTGTGTTTCTCTTAATCTACTTTATATAATTATCTTGTCATTTTTGGGAATCACATCATTAAAAAATTGAACTTATTTATATTTCCATTCTTATATATTTACCTATATAAAACAAGTATTTTACTTTTATCATAATTTATTTTTATTTGTAAAGTATACTAATATTAACAATAATAACAACAACAACAACAACAACAACAACAACAACAACAACAATAAAATAATAATAATAATAATAATAACATTATGATAATCTGAATAATAATAATATCACTAATAATAATAATAACAACAATAACAACATTAACAATAATATCATCATCATCATCATCATCACACACAACATCACACAACAACAACAACAACAACAACAACAACAATAATAATAATAATAATAATAATAATAATAATAATATTCGAAATTAAAACATATATATATATTATTTTTTGTTGAAGTCGAGAGGTGCACGCTTGGTATACAACCGTGTTCCTGCCGTGTACTTCTGGAAATACGGCACCCTCAATAATTCAATGCCAAGAGGAACACGAGGTGGTGAACTCCCCGTGTACAGGTCATGCTTATCTAGGAATTCGATATTTCATGGTATTTGATCCATTTTCCTATAATTTGCCCAACTTGTTTTTAAATGCTTCCTAAGTGTTTTTACATGATATATCTATATATATATACATATATCATCTTACAACACATCAACATGTATATAATCTTTGTTTTATGAAAATAAAGAGTGTAACTAGGGTTTTATTGAAACTTACCTCGTTTTGGATATTTTAAACTTCGTTCTTGAGTTGATTTAGAATCTAGGATTAACAAAACTTTGTTTAAGCTAATGTTCTAACATATTACTATCTAAAAACAAATTTACTCACCTTGTTTTTCCTTTCTAAAGCTTATTGTGGTGCTTTAATGGAGTTGCATTATGTTAGAGTTATTGATTGTTTTCGTGGTTTATTTGGGACGAATTTGAGCTATTATTATTGCTATTTTATGTGGGTTAATGGCTTTGTTTGGTAGTGCATTAAGGCTTTTGTTTTGATTTGTTAAGTGAGCATATATAATGGAGTAATGGAGCTTCAATGTCCGATTGAAGAAGAAGAAGTTGTCTACCAAATTTTCTTGATTTGCCTCTTCATTTAATGAACCATCTAGTGTCCTAATTAGATTGGCTGTATGTGTTAATTATTAACTTTTGGTAGACAATTTGGGCAAATTTTTCTTTCATTTTGGCTAACATTCTTCAATGCAAATCTAGCCATACATTTTGGTGCAATTTGCACCGATTTTTACATGTATATATTAATATAATAATAGTTAGTTAATAATTATCTAAATTTTAGGATAGTTTATTAAGTTAAACAGGTACAAATATGATGATTATTTAGAAGTTTTATCTTCAAAAATTTATATAGAGTTTTACAAAATTTCTAGATTGTTATTGAGTTCAACTTTGGGTTTAAAATTTACGTGATTAATTATTTTTAGGTTTTATCTCACCCAATTACGGGTTTCTAAGTTTAATAGGTCAATTTTCGTTTTAGGCTCTAATAGCTTAAAAGTGCTCTAACTAAAACAGTTGTGTGATCCAAATATTTATTTAGAGTCTAGACTATTAGTTATAGATTTGTTTATATTTTTATTGTGTATTTATAACCCTAACGGTTTATCTTTAAGTTATCGTTTTCTAACTATAAGCGTAATTGGTCATTTACTTTTTATCGCATTTAAAATCTTAACCAAGTTATTATATCTTAAGTTTTTTATACCCATTATGAAATCCTATTAGTAGTATTTAATACTATCTAGAAAACTTTATTTTAATGTTTGAAACTATATATAGACTCATTACTACTCGTAGTTCTATTCTAGAGTCTTCGTTGAGTTCAATATCAACTATCTATTTTCTATATTTATATTCCTATCTATTTTTACTAGTACGAAAAATTGTCGGGGTTTACAGCGGAAGCAGAAGATGTATTAACTCTACTTGAGGAGTTAAAGTAATGCTATGAGGCGTAGCTATACCAGTCATAAGTGGTTGGACATTGCATCCAGAGGAAGAGGAACCTCCGAGATGGACCCTTGCCCTTCTCGACAGCAGGAATGGGATCTCTTAGAGTTGAAGGAATAAAGGCTGCAATGGCTGTAGTGGCTCTTGCCAATGTCCTCCATCATTTTCAGCAGCAAGAATAGTAGTTTGCTCGGGTTAAGCATCATGCAAGGTCTCATGGCGAATACCCTCTAAGACAATAGTAGTTGGCGTGGTACCAACCACTTGCACACCTGGTGCGAGCAAAGTTATCTTGGGAAGTGAACTTCCCGATGCAGTAGCAGCTTTTATCATATCAGGTGAGAATTGCTTAAAGCATTCAAAAATTGATTAATAGCCTAATTATTTTCCTGCATAGTGTGTATCATGAGCGCACTATCAACTGCAGGAGCTTGTACAGCCATAGTAGTGACATTTTCATCTACAGCGTGAGTCTCCTCAACTATATCAAGATGATTCTCCTGATCTTGGGGGTTTGCTTCTGTCCAGTTTCTTGTGTGGAGATGTCATTCTTGTCAAGAGCTTACTCTCGTCCCAGTGGAGTTGCGAAATAATGTATGGTAGGGTTACTGTAGCTAGCCAATCACGTGATAGGCTTGGCGATCGACCCAAAAGAAGTCCTGAACTGATGACACTTGTAGGATGTCGTAGAGAGAGGCGTGGGAGAAGGAATAGGTAAACCAAGTTTCTTGAGTGCGTAAGTATGAAAAAAGATCAAATCAAGTAGACTTGATCATTCTTGGCTCATTTTAGTAGAATAGATGCTTTGATCTTTCTTGGAGATGTTTCAACAGAGTATCTGTGTTTTTCTCAATCTTAGCAATCTGCAAAATGCCCCAAAATGAAAGAAGAAACATCTTATTTATAGATGTTAGAGGCCAGTAGTAGCTGTTGGATGAATCAGGATAGATGGTTGAGATCAAACATTACTTGCAAACAATGGATCTCTTTTATGAATTTGATGGCTAGAATCCATCCCTTCTTTTATGTATGTAGGCATGGGTTTTGGATATGAGCCTGGAGTAAAATGAGAGTTTTTATAATAAAAATGGAATCCATTTTTTTTTTATTAAAATAGCACATCTTTAATATAAAATAGAAATAGACTCATTTTATTCCAATAAGCCCTATTTTAGACAAATAAAGCCTAAATTAATCCATAAAGATATTTTTGGAGTTTACTTTTTGCGCATGAGAAATCCGAATAAGGCCGAAAGTGGAATAAACTGGTCCGATAATCCTTGTTCCGAGTCTACCAAGCCAAATCTCCATGTGACATCTTTATTAGACTCAGTCTTCTAAGCCCTGTCACTAGCCCAGAAGACTGGTCCGTGGTATTAAATTGAGCTAAAAGCCTAATTATCGAAATGATCCTATACAGTTTTTTTATGCAAATAACATGTTACATTTACCCCAAATTAAAAGAGAAATCTAGAGAAAGATTTGAAAGGTGAAAATTTTGAATAAACAAGTTCATTTATTTGATTGGACAATCCAAAACATCCTTTGTGGAAGACTCCGGCAAAAAAGTCCTTGTAAGCTTATAAATTTTTTTACACTAATTATTTTATGATTGATTTAATTATAATATTAATAATAATGCATTTTCATCTCGAGACTATAGAAGTTTCCCACTTAAAAATATGAAAATCCCTTTTCATATTATGGGAGCCTCCACTTTCACAGTTTTTATAGTGTCATGAAGCATTTTTAAGAAACATTTAACCATATATTTTCCTTAAAGGGCATATCATCTTGTCTACATCTTTGACATGATTTTCGTTATTTAAAAAAAAAAAAAAATTTGGATCATCTTTTTTACATAATACTTTATTTTTATAAAAATAAATAAAATATTATAAGAAAATAATTATTTAGAAACTTCAATAGAACATCCTTAAAAATTAAAAAACCTCTTCAAATCTATAAGGATATCAAAATATTAAGCTCTTAGCGTAAGAAATTGACGCTAATGACGTGGACGTAGATGCTGTAAGCCTTTTCTCGCGCAAGATATATGAAGTCAGACATATTGCGTCCATAAAAAAGCTAATGGCCAAATGCAATGTATCGTGGACTTAAGTTGCAAAAGGAGAACCGTGAGAAACGGGAAAGGGTTTCGTCCTCGCGTGGGTTGTTTTGGATATACTTATTTGGTTAATAACCATGTATAAATCACATGTTGCTATAGTATTAAGATATATTTGCTTTTTGACCAAACACACGGGTGGAGGCGTAATTCTAAATTCTACATTGAGAAATTCAAACTGGATGGCCCTTTTTTGGAGGAAAATTATATATAAATACTTTGACGTCTAAATATTTAATGACTCACGATAAGACTTTTGTAAACGAGTGGTATGAACATTTTCTGTTAAATTTAACATAGGTTTGATTTCCTCATCCTAAAAATATTATAATTAATAGATAATAATTGAAATAAGCACATATTCACAAACAATATAATGCTTTTCTTTTCCATTTCTACTATCATTGGTTTTGGGAATATTCTAACTTCCAAGTTATGTTATGATATGATTTTTTAGAGTAAGATATTTTTACTTACTTTTTCAATGTACCTTAATAGTTAAAAATTGTTTCATTTTTAAAATATCTTATAAAAAATTTTACCTTGTTCTATTCAATTTGAACTATTAATTACATATAATAATATCTTGAGAAAATAAATTAATAAAAATTTTGAAAAAAATTAAAGAAGAAGAATGTAATAAAAAGGGAAAATTACATCGATCATTCTTGTAAACTTTGAAAACACGAACACCCCACTTTTTGAAAATTCTAAAATCCCCCCCTCCCCTTTTTTGTGTAGGTGCTACAAAACTTAATAAAATAACATATGATATATAAATATAAGTCCATATGGAAATAAATAATATATTTATTAATTTCCATATCAATTTTAAACTTAATTAACAATCATGAAAATAGGAAAAAAATATAATTATTAAAAAAAATATATAAAAATTCTAACATGTATAAACTAAACCAACAAATATATATATATATATATATATATATCATTCATGACCCAAAAATAGAGATTTGCAGTGGAATTGAATACATTCCTATTTTTAGACATAAACCATCTATTCTTTTTTTTTTTTTTTTTTTGTGTTGTGTTTATTCTTAATGTTAACTTTTTTTTTTATGAGTCATGAAAATGAAAAAAAATAAAAAAAAATAATAATAATAATAAATTCCAAGAAACATAATGAAATAACCCGAATGCTAAGATAACCTAAGTAGTAAAATGTAAATTAATTTATGGAAATAGGAGGAAATTTGGGCCAAATTAAAACAAAAAAATATATAATAAACTAAAATAAGCTAGACTATTCAACTAAGTAAATTAAATGAAATACTTAATATGGTTAGGTGAATTAGTAAATTTAAGCTAAAAATTAATTACAATTGGGAAATAAAGATTAAACCATAGAAATTCCCCATTTCATTATACCAAATAAATCAAATCAAACCTAAATATCAAATTAGCCATCTACCTAAGTTATAATTTCTCAAATTTTCCAATTTTCCCGATTTTGATAAATTTCTACAAATTCAACACATAAATTTCTCAACTCCTTAATTTTAGTCAAATACATATCTAACCACCTATTTAACTTAATTTATTTAATCATCTTCAAAATTTGCTAAATTAAATTCCTAAATTAATCTAACTAGTTCTTAAGCCCATTTGACATCTAATTACATCTTAAGGCCCTAATCAAATTGCTAATCTAACCCATTAACCATATTAGCTCTAACCCCTTATAAAAATCTTCTAGAACCTTCATATCAATATCCTTATCCATTACAAATTTCAACAGAAAATTTTTCATTAATTTATCCTTTTGCCAACCCATAACCTCTAGAACATTCTCTATATTGCTAACTAATGTCCTTATCTTTGTCCTACCCTCTTTTTACAAAATGAAACCCTAATGTACCCTAAAGTAGCCACCACTTTACCTCCCATTATAGCAGAAAATTTCATCTCATTTTTCTCTCAAAACAAATGCTAAAATACTACAAATTACTTTCCTCTATCAAAACCCTACTAGGTACTAAGTCTTATATATTTTATGTCTTCTTTGAGCCATCTAAAACTCCTATTAATCTCTATTTTTCCTTTTGAAATTAGCTGTTTATCACAAAGGAGCTTGAATTAGAGGCAAAAGGAGCTTCACTAAATTCCTAGGAGTAGAATAGTGAAGGTTTTAAGCTTGTTTTGCTACTACAAGTAAGTTGTTTAATTAAATAGTGTGATTAGTGAAATATATTAGTGAATAATACTTTGTAATATTAAAAATATAGAATATGGAATATATGATTTGGGTGAAATATCATGTGTTACTTGGTTTGGTGAAATTGTGTTGATATTGGCATTGTTTATGTATTATTTAGTAAATTTATGGTGTAAATATAGTTAAAAATAAATTAGCATGTTATGTAATATGTTTTGATGTGTTCTATATGATTTCGTAATGATTTTTCATGATGAAAATTGAATAATATGTTTGCTGGATAGGAAATAGAAGTATTATTTGCCATGATATGTAATGTTGGTTAGGGTATTAAACTAATTTATTTTCATGTAAAATTTATGGAAATGATAGTATATCATCTTAGGATATAAACTAGAAGGTTTTTAAAGGCCTAATAAGTGTATTTCTTAAGAAAAATAAATAAAAATTTGCACGAAATTTTTAGGAAATGATGTTCAAGAAGTGTATATATGATCTAGAAATTTTTATAATTTTTTAAGGTCATTTTCTTTTTTTTTTTTTTTAGATTTTTAATTTTTGGATGAACTGTGCAAAACGTTGTTTGAACCAGACTTCTTTCGTTGGCTGAACCGGTCAACTTTATTTTTCCTTTTCCAAAAAAGAAAAAGCGTAATAGCTTAGTATGTATAGTTTTTATATGAAAATAGAACCGGACCAAAAAGTACAAAAATGTAGGCGAATCGGTCCAAAAACAAATCGATGCGTAGACCTTCCTTATTTTCCAGCCTTGTTTTCTTTTAAAAAAATTGTGAAATCCAAATATAATTAAATTTAATAATTATCAAACTAGCCTGATTAATGTATAGTTAGTTATAATTAGTTAATTTAGGCATATTTTGATTTATTAGACTTTTTGTTAAATTAAAATTAAATACATGTAGGTTAGTGTGCTAAATTAGCTTAATTAGGTATAAAATGGCTTTTAATTGTAAAATTGAGTAATTGAATATAATATGACCTAAATCAATACAACTAATTATTATGGGCTTTAGTAGTGAAATTGGGCTTAGATAATCGTTTAGAGCCTAAATCAAATTATATGGGCATCATTGGATTAAATATACCAAGTTGAGTTATAATAGATTTTAATTAACTAATTGGGCTTAAAATAGGTAATTGACAATTAAATGGATTTGAAAAATATAATGGGCTATAAAATTAGATTAATAAATAATTTAGGATTAAATAGGCTAAAATGACTTAAATGGGCTTAATTAGTAAAAATATAGTTAATATGAGATAAATGACCTAAAATGGGCTAAGATAGTAAAAATAGGTCCAATTTGATCTAAATAATCTAAAATGGACTTAGAAATGAATTTAGGTATGACTTAGCATCAATAATTATGGGCTTTAATAATTGGTTATGGACCTAAACACTAAAATAAGATCCAATTTTACTAAATACCTTCAAATGGACTTAATTAGATAAAAATGGTTAAGGAACACAACCCTAGAACCAATAACATAATTTCTAGCCAATTAGGCCTATTTACACTAAATTGGCTCAAACTAAATCCTAACAAGTCTTCTCTAGCTATTTAGGGCCTAAGCTTTCAAAATATAGACAAATACCTAACTTTACGCTCTATGGGCTTAAATTCCATTATACGAGCCCAATATCTTTACCTATTTCAATTAGGTCTATTCCTAAAATATTTAAGTCTATTATCGATTCTAGGTATTGAAATACCTAATTGGGATCAAATTATTTCTATGGGCCCAAAAGCCCTAAAATTTCCTTAATGGGCCCATATGAGATATTAGAAGGCTCAATAGCTTAATTAGGGGTCTAAATTAAATTCTACTAGGGCTTGAACATAATTATTAGGTCTAATAAGCAATATTACTCTAATTGGACCTAAATTTAAAATAAAGCCTAATTCCATCTAATTTAACATTTATATTCCTTAATGAACTCAATTCCTAAACTCTAAAGCCCATTACCTTAAAAAGTTAAACACTTAGAGAATTTTTCATTGAGCCTAATTTAGGATCTCTTAAGGCCCAATATGTCTAAATAATAAATCCGATTTCCAAATTCTATAAGCTTAGTCTAAATTATCTAAGCCTAACTATCCTAATTGGATCTAACTCAATTTGAAATACCCCAAACCTTCACCTATATTAGAAATTGAGTTTAGATAGATTAAATAAATCAAATGAATTATAGGATTTAATTAGACAAGTTGGCTTAATTTAATTAACTAATAATTAAGTTGGTTTTGAGATTTGAAATCCAAATTCTCTAAACAAGTCATTGAAATGTTTAGAGGATTCCTAGACTCTTGATTCTTAGCCTAAACACTAATTCCTAAATCTTTACAAAATTTGAGTTCATTTGCTTGAATAAAAATATCAATTCTTAAACCCGAACTCAAATTAAATATCTTTCATCCAAAATAGATTCCTAAATTAAGTTCTTATTATAAGTTCTTAATTTCTAACCTATCGGTTCTAAAATTATCTTTTAAATACTCCTTGAATTATAGATATTGATCTGGTAGTTCTAAATCTAATACGTTATTTTGAAAATACATTTATATTTATCTTTTCATTTTATATTTCTTTTGTTGCCTGCCTTTATCTCTCTCCCTCTCTTTCTCTCTCTCTCTCTCTTTTCTTCTTATTCTTTTCCCATATCCATTTCTCTTCTCCTCCTTTCCTTTTCTTTTTCTCTCAAATTCTTCTCTTTAAATCTCAAATTTAAGAAGGAATAAAAGATAATCAAGTTGGAAATGAGGATTAGAGAAGGAAATCAAGCTAGAAGTATAAAGAAAAATCAAAAGTACATGTGTTCTTGGATAGATAAGTTTTCTATTTCAATTCATCTTTTACTTTAATTGTTCTTTATATGTTTTATATGATGTATGGATGCTATAATAAGTTAAAAGCGCGTTTATATATGTATTTATTGATTTATGGTTGATGGGAGTTTGGGATTGTGATGAGGAAAATGATGAATTGAGAATAGAAGTTTGATGGAGTTGTTGGAAGTGTTGAAGTGTTTGAGTTGTTTAAAATGATATTTGAAGTGTTTGATATGTTGAAAGTAAAGTATATTCATGTTTGAAGTTGTATATGTGTTTAAAAATGATGTTTGAAGTTGATAAGAATGTTTTCAAAAGTCGTTTTTCAAAGGAGCACGGCTGTCAAAAAGACATTTTTGTGACAAGCCATGTCACAAAGCATGTCAAAGGCTTTTTCTTTGTAATTTAAGTGACATTTTGGAGACATGGCTTGCCCTCAAACCGTTCGTTGGCTGTGGTGATATTCCCAGGTCGACATGGCTTGTCCCCAGGTCGTGTCGTTGGCTGTGGTGATATTATCCAATCGACATTCTGGAGACACGACTTGTCCCTTGGCCGTGTCCCTTGAAAAGTTGAATTTCCAGATTTGACATATTTTCGTATTTTCATCATAACTTTTTCATACGAACTCCGATTGAGGTGATTCAAGTTGCATTGGAAAGCTTGAAAAGAGATCTACAATTTTCATGTTTTGAGTTTTTACAAATTCAAAAATTATCGATGCCTAAATTTTTATTCTTTCCAGCTGCAACACTTTCCAAAACAAAGTTAAAACTTGTTTTTGTTTGTTAAATGTGTTTTTGCTTAGGAAATGGATCTTTTTGAGCTAAAATAAAATAGATAAGTGATATTTGATGTGTTAAGTGAATTAATTCATGTAATTAAAACATGGGTTAAGTATTTTATATTTTATTTTTATCGAGTAATTACGGGGTTTGTACTTTGTAAATTAGTAACTTATTATGATTTGTTATTATGATTTTATATTGTTTCTTAGCTTGACCGATTATAGCAACAAATATTTATTTCTAATTATTTATTTTCATCTTGTTTCTCTAGATCTTATTTGATATTAAATATTTTTATTGAGTAGTCGTAGAATTCATTCTTAATAATTTGATATTTCATTATTACTATTATTATCACTTTTAGACTGTTCTTTAATTTATAGTAACTAATATTTATTTTTTATCATTTAATCTTATCGTGTTTCTCTTATTCTACTTTATATATTTATTTTGTTATTTTTGGAAAACACATCGTTCATAATTTAACTTATTAAATTTTTCATTTTTATATAGCTATCTTAGATAATTGTTTAGAATATTTATAATTCATTTTATTTATACAATATATTAATATTAGCAATAATATTGTAAGTGATATTTTTCAATAATTTTAGGAGTTGCTAAATTACATTTATCACATTTTATTGTTTGCCTTTTTTAGTGTTGTATTTATTTCTTATTTATATACTATTCTTCTTCATTGCATATATATACATATATGTATATTTAAATATATAATATAATATATATACTGATTCGGATGAAAAAGCTTGATCTGGGAAATTTTGCATGTACGCCAGCAACAATCGCCGCCAACGTTTATTCCCAGATGCTGGCGTTCGTTTAAATTTGTACACGATTCAAACACCTGCATGCGCTGGCTCAAAGGACGCCAGTGTTTAACAAACATCGTCAGCGTTGTGGCATACACCGCCGGCTTTGAATTCTAGAGGCACTACAACAAAGTTGGTATTTGGTCATGTTTTTTAAACGTGGCAAAAACAGAATTAAACGTTGCCAAACATTTTCCGCGATAGTTATTAAACGTGGCTAATAAACGTTGCTAAAGGTGCGTCGCCAATTGATTTCGCGACGTTTAAAAGGTAGACGTAGGCATATAAATGTATGACACCAAATGGGTTTGAAAGGGAGACACATAAACGTGACCAATCATTAGGTATAGATGACTCTTATAAGTGACTAAAAATAATATGATTATTTTCCACCAAATCACACGTTGGCTGCAGTGGAAATTAGCGACGTTTAACTATGACCATTTGGCACAATAAAAAACGTTTACCCGCGACCATATAATTTTATTAGCAACATTTAAAAGAGACCATTCTCATAAAGTAGTTGTGTTGGGATCCTTTAAACGTCACCAATAATGTATACTACCGACGTGTGAAACGTGACTAATGATATAAATTAGTCACATTTAGAGGAGACGATTATAACAAACACGTTGAGCTGGCATGCCACAAACGCGACCAATACTATGCATTAGCCACATGTAAATAAAACAATTGTACTACACAAGTTATGCTAACATCTTTTAAACACGACCAATAACATAAATTAGCCACGTTTAAAGGAAACTATTATGGAAAACAAGTTGAGCTGGCATGCAATAAACATGACCTATTCTATACATTAGCCACGTATAATTAAGACTATTGTATCGAATGAGTTACGTTGGCAACCATTAAACGTGACTAATAATAAAAATTAACCATGTTTGTCTTAGAAATCTACTAAAAGTGACTCTGTCATACTGCGATGTGTAAACATAACTATTTGAGGATTGGTTTGTCATGTTATGCCCCTGCTTAACATATGTTTGTGCATAAGTAGCTATATTATACACCTGTAGTTGCAATGCTAGTATCAAACAAAATTTTTTTTGACCATCATCATGCACTTGGACTGAACAGGAGCAATAAACTTATAGATCAAAGTTTTAGTGCTCATCAAATAAGATAAGCAATGCACCTGTTGAATAAAATCCTTACAGATAGTTAAAGCATCTTTATGGCTACTCTAGTTTCTTAAATTCCAAAAAGAAAAGTAAGTTGTAAAGTAGATAAATTTCAAGAAGTCCAATAACTTCTCATAGTCTCATCTGAAACATGATTCAATGAAATTGCTCAAAAAGCATCGCTCTCCTTTCTCAATCTGTATCATGATTATCACCCTCATCACCATTTGATGGAGCAGGAGAATGAACTTGTCCACCTTAATATCCTGTAACACAATATGTAAGGTAATGAGGCCCATACATGCACAATTAATGAAAAAATAAAAATCATAGAAAGAGAGTAATAAAAAAGCTTAATGACAAAATTAACCTAAGCTACTAGGAAAATTCGAGTAAAGTTGTTGTACAATTCGAGTAAGTTCATCTAGCTGTAAAACACATATATTAGTAATAGTGATATATCATGATCCAACAATAATGGAAATAAGAAGTACACATCACAATAGAGCATGCTTTTTACAAAACTCTTCATATGTTATAATCTTACAAATACTCATACATCACTATACAATTCACATGGTGTGCCAATATAACTAAAGTCCTTTCGGTAAGGTATTAAAGTTTATATATTGGAACAACTTTTTTCCCTTTTCTGAGTAAGTATTCTCTTCTATGTTTAAGCTTAGAAGTATTAAAATATAAAATCAGGAAGCTTGGCAACACTAGAAGTATGCAAACTTGGAATCCATGGAAAATTACTCCCTCAATGAAGGGAAAACTTCAATGTAAAGTTTTACTTTTACCCCAACAGACAATCTTCTGTACCGATCTTAATAAAATTGTGAAGTTATTCTGAACTTTCAATTCCTTGTTCCTTTGTTTTCTCTTGATAATTTTTTCTACCGTTTCTTTATTTTATTTTTATCTTAAATTTTTTATGTCTAAATTTATGCCAAACATCATTATATGCCCTTTATTGTGCCTATCACCATGCTTTATGATCTTAACACTGAAAAATTCAAGGCTTTGTGCAAAGGGTTGTCCCTGTTAGTGTTCCCTGTTTTTGATACATCTTAAACCTCAACAGAAGGCACCACCACAAATGGGGTACCATTGCTTAAGCATAAAGGCGCTCTATATTTGTTAAGGATATGATAAAGGAAGAACATATACAGAAATCTCTACGTTATCAATGGCTCTATAATCTCGTTTCTTCCACGTTAAAAATACTTTATTCATTTAAAAGTAAAAATGAAAGGAAAGTGTTACTTCTTTAATTGACTCGTCAATCCTGATGCTCAAAGTGAGGTATATGCACTTACATTATTGGATACCTGAGGGAATGATAGCACTATTGTTTGGATAGGAGCTTAGTTATATGTTTGTCATATTCATTTTCACTAGAAGATATTATTTGACAAAAGAAGTTCAATCATAGAATGCAACTAAGTGCCTAACAGATCAACACGTAATGGAGGAGAATTACAAATTAATTTGCTAAACATAATCGAACGCAGCACAATATATGAAGAATCATACATATAATGGAGGAGAATTACCTGTTGACCTTGCTGCTTACGTAGGTTTCGTTCCTCTTGAAGCTCTTCTTGTGTTTCACATAAAGCAGCTTTCAACTCTTCCACTTGAGTTTGTCTTTGCGATGATCTCCCAATCGATGGTGGTCCATATCCTCTCCCAGGATGATAATCGGACCTTGCACTTGCATTCATAAATTTGTCTACTATCTTGTCCGGAGTCAATGGGTTATTTGAAGATTGTGAATCCTCATACATCTTCACCATCATCTCCTGGATTGGAAACAATAAATGCCCGTATATGTATAATTCCTTGCTTCATAATATGCTAAAAATGTAATCAAACTCATAAACTTACGTAATCTTCTTTAGCTTGTGAGAGACCCATCCACCTGTACCATCAACCTTGGATCACTGTACCGAGTTTGCTTAAAGAACTCAATAGCATTGGCGGTTGACGATTTTGATTTATCTAAATGTATTTTTGTATGAAATGTTAAAGACTTAATCAATCATAGTGATATATATTCAAAATTATTGAAACACTTACTTGCTCATTTATTCTGCTCTGAAATGATCTGAGCCAGCCCTGTGTAGATACTTCACTCTACTTCGTGCATCCCTCCCAACCATCGACTTAGTTCTCTATTAAATACAATTTTATGTGATTATAAACTCAATTTCCAATAGTGAAACGAATGAATTTTAGATTTACCTTTGAGGATGGTTCGTTTGATTGCGAAATTGCCTTCTCTTCTTCAATCTCCCTCTTCCATATCTCAATAAGCTCTTTCCAATCATCATCATTCAAAGTGCTTGGTTTAGCAGCATCACCAATAATTTTCCATCTATGTTTTGTTTTGGATCGATGGTTTCTGTATAGATTTCCCATCCATTTGTCTGCAGCCTTGAAATTGTTATCTTTTTTGGTGATATCGTCAATATTTAACCAATTCTATATCAACAACATATCAAGATAACAACATTAGTCAAGCAATTTTGCATACAAATTATATTCAAAATATTTATGCACCACAAGAACTCACGCTATTCTACATCCATTTACAAGCAAGACTACTAAAAAAGCTATATTGTCAAACATATGTGGTTTCAATTTCATTGTCAGATATAGTAGTTAGAAAACATCATTTGCATGCATTAGTCCTTAGTGGAAGTCCACTGCTAAATACCAATAAGTTGTTTTATTAGATCAAGTACCAAACAAATCAAGAATTCTATTCTATTAAATTGAAGATTGTGATATGTACTCTCTATTACACCCAAAAAAGTGGTTGAATAAAACAAACAACACTAAGAGAAAGATGTGTGTGTGTCGTGCGCGCGCGCGCGTATAGATATATTGCATGTACTAGTTTGACAAGAATGGGAGATGATATAATAATGCTAGACCATTTCTGGATTTATAGTAGATGGTGAACAGTAGATGGAAATTTGATTTATTTACATCAAAATGTGTGCTGTCTTATCATCTTGCTAATGAGTTATATTGTAAATTTTGAATGAGTCATGGTCTAGAATTAATTTATGATATGTACCTTTACTCTCTCCCAAGCACGTTGTTTTTCTGAAAGGGGGATTATCCTCCAATCATCGACACGAAGGCGAATCAAGTCCCTACAGGCCTTCCCCATTTCAGATGCTAATTTAGCAGACTGGTCTGCTGTTAGTGGACGTCCCCCATCAGTTGTAAACTCAATTACCATTTTTCCCTTTCGTCTATTGTTTTCCTTCTCAAGTGCCAGTCCTCGATATGGACCTCTCTTACGTGTGGATATTACTGAGCTCTCAGTTCCTGCAAATATAAGGGAAAAAATTATTTGTATGCCTTATACACTTTCACTGTTTAAATAGACCTTGTTAAATAAATGACCTTGGGGTTGTCGGATTGGAGAGTTGGTGCCCGTTGAAGAAATATGTATTTGACTATTATTGGTTTCACGTTCTTGGTCAGGTTCATTTTCTGCATCTAAAGAAAGTTAACAATAAGAGAAAATCAAAATTAACGATGGAATTTAATATGGTCAGGTTCTTTTTTCACTTTGCATATGAAATCTCTTCAATCAAAAGCATAAAAAAACATATATTAGAACATACATAGATAATTATAAAGGTTACCTCTGTGAGGAGAAGGATTGGCTGGTTGATTGCTAGGTGGCAATTGATGCTGATCATCATGATTCTGATCATCATGATTTTGATCATCTGATTCATCAATAATTGGTAATCGAGTGTCCCGATTAGCCCTTCCCCCCCTTCTCTGTATGCTCCTTCGTCCCCCAGCTATTGTAATCCTACAATCATATAAGAAAAAAGTGCAGCAATTAAAATTTAGATTAGAACGTATATAGATAATTATAAAGGAACTCTAGATACATGATTCAAAATGAATCATCATCCTAAAGCAACATGCAATGGAAAAAAATTGCAAGGACAAAGAGGCAAGAGCAATGTATACTAAGAACTCATACAAATGTCATTGTTGCTATCATTGCTACAATCATAGTCAATGAGTGTATCATCTTGCTCCTCTTCGTCCACATCTCCACCCTCATCTTCATTGCTTTCAACCATTCCTTCTACAACGTCCTCATCAATAGTCTCATCACCTATGTCGACTCTCAATGACACATCGATATCACAATCAACTACTGGATGGTGCTCATTTTCTCTATTCTCACTTGCCATAACATGTTCCTCTATACTCTCATCTGCCAATTGAACTTCCACATCAGTGAACACATTTGCATCACCCAACAATGCATTTATATCATAGATGTGACGATGCTGAAATTGTTGCACCACACGCCAATTAACTCCTAGTCGCATGTCTTCTAAGTAAAATATTTGCAACTCCTAGTCGCATGTCTTCTAAGTAAAATATTTGCTTAACTTGTGATGCTAACACATATGGGTCATTATCATACCAAGTACGAGTAACCTTAATACTTTTAAATCCATTCTCTACCCACACATGGCGATGCCTCTCATTAGTGTCCCACCACTTACATTTAAATAAAAACACTCGTTTGTTTCTGACATAAGTAAACTCATATATCTGTTAAAACCCCATAGAATTCCTTCTTCACATCTCCTTCACTTCCTTCTACAAGAACTCCACTATTTTGAGTTTTCTTCCTCCTATCAAAGTCTAATGTATGAAACCGTACACCATTGTATATTATTTTGTTGTATCTCTTGAAACATGAATCGGGTCCTAATGATAATGCATACAGTGCACTAATGACCGGATCACAACTTTCATAAAACATGCTCATATGAAATAATGCCAAGAAAAATTTAGTATCAGTACAACCTTGTTAACCTTTGTTTATTTACAAAGTAGATTGTTATATATGGATTTAATATGTATATATAATTACCTTACTCATAAACCATTGGTTAAATTCATTTTTGTGGCGTATATCTATGTTATCTCCATGTTGTGTGTGTAAAATGTCTCTGTTTTCACTGTAATAGAGTGGTCACTTTACTTAGTTTATATGCAAGTACATCCTTAATTGACATATTACTTTACGAACATTTAACTTACTCTAAGTAAGGTTGAATCTCTTGGCAATTGTTGATAATGTACCATTTTGCAGTTTCCACCTCCTCATCTGATAATACAACATATGTAGGTGGGGATATGAAGCCAATCTTATTTGTGAAGACATCCAAGCCACCATCTTCTAAAGAATCAAAATTCCTATCTGGACGATTAAATGCTGTCTCAACACCTTCTAAGTGAAGTGAACACCATGTCAAGCACTCATGAACAACATAAGCTTCTGCAATGGAGCCTTCTGGACAAGCTCTGTTTCGAACAAACTGCTTGAAGTGTGCATTGTACCTCTCAATAGGATACATCCAACGATAAGCAACAGGTCCAGCCAATAATGACTCCTGAGGTAAGTGGAGGGCTAGATGTACCATTACATCAAAAAAAGCAAGGGGAAAGATTAGCTCTAACTTGCATAATATGGTGATAATGTCATTCTGCATCTTTTGTACTTCTTCAACATTCAAAATTCGTTGACAAAGCCTCTCAAAAAAGGTTCCAAGCTCGCTTATGGCCACGGTGACCTCTTTAGGCAATAATCCACAAATACCAACAGGTAAGAGTCGTTGAAGCAAGACATGGCAATCATGACTCTTCATTCCTGAAATCTTAGAGTTTGATTGGTCCACACATCTACTTATGTGTGATGCATAGCCATCAGACAATCTAACATTCTTTAGAAATTGACAAAATAATCTCCTCTCATTTGGACTTAATGTATAACTTGCACATGGCATTGAATACTTGCCATCAGTACGTTTCTTTAAATGTAAGTCCTTTCGAATACCAAGCTCCTCTAGATCAAGTCTAGCTTTGTAAGTGTCTTTTGTTTTTCCCTCCATCCTAAGTATTGTATTAGCAACATTCTCACATATATTTTTCTCAATATGCATGACATCTAAGTTATGTCTAAGCATCAACTTTGACCAATATGGCAATTCAAAGAATACGACCTTTTTGTCCAGTTGAATGGGGTAGCATGATGGACACTTCTGGATTTTCCTGGATGCTTTCCCATTTCCACATTTATCACTAATTGTAATTGGTGTAGAATGTCTTCACCTGAATATTGTTCTGGAGCTTCACGAAGTATCACGCATTCCATCAAATTTCAAGTTGCGTCTCCACCTATGGTCCATTGGCAACCCCAATGTACCCAATCTTGCTATTAAGTTTTATCGATGGTGTTTGATCTGCGCATACAGGACAAGCATGTATCCTTTTGTGCTCCATCTTGACAAATTCCCATATGCAGGAAAGTCATTGATGGTCCACATTAGTGCGCACGCATTTTGAACGAAGACTTCGAGTATACATCATATGTCCACAATCCATCAATCCAAAGCTCCTTCAGCTCATCAACCAAAGGCTGCAAATAGATGTCGATCTCCTTCCCCGGTGCTTTAGGCCCCGGAATTAACAACGCCATCATCATAATTCTTTTTTCATGCACATCCAAGGAGGTAAATTATATGTAAGAAGCACCACAGGCCACATGCTATATGATTGGCTCATAGTACCAAAAGGATTGAAGCCATCAAGCTAGACCCAACCTCACATTACGACTATCATTTGCAAACTCTGGAAATTGAGTGTCAAAATTCATCCAAGACAACCCATCCGCTGGATGTCCCATAAAATTTTCTTCTCTCTTATGTTCTTCCTTATGCCAACGCATTTTTTGTGCAGTTTTAGGATTCATGAACAACCGTTGCAATCTTGGTTTAATAGGAAAGTATTGCAACACCTTCTGAGGAATGGGCTTTCTAGATCCGCTGGACACCTTATATCTAGATGTACCGCAAGTGGCAATGTTGAAGATGCTTGTTACTACACCAGAATAAACAACAATCATACTTAAGGCATGGATATTATGATAACCCATGCCTAAACCCCTCAAATACTTGTTTGCATAATAATAGGACTTGGGAAGGGTCTCTCCATTAGGTATCACATCCCGCAACAGTTGGAAAGCATATCAAAGACTTGTTGCTCCACTTATTGTATACTTTCAAGTGAAGGAGCTTAACTATAAACGAGAATTTAGAAAGCTTACACCCTATAAAGCTCTTTTGAGTCAGCTCTTAACTCATCTAAAAAATCTGATGGAATAGAAAATCCATCCCTATGGGTTGAACCTTCGCCTCATTTTAACAAATTCCCCTAAATCCTCAAGCATCTCTTCAAGCCCATCCATATCATCACCATTTGCCTCATTATACCCCTCTACATCTGGTGTCCTTCCACATTCTTTATGACGAATCCTACATCGAGGTATCCTTGCAATACAATAGTAGGCTCCTCGCCATGATATATCCAACATTGGTAGGATACATCTATCCCATCTACAAGCAAGTGTGCTCTTATGACATTAAGGGTATGTAATCTATCGTTTAAGCATTTCCTACATGGACAACTTAAAACTTCTATCAATTCCAAACTTCATGCTCAAATAAGCGATGAAATAATCCACGCCTCGTTCATACTCTTCACTTTCAATGTCCAAATCCATCCAACTCTTATCCATGTGGGCTAGCAAAATTTAAAGAAAAAAAATCACAACATAGCATGTACAAAGATTATGTGTGTAGAAATTGGAGGAAGAACATTGAAATCAATCAACACTAATATAACAAAGATGCAGTATGGCCCAAAAATTGCACATGAAAACAAAATTATAAGAATAAAAACTCTATTCCGAAGAATGAATAAAACACGGTATAGCCCAAAATTGCACACGAAAACAACCATTTATAATTTTCTTTAGTGAATTGATACATATGCAGACCTAAAATAAATTAATAGTGAGTATAAACTCACTAGTCAGGTTCTAATGGAAGATTACTTATCCTTCAAATGGAAGATAAACAAGACACACATCAAACAATTCAATGATCAGGCGCAAATTTATGCACTCTTACCCAGTTTCACAAACTCCAAAATTGGTTAATAC
Organism: Combretum micranthum; assembly: GCA_024138025.1. NCBI lineage: Eukaryota > Viridiplantae > Streptophyta > Magnoliopsida > Myrtales > Combretaceae > Combretum > Combretum micranthum. The sequence continues at coordinate 133,604 of JAMXBD010002497.1, read as the reverse complement.
ATCCAGATTCTTCTTACTTCCTACTGTTCTTAAAGTTATCAACACTAAAATGTGCGACCAGAATGAACCGATAATAAAAAGTTCAAGGACTCGTGGGAAACTAAGTTTAGCTCTTTTTTATCCATGCTTGTTGGTAGATGGATTTTCCTTTTCTTAATTCCCAGAGCTGCGGAGAAAGGCCAACTAAATGACTAGCGCTAATGTACCATCAAATATTTTCTCAATTATTTTCATGATAATTCTTTTTCTAATAGAAATTCAGCTATAGTTCTAAAGGAGAAGAGATTGCCTCGGCAAACATATTCTTAGGTTATTTTCCTCTGTCCTAGGCCATAATTTTCTACAGATTTCATGAAATTCAGGGCAATGACAAAACAGATGGAGCTAATCCTTCTTATTAATAAAAGAATATAGCACATTTGCTCTCAATCACAATGGTGAAACGATGAGCTCCCATGAGATCATACTTGAAAGAAGTGAGATACCAAAACTTTAACCATCAAATTTGTAACACAGTTGCATCATAGTCGTCCATACCAACAAGCAAACCAGATTAAGGAAAAAAAGGATCAATATTCCCTGATTAATGATACCTAAGGTATGAATATGTATATAACAAATATAGAGCTTCCCACAAAGTTAAAGATCATTCTTCAAAAAACTTTGTCTATTTCATCCTGCTTTTGTACAACTTATAGCTACTAGAGATATTTGACACACTTACTAAAAAAATGTCTAACTCAGAGGTCATATTTGAACTTTTGCACTCTATAGAATTGATTTCCATAGACACAAATGAGTGAAATCAAAGGAGGGATGAACAGACTATAGTGATAGGGGTAGAGATTTAAAACAAGGAAATCTTATCAATAAGTCTCGTTGGATGCACTCTATTAAAATAAGAATTGTGTTTTCCACACCAGACAGTAAGTGAATCACCCCACCAAACTCCAACATTAGGATTAACCACAAAAGCTCCTTCTCCTTTTAGCTTTCGAAGCATTTGATATAGCAGTTTCAGTTGACGACTTTTCCAATTAAAGTAGTTGAGAACTACGTATACCACATGCAAATCAACAAGTGACTATGCACAATAATCAATGGAACAACTCGACCAGTGTTGAATGATTTTGGTATTATCGTCTCCATGGGAATAGAATAAACAATAACAATGGAGTATTTTTTCATTCTTTGAAAGGTGAGAACAGACTAATTAATCGCCAATCAGTTGGAATATCCAGAGGCATGGTTAGACCAACAAGAACATCAGTTGCACAAAACTGATATCTGATTTAGATACTTGAGAACAATCTTCTGATATTTCAAGAAATCATCCATACAAAGTTGTAGCTCGTAAGCACTATGACTATGGGGCAGTTAATAATGACCCAAACAGAAAAAAGGAACTTGATAAAGCCTGAGTAATATCCAAGACATAAACCACCAACCACTGATTCTTCGACATCAGCCAATTCAAACCTCCATAATCCAGACAAATTAAAAATATTCATGTCGAAATCATGTTAACGAAGTTAAAAGTGACTGTCTAAAGCTTCTATTTACAGCAGAAGTAGGTGATCCCGACATAAGTACTTTATACTTTTCTATCAGCCAAAACAGGCAATGACATAAAAAAAATAAATAAAAAAATAAATAAAAAATAAAAAGCCTGAAATCCATATTAATAATAGCACATGATAGTAAAAAGATCTTGTAGAAGCAATCGCTATTGACACCGACAACTTAGTAATAATTGTAGTTGTATAATGTTAATTGCCAAATATCACTTCAAGTGAGTCACTAAAACACCAAAAAAAAAAAAAAAAAAGTCTGTATGAAGAAACTTTATGATATGCATATATTATAATTGCTCCATTTGGCTTCACTTCTCAAGTTAAATACATGAAAACATACAGAAATGCCACTCAATCCAGTAAAACTCTCACATCAAAACACCATTGACCGTGAAATTTTGTGCTTTAGGAGATTAGGATAAGCACAAGTAAGTATTTGATTAATTCAGTTTTATGAGCTCATGATATTAGCAACTCCGTACTTTCATCGATATGCTTATTCAATAGATTTAACATGCAGAGGCTCTGTTTTTTATTGAGGCATGAATAGTATACTCAAACACAAATAGTCTGCTTATCATTAAATGAAGACAAAGTAAAAAATTAAAAGCCAATAAAACCGATTAACCACACAAGCACAACATATCTGACCAAATCAGCTAGTTGTTTAAGCTACAATTCAAAATTGAATAAGTATCCAGGAGCTATGCTTGCAAACATAAACACCTAATAATCCTCCTTCTAGGTAATTTAACACAATATAGAGTTGCATAAATAATCCAACATCTATCTCATAAACAAATAACAAGTGCCATGAGTACTAGATTGACAAAGTTGGACAATAAGTGCAGTAAATAAAGGAAACCGGAATAAATTTTTGAATGATTTTGAGCCACCAATCAAGCATTTGTCAAAAGAAAAGAATCGGAAAGGAAAGTAGATCAAATCAATGCATCTTTTCCCTCACATCTTTTTTGCATAAACAAACCAGAGAATGGAACAAAAAGAGCTTCCTCTTTTCTAATTGTAAATCTTACAAATCCAACACACACAAGCACTCTTTCTCTTATATAGATTCTCAACTGTCACTCTTCTAGCAACCAAATAGAGTAGATTTTATTCAATAATTTTGCTCTATTTTTCTAATGTTTTGGTTTTTGCTTCGTCTGTTACATTGGAGAAAGTTAATGCGTATATTGTAATTCAAACTTCACTCATGTTCACAGCAGAACCTTTTATAAAGGATGAGCATTCATAGGCTGTCTAATTTACACTATAAAGGTTCAGCTTTCACCATAAGTGCATGTTCATAACTTGAAAATAATAGAGGTGCTGAATTTTTAAAGTCAAACTCATCATATTTATGGAATGGTAACCTAAATTAACAAATGGAGCTAATTTCCATGTATAAGCCATTGAATAATATATTTGAGAAAAAGACATGGATTAGCTAAGAACTAATGGACAGCAAACATAACATCATGTACAGAACCCAAAGGAGCTGAAAACCAGAAACATGTAATACAAAGCATATTTGACTCATTAGTTGGCAGGCCATTGATCTTTGTCCAATTTCCTAAAAGCATTAACAAGTTGGAGTTGATTTTCAGCAAAATTTTTTTGCCGATCATTTATATTTTTTATTTCAACACCCAACTTTTCTTCAAATTGCATGTCCCACCAAAACTTACTAGCATCTAACTAATTCTTACATAATCCCCACTCTAGATCGATCCTAACAAACCAAATTAGAAGTCATGCAGATATCCCCACACGAAGCCTGGAATACATATTTTCTCTTTGTCCTTTTGTTCTACCAGTACTTTCCTTTGGCTATCCTAAATGCCATTCCACTATAGCTGGATTAAACGGCATCACAATGGAGTAAACTAACTCGGTAAGAACTTGAATTTTTCTAATGGATGCTAAGACAACAACAGGATACTACAAGTCCAATTAAGGCAACTATATGGAGTCAATACTCTGTATTTCAAGAAGTCCTTCAATTTCCCCCAATCACCTCTCTTTGCATGCACGCATATCTAAGGTTTCTTCTTATATACATCTAAGAGAAAGGAAAACAATGGTCCTAGTAAAGCGCCAATCTGAAAGTTATGCCTCAGGACGTTAAACAGAGGCAATCCAACAACAAAGGTCAGAATTGTTTCAAAAAATTCACCATTGATCAGCCTATGCTAGCTTTGTTGCATCTAGTATTAAGTAATCAATTGGTTGCATGCAAAGAAATGCCAAAAAAAAATTAAGACTTCATCCATGTGACATCTATCCTACCTCTTTAACTTGTCCAATGATAATAGCTCTACTTATGTAAGTATTTCCGAACCTACGAATTGTTAGTTGTACATTAACTGATCAAGTATAAGGTTGATAAAAAAAATGGTGATTTTGGTCTAATTTTAAGCTATTTTGTTACTGAAACATAAAGGGTAGTATGTCTTATCTATTAGTCTTGACTATAAGGTGGTTATCTCATCACACCTTCACTGCTCAAGTCACGCACATAATTTGCTGGAGCACCAAAGATTGGATAAATTTCATTTACATCCTTCTATGAGACAACTTTTTGCTTTATTACTTCCATTTAAAAATTATCCACTGGTGCTATTGAAATGGTTTTCTCTAGTGAATATTCTTTGGAAAAATCTTCTATTAGATGAAAGGATATCCTAGCTTATCAAAACCATTTTCTTTGTATCTTCTTAAATATTTCTCACACATTATAGCTTTCCAAGGTGTGGATTGAGCACATTACAGACACACAATACACATGGTGATTGCAAAAAGTACTAGGTTATGAACAATAATACTCAATCCTTCTTGCCACAACAGAAGCCAACATTTAATCCCATCTTAGATGGGGAAAAGGGAAAAAAAAACATACTTTACGCAACCAGATTTACATGACTTGCCATTTTTATCAACAATGAATCAAAATTCCAATAAACACATGTGAAAAATAATCAATCAAAGGCATCATAAATAAATACAAGTAGACAGATTAAATAGATTGAACCGCATAAATTATAGATTATACAAACATACCTGGATGGTGTAGATGGAGAGTAGCGGAAATGGCACAACGAGCAGGGGAATGATCGTACTTGAAAAGCTCCAAAGTTTTCTTCTTTCGTTGTCAGACAAAGGTTTCGTTTTTTTTTTTCAACCACAAAAGAACACAACAGAAAATATCAACTTTCAATCGTTAAACTTTTAGACAAGAAAATGATGCTTTAAAAATGTGTCCTTTGCACAAAACAAAATAAGGAACCTTACCAGGTGTAATTGCATGGAGAACAAAAGGCAGCTCTTTGCGTGGAGGTGGAGACGCTTCGATCGCTTGGAGGTGGAGGCAATGATGTGTGAGGTTATGAGTATTAGGGAGTGATGCACAGGGTAGGGAAGAACTGAAGGGTCACGTATGGGTGTTCTTTTGCGCAGAGTTTGAAATGGCGGGATATTTAAGATCAAGTTTACTTTTATTTATTTTTAAAGGAGGGACGAATTTTTTATATATAAGATTAGTAGCGTCTAGTTTAACAAAGGAGTTGCAAAATGAAATGATGTTTAGTACAAACCAAAATTGTTTAATAAACGTGATTATTAATATATATTAGCTAACATTTGATGACCATAACTAAATAAAAGATATTTTTTTAATCTCTTTATTTATTGAATGTCATTGTTCTTTTAATATATTGAAAATGTATTATTTGGACATTATTATTATCATTACTATTTTTATCCATTACTTTTAAAATTGAATTTATTATTATTTTTATTATTCTATTACGATAATTTATTTTGAGGTTATCAATATAAAATAATTTTGGATTTTTGATATATGGTAAATATGATTGTCACGTTTACAATTAAGAAAAGTTACGAATCAAATTGGAGATTTTGCATAATGCTGAATTGTTAATAAACGTTACAAAACATATATTTTAGTTAATGTTTAATAAACATTGCTAAACCATAATGAAAAGGTGACGTTTGCATAATATGCAAACGTCGCCCTCCATCAAAATTCTTGTAGTGAGGCCGGCGTTTGTATAAAAATTTTGTGTTTCAAAATTTACAAAATCTCTATTCCAAACTGTGCTGCTTATATACCATCGGCCTATCCTTGTAAGCCGCTGGCGTTGGGGGTATAAGCTACCGGAGTAGGGATGGCGTTGATACTATTCATCGTCTTCCTCATTTTTCCTAAACTCTTTCTAAGTGTTTTTTCATACTTTATATATATCATACGTGATATGTCAATACATATAACATCCTATAATCATCATATTCTATGATTTTCTAGCTTATTCGATAATATTTTTAGACAAAAATTTCCATATTATTGTTATTAAATATTATGAACACTATGTTGTACGTAGAATTTCTATTAAAGATATGTATATGTGTGTTAATTTTTACACTTTTTGTTATGTACAGTGGAAGTTCAAAATGAAAAAATTGAGAAACGTAAAACGAAACAAAAGAAATATAAGAGAGTTAAGATGAATGGAAATACAAAAACAAAAAGTAGATGATAAATTTATAACTAACAACTATGTAAGGAGTGGACAAAAATATGAATCGGCGCAAAAAGTTAAGTTTCTGGATCTAAATGACACGTACAATAAATACTGATTCAATAATATTTTTGGATAAAAATTTACATATTAATGTATATAAATATTTTGAATGCTACAGTATACATAGAATCTTTAGTTTAAGACTTTTACTTTTCAGCTTTTATACCTGCTGTCGTAACTTATATTTTTTCTGTTTAAAAGTTTTGTTAGGTGATATTTGATAAATTAATAATTATATTGCCCTTAATTCGACTTTATTATAAATTTATAAGGTTTGAAATTACATATGAATTCATTTCTATTTATAAATTTATTCTAGAGTTTTTATTAGATTAGAAATTTAATTTTTATTCTAGATTTGTTACTTTGTTCTTTTTACTAGTTATAAGTTACTAGATTAGATCAGAATTTTGGTTTATATAGATTCAAAATTATTTAATTTAAAGGTATTGACATGTTTCAAATATTAAAACTTAGGTTCTTAAACATTAAATAGTTTTCTTTATTCTTTATTTCTAACATTATGAATTTGTAAAGTCTTAGTGATAAAGATTCTTTATTCTAATTTTTTTTATACTTAAAATTTTAAATTGCGAAAAATTTGGAGTGATTTATGATATTTTTATTATAGTTTTTTTATGATTCTACATTTTATTTATAATATTTATTATAATCGGGTTATGTGAAATTAAGGAGATTACAACGGATGTGTTTTCTCTAGTTGTAAAGCACAACTTGATTCGAGCCTTACTTAGTATTGTAGCGATGCACGGTCTTGAGCTTGAATAGGTAGATGAAGACAACCTTCCTACATGGAGAACTTATGAAGCCATCTACATGCAATAACCAGAGAGTTTCATAGTCTCAAAAAAGAAGGACTATGTTTGCTTGTTGAAAAAGTCCCTTTATGGCTTGAAACAGTCACCTAGACAATGGTACAAGAGGTTTGACTCATTTATGACATCTCATGATTTCAAGAGAAGCAGTTTTAATAGTTGTGTTTTTTCAAGAAGAGTAATGATGGGTCATTTGTATATTTACTGTTGTACGTCGATGATATGTTGATAGCAACCAAAAATACATGAGAGATTAGAAAAGTTAAAGCTCAGTTAAGTAAAGAGTTTGAGATGAAAGACTTAGAAGCAACAGAGAAGATACTTGGAATGGAGATTCTAAGGGATAGAAGGGCAGGTAAATCGTACTTGAGTTAAAAGGAGTACATTGAGAAAATACTTAGTAGGTTCAATATGTAGAATGTTAAACTTGTTAGTACTCCTTTAACAGTTCATTTCAGACTTTCATTTACCTTGTCTTCACAATCAGATTAAGAGGTTGACTATATGTCACGAGTGCCATATTCTAGTATAGGAGGATCTCTTATGTAGGCTATGATTTGTACAAGTCCAGATTTGTCACATGCAATCAATAAATACATGATAAATCCTGATAAGGAATATTGGTAAGCAATTCAGTAGATTTTTAGATACTTAAGAGATACTATTGATGTTTGTTTACAATTTGGGAGAACTAGAGATAGAATCATTGGATATGTTGATTCTGACTTTGCTAGAGATCAGGATAAAATAAGATTTCTCAGATAGTATATTTTTACTATTAGTGGTTGTGCTGTTAGTTGGAACGCTACTTTACAAGCGACGGTTGCTCTATCTACTATTGGAGCCAAGCATATGGCTATTATTGAAGCCTATAAAGAAGTTATTTGGTTGAAGGGACTATATGATGAACTCAATGAAGACTTATAGATTACAATAGTCTTTTGTGATAGTTAGAGTACCATCTTTCTTATGAAAGACTATATGTTTCATGTGATGACATAGAATATTGATGTTTGTTATCATTTTGTGCGTGATTTTATTGCTCTTAGAGATATTGTTATGAGCAAAATTAGTACTCATGATAATCCTGTAGATATGTTGAATAAGTCACTTTCTATAACAAAGTTTGAGCATTGCTTGGACTTGGTTGGTGTTTGTTACTGATTCATCCCCTTTAGGGATTTATGGAAGAGGTTGTTTTTATGTTGATGATTAGAGTCTATGTTTCTACTTTTCTATTGAATTCGTGTTAAGATGGAGATTGTTCGAGTTTATGACCTGAATCTAGTGAAAACTAGTACAAAGCCGCCATCTTTGGAGTCAAGCCCGTCGGCTTTGAGCTAGCCTTGAAAAGTTCTTAAGACGGCCATCACTTGACTCCATATTGCCAGTCTTGAAATAAAGGCTACTAGCCTTTAGCTGGCTTACGTATAAATTAACCTTTATTTCATGCATCACACATAAGTATGGATTTAGGGTTTTATAGTGGGTAGTAATAGTTTTTGGTGTTGTTTTCTCACGAACTCTTGTACTTCTTATTCGATAAAAGTGAATTTTCTCTCTTTTGCCCGTAGTTTTTTTTTTCTGTTAAGGGTTTTCCATATAAATCCATATGTGTACTTTACGTTTATTGCCATAATCGACATGTCATTTTTGCCCACCTTAAAAAAAATAGAGATTAAAAAATTATCAAATTAAAAAAAGGAAATATAGTTAAAATTAACAAAAAATATAAAAATAAGAAAAGTTAGCCAAAAAAAGGAAAAGGATAATAAAAATTTTAGAAAACCCCATCTTTTAATAAATAGACTTATAAATAAAAACTCTTTTAAAAAATAATGATAATATTTTTAAATTAACAAAAAAGGGAGAAATATAAAGAAAATTTTATTTTGGCTTGTTATAAGTTTGATGTTGGTCTTGTTAGAAAACCTCATCTTTTAATAATAGACTTATAAATAAAAACTCTTTTAAAAAATAATAATAATATTTTTAAATTAATAAAAAGGGAGAAATATAAAGAAAATTTTATTTTGGCTTGTTATAAGTTCGATGTTGGTCTTGTTAGAAAACCCCATCTTTTAATAATAGACTTATAAATAAAACTCTTTTAAAAAATAATAATAATATTTTTAAATTAATAAAAAGGGAGAAATATAAAGAAAATTTTATTTTGGCTTGTTTTAAGTTTTATGTTGGTCTTATAGTTTTTTCTGGGCTTACTTCTATGAATCATTTGGACCATGAAACCTACCTTGTTTCGGCCAATTTTCACTAATATCATCTTAGGCCAAGTTTGGATTATTCAAATATATATTTTGAGTGGACCTATAAACCAAAAATCAAACTAGCTTAGCTGGTAAAGGCTTGTAAGAGGAGAAGAAATGACCAGAGTTCGATCTAGGCTAAACGCATATGGGTAGGTTTATTTTGGCGCGTGCAATGCATGTGCCAAAACTTATCCCACGCGCCTGGGAAGACGTATGCATGTGTCATATGCATACCATCTTCCCTATCTTGCCTTGTTCGCTATTGTTGTTCGTTTAGAGCTCGAACGAGCTCTTTTTCATTAAAGGAGGTCAAGAGTTGATCCCAGAGTGTGTATCTTTTTAAAATCCTACTTTCAATGATCTTTTATGATAAATTTATTTCAAAACTATCAAAATTCATAACCCCTCCTCGACCCTCAAGCTTCTTTGACTATTTGTTAATGATCGATTCTTTCAATAGTAAAAGAGATTCTTTATAATCTCTCAAGGGGACTCTCAATCTCTCGGACCCTACCATCTCGTCTCTCCCTTGTACCATCACCACGACCCCATCATTCTACCTCTTGTCTCCTTCATATCCTTATAGGACCTCTCTCTCGACTATTTAATGTCACTGAAACTACCACGAGTAACCACTTAACCACCACCATCAAAGACCCAAAACCCAACCACTAGCTACGATAATAGAATCCTAGACCATCAGCTTCTAATTTGAACTCTTCCACCACCATTACAACCACCTCACCAAACCTAAGCCACGCTCTCAAACACTAACCAAAACTACCACGTCACCTTCGCCCAAACCTAAAAACATCATCATCAACAAACCTCGAACCAAACTTGACTGACCACCCTTACCATTGAGACCTTAAAATACCCAAGACACCCTCAACCAAATAACCATCACCGTCATTTCCAATGCCACCAACCTTGCACAAAATAATACATATAACCCAAATTTTCGCTAACTTCACCACGTAAACTCGATACTCATTTGAACCACTCTTCACCCTTGAACCTACTCTAACAAACTCATCACCATCGAGAGAGAGAGAGACTATCTTTTTGAGTGTTTGTTGATGTTGCAGGCTTGGAGACCATGCTTGATCCGACTTGCAAAGCTACTCCTATACTTGACCCAAACCATATCCAAGGTCTAGATTTGGCTCGTTTACTTCGCTGAATAATAAGGCTGTAATGGAATTTCTATTACGGAGGAATGGAATAGAGTTGTAATAGGATTTTTCTTTATTAATTTTTTATTTAAATGGTGGTATTTTGAGGAAAAAAAAAACAGGTCCAGCATTGAATTGGTATTCATAGGTTTGAATAAAAAAAGGCTATTCAATGTTTTATGTAATATAGATTCATTGTGGAATCACTATTTAGTGAACTAAGTAGCATAATAGCTATTGGTAAGGAATAAAAATGTAATGGAATTACAATTACAATGAAGTGAACGAGCAGTTAATCTTGTTGGAGTCCATTCGATGATTATGCCTTAGCTTTTGTTTATTATAGTTAGTTTTAATAATTTCACTTAGATACTTTGTTTTGGGTTTGTGTAAATCTTGTAAATGTAAATAGTCCTAGAAAATTGTAGAAAATGAATAAAAAAATAAAAATAAAAATATATAATATAATAATATATCGTACAATATGCAATTTTACATGAATCGCACGATATACATATTAAAAAAAAAATCTCTATGGATATATATGATTAATGACACATGGTGCATGTGTTATATAAATCATATAGGTTCATAATAAAAAAAAAAAAAAAAACATATATATATGTGTGTTACACGTGATCTGCACGCTATATTTCTATTATTTAGATGGCATCTACGTATGATATGACATTCGGATTAAAAAAAATGATGAAAAATGACTAAACTTTAGATTATAAATTTTTAGTATGATTAGCAAATATTCCTTAGGGTTAAATCATGAAAATTAGTAAAAAATATATAGGGTTATTAGCTTTTAGGTCGCTTTTTGATGATATGTGCTATACTTGATATCTGCCATTTGATAGTAGTTTAGAATGCATTGAATTGACAAATTATTTGGCATGACCATTCACATATATACTTTTTAGTCCTTTGTAAATATTTGCTTTCTTTTATTAAAAACTAAAAAAAGAAGAAGAAAATTTCATGAAAATAAAAAATCTTTTTATCCCTTTTTGCCTTTTCCCAATATGTGGGTTATATATAATAATATTAGAAAATCTTTTGCTCGGCTTATAAACAATATCATCACTTAGTTATTTTCTATAAATGCTAAAAACAAAATCAATGGGGTTTTCCAAAAACAGTATACTTTTAGGAGTTTTCAAAAACAAGAAAATCAAAATTAGATGTTTTAGGGCTTTTCAGGAAAAATCAAAATTGGTTAATAACTTTATCTTGGCAGTTTTTCACAATTAAAACAAACAAGCACACTATATTTTTTACAAAAATGAAAACGAACTACGGAGACCTTATTCCAGTTGGCGAATACGTAGACACTTATGGGGCATCATAAAAATGAGAAACTTTTAGGTTCTTTTTAAAACATTAAAAAAAAAGAAATTAAAAGAAAGATGAAAATTTAAAAAAACCCAAAATTAAATTCCTTTCTATTTGGCCTATCTTCAAATTTTCTAAAACCCAGAAAAATCTTAGATAACTATTTAAGTTTTAAAATAGCAGCCACCGGGTCCATTAATTTCTAGTTTTTCATGCAGATCAGTGGCTAACCAAAAACTAAACCATCTATTTGTTTATGGTTCACTTTTTTTTTCGGGCTTTAGTCGGTAGTGACTCCAAATCAAATCAATTTTTAGAAATCGGGCTTCTTATAAAACCCTACTAGTTCCTTGTCAAGTGTTTTGTATCAAAGGGGTCGGATTTGATATAGATCGGGACATTTAGGAGAATAGGAGCGAAATTCAGGCTTGATAGCCACTTTTTCTTTATATCTGTTTATAACATATTGTTTTACTGATAGTTTTTAAAATAAGTGGATTTTTATGTATTTGTTGTTTTTCTTTTTTACTCTTTTTTTTTTTATCCCTTATGTTTGATTTTGTTATCCCTTTTGTAGTATCTAGTCTACTCGCTAGTTTATTGAGTTTTATTATCTTAGCAGAATTTCTATCCCTTATTTAATCCTCCATATTAGACATATTATCATTATGTCTAATATGGTATCAGAGGGAGGGGATATAGTTCGTAAAAAAAAAAAAAAGAGTATAAAGTTCTATTACAATTTTACTTGGGACGATTACCATTAGTGGTGATCCCAGAGTGAGACTAGCCTACTGAGGCCGGGCATAAATCCTAGAGAGGTTGCTGAAGGTCATAATTTGGAAGTCACAGTTTGGGATAAAAGTAGTCCTAAAAATGTAATACAATTTTAGAAGAAAGTAGTTTTGTTATTATGAATTTACTAAGAAGAACTATGTCCTCTTCTAGCTTTGCTCCCTCGGAGCAAGGTTCAGAAGATAATATTTTAAATCGAGATGAAATACATATGAAGGATTTTGATGAAGCCATAGATAATTGGAAAATTCCAAAGCTGGCTTACAATGAAATATATCAAATGGCTAAATGGAAAATCTTTTCCAAAAATGACTATGTTATAGCCACAGAAGAAAAGGATGTTCCTATTTCTGATGGCCTCACCTCTATGGAGATTCTTAACAGAGAATCTATCAAAAAATATTCCAAGGATTGGAATTATATCCACATAGGTCTGGTTCAAGTAGGAGCTAAACCTCTTACTAAATTAGGCCTGGATACTTCCGTCCTCATGATACTCAGAGATTCTAGAGAACTGGAGTATGAAAGATCAATTCATGCTGCAGTAGAAACTAGCCTGAGTAATGGCCCTGTCCAATTCGATTGTCATCCTAATGTAACCATAGGGTTAAAGGATAAAACAATCATGAAGTCTTTAATCCTCCAGATTAAAACTCACAACTACCGAATGTTGGAAGGATCACTTCCAATGGCTGTAATATACAGGATATATTACAAACTTATGAAAACAGCTTTTGGATCTAAGGCTTTTAAGGTTGACAGGAGAGGTCAAACCTTATTAATCCAGACAGATCTTTCAAAAGCTAATGTTTCTATCCCTAAAATGATTCAATGGAACCAAATCAATCTACCCCAGCAATGGGAAGTAGATAATCCTCTTCCAAAAAAGATTGTGTATAACACTGAACCAACCAATGTTATACAACATCCTGAAGGAAAAGTAACCATTCAGTTTTCTAGGAGATCTCTAGATCTACCCAGAAATAATGTGGAAATTAGGACAATGTCATCTTCTTCTTCAAGAAGATCTTTTGACCTACCTCCACCTGTGATTACTATTCCTCCTTCGGTACCTCCTATGAATGTTAGAGCTCCCCCAAATCAAAATAATCCTCCTTCTGTTGAAACTACTCTTGAAATTCCAAATCAAAGCAATCCGTCTTTGATAGGAATTGTGACTGGAGATAATGGTTTACCTAGATCAGTTCACCAACAAACTGGTTATGAAGAACCAGCCTTCTCAGAGGTCCAAGAGGATGAACTCAACGTTTTAGATAAACCTTTCACACCTGACAAGAAATATCTAAACAAAGAGTTTAGTTCAACCAAAAATGAGAAAATCAGGAAATGGTATTTTAATACTTTTTCTGATTTTAAAAATGAAATCAAAGATGAATATTACAAATTCATGTTTGATAATCAAACCCAAATATTATTCTTTGATTGGTTCCAGGAATATTATTTGGCCCCTAAACAAATCAATGTTATAAACCATTGTTTTACTTGGCAGATTGGTGATGGACAAACAATTGAGTCCAACCATCCACCACTCACCCAATTAAAACAAGTTTATAAGAATAAGGAGATTACTCTGGCACCTTTCAAGTCTTCTGATAAAGAAGAAAATGGAATCAGGAAAATCATTGAGCAAAATAACTTTACCAATCAACATTTGCACACTATGGGCAAACAGTTAGACAGGATTGAAGTTATTTTGGATAATGATAAACCCAAAGTTTTCCCAAATGTTTCTTTAAACATTCCAAAAAACCCTCTAGAGAATTTTTAAAAGCTTTAGAGAAAAAGGAAATTAAGGCCCCTTTGATAAAACCTTTTGAATTCCCAAAAAACCTTCTAAAGAATTTTTAGAAGCATTAAAAAGAAAATCAAAAGAACAAACTGATTTCAACAAAACCCTAATACTGCAACATCTTCTTATACAAAACTCATGAACTTGACCATTGAGGATACCCCTAATCAAAATATTAATGTTTTAAATGAAACTGATAACGAATCAGTTAACAGTTCACTTTTGAACAAATTGATCAAATCAATAAAGTTACCTGGAAAGAACCCCAGAAACTTTACTATCAGAGAGCAACCCCTCCTGATGTTTTGATCGAAGAAAATGATGAAAACAATTATCAAAACAAATATTCTGCAGGATCCACTTATGAATGGAACATAGATGGAGCCTCAGAAAAAAAATTCTCAATGTTTTGAATCAAATGATAATGTTTTCAAACACCAACAAAGCAAATGATACAAGTGATTATCACATCGCCATAATGATAATTTCCGGTTTTACTGGACAATTAAAAGGTTGGTGGGATAATTATTTGGATGATGAAAGAAGGAATTTTATTCTTACTTCATACAAAGTCGATGAAGAAGGAATAAAAATCCTTGATGAAAATGATGAACCTATCCCCCATATGGTTAATACTCTCATATATTCTATTAGCCAACATTTTATTGGTGATCCATCTCACTTTAGAGACAGATCCTTAGAATTGTTGTCTAATATGAAATGTAAATCATTAGGAGAATTTCGCCCATATAAGGATGTATTCTTCCAAAGGGTCCTCCTTAGAAATGATTGTAATCAAGCTTTTTGGAAAGAAAAGTTTCTTGCAGGATTACCTAATCTCATAGGTGATCAAGTAAGAAATAAAATTAGAGAAGATTACAATGGTGAAATTCCTTATGATCAACTTTCATATGGAGAATTAGCCTCATATGTTTCTAAAATTGGAACAAATCTTTGCACCAACATCAGACTTCAAAAACAATTGAAGAATGAACAAAGAATGAAACACAAAAGTCTTGGTGACTTCTGTGCCCAATATGATCCCTCTTTTGAAAATAAAAAATCAAAGAACAAATGTACTGAATGTTTTTCTCATAAAAAATCTAAAAGAAATTTCAAAAAGAAGAAATTCTTCAAGAAAAATGAATATGAGAAAAAACAACAGAACAACAAACCTTCCAAAAAGAAAGAAAAACAATTTTGGAAAAAACTTAAATGTTTCAAATGCGGAAAAATTGGGCATACGGCAAAATTCTGCAAAATCAATAACAAAATCAATGAATTAAACCTTAATGAAGAAACAATGGAACACCTTTTGCAAATTTTTGCTGAAAATGATTATTCCTCTGATTCTGATTTTTCCTCTGACAATGAAGGAATTCAAGCCAATGACATTGAATCCACTTCTTCAGAAGAAATATATGTTCTAACCAAAGAAGAAGAAGATATTCTTCTAAAGTTAGACCAAATACCAAATTCCGAAAAACAAGAATACATTAAGAAAATAGAAAAGCAGAGTATGAATCATATCATACCAAAGCTCCCTATAGTCTTAATGAAATTCTTGAAAAAGGAAAACCAAAAAAAAAAACCAATCTCTGTCAATGATCTTCATTCTGAAATAAAAATTCAGAAAGAAGAAATCAAAGAATTAAAACTCATGCAAATGAAGTTGCAACAAGAATTTCTTGATTTCAAACAAAGTTTAAATCAGGAAGATTCTGATTCTGAAGAAAACAATATTGAAAAAATGAAGTCTTCAGAATCTCAGGATCAAGATGATTACCTTCTACATCTTGTAGAAGTAACCACTAGAAAATGGATCATCAACATCACTTTGAAAATCAACAATGAATTCATCTTGGAAACAACTGCATTATTTGATACCGGAGCAGATTTAAATTGCATTAGAGAAGGGTTAGTACCAACAAAATATTTTGAGAAAACAACCCAATCTCTTAGTTCAGCTTCTGGTAACAAACTACAGATTGATTTCAAGTTAACAGATGTTAAGATAATGAAAGATAATGTTTCTTATAACACTGCTTTCCTTGTCAAAAACCTTAAGCAGAATGTTATTTTAGGAACACCTTTCATCAATCTTATCCAACCTTTCAAGGTTAATGATCAAGGCATTGAGACTAAATATTTGAAAAACAAGATCATTTTTAATTTTGTCTCAAAACCTAACAAGGTCATTAAACCAATTAAAGGAAAATTCGATTTCAGAATTGAATTGCCTGATTCAATCAAAAGAAAAGCATTTGGAATTTTTACAAAATGATCTATCTTTCTGTAAAATTGAAAAACAACTTTTAGAAAAAACTCTAAAAGAAAATGTTTCTAAATTACAAAAAGAAATTCAAAAATCGATTTGTTCAAACCTACCAAATGCCTTTTGGAATCGAAAATGCCATATTGTTGATCTTCCTTATGAAAATGATTTTGATGAAAAGAACATTCCTACCAAGGCAAGACCAACACAAATGAATCAAATTGTTCTAAATCATTGTAAACAAGAAATCAATGATTTATTACAAAAATCCTTAATCAGAAAGAGTAAATCCCCATGGAGTTGCTCGGCTTTTTATGTCAATAAAAACGCTGAGATTGAGAGAGGAACACCTAGACTTGTAATTAATTACAAACCTCTCAACACAGCACTCAAATGGATTAGGTATCCAATACCTAATAAAAGAGATTTACTCAATCGCCTCTATGGTGCTAGAATCTTTTCAAAATTTGATATGAAATCTGGATTCTGGCAAATTCAAATTAATGAAGCCGATAGGTATAAAACCGCGTTTACTGTTCCTTTTGGGCAGTATGAATGGAATGTTATGCCATTCGGCCTCAAAAATGCACCTTCTGAGTTCCAGAGAATCATGAATGAAATATTCAATGATTTCTCCAACTTCATAATAATTTATATTGATGATGTGTTGATATACTCTCCAAACATAGATCAACACTTCAAGCATGTTAAATTATTTATGAACGTTGCTAAGAAAAATGGACTTGTTGTTTCCCCAACAAAAATTTCTCTTTTTCAAACGAAAATTAGATTTTTGGGATTCAACATCCACAATGGAACTATATTACCAATCCAAAGGTCAATAGAGTTCACTTCCAAATTCCCTGATGAAATTAAGGATAAGAACCAACTTCAAAGGTTCTTAGGAAGTCTTAATTATGTCGCGGATTTTTTCCCTAACTTAAGTATTATCTGCAAACCATTGCATGATAGACTTAAGAAAAATCCTCCTCCTTGGTCTGATAAACATACCAATGTTGTCAGACTTATCAAAACCAAAATCAAAGAAATACCTTGCCTCAATATTGCTGACCCATCTTTACAAAAAATTGTAGAGACTGATGCGTCCGATATTGGTTATGGTGGTGTTCTCAAACAAGTCAATAATGGAAAAGAATGTATAGTTCAATTTGTCTCCAAACACTGGAATGAATGTCAAATGAACTACTCCACTATCAAAAAAGAAATTTTAGCCATTGTTTTAACAATTTCAAAATTTCAAGGAGATTTGTTAAACCAAAAATTTCTTTTAAAAGTTGATTGTAAGTCAGCAAAAAATGTTTTACAAAATGATGTTCAAAATTTGGCTTCTAAACAGATTTTTGCCAGATGGCAATCAATTCTATCCTGTTTTGATTTCGATATTGAACACATCAATGGAAAAACCAATACACTACCTGACTTCCTCACCCGTGAATTTCTGCAGGGAGATGCCTCCCAAGAAAGACAAAGGAAAGGGGAAAGCAGCCCCCAAAAAAGAAAGGTCTTACAGACATTAAAACATGGCTTAATGTAGCCAAACCCTTTGCAATAAATGAACCATCCTCTCAGGAGGTTCAACCCTCAAAAAATGAACCATCTCAAATGGTTCAATCCCCTTCTCAAAATCTTCCCAATCAACGGAAGATTTATCCCAATTTCTTACCCCTGAATTGTTCAAGGCACTGGCAATGGCCCTTAGCCAAGCAAACACTAATCCCATAATGGCCCTGAGGCAAAAAATACACCTAACCCTTCAATGGCCCTAGTGGCAAAATGTACAGAAGAGGAAGAGAAACCTCTTAATAAAAAATCTCATACAGTGGTAAACCCACAAGAAAGTGTGGTTCTTTCTCGAAAGAAATCTCACCAAAATTTTCAAATAACTGAGGTGGCTTCTTCCTCAAAGAAAGAAATTGCCCCTCACAAAAATTTTCAAAAATCAGCATTTTTCATAAAAGCCATTTCCAAATATATCCTCATAGCAGAAAAAGATGTATTTGAAAAGGACCCTTATGAATATGCTAATAAAATGTTTTCAGATAAATTCCATTTTATTCCAAATGACATTTTCAAAACTTTGGAATTCTATGAGAAAATCTTAACTGAAACTCAATCAGTTTCCTTTAAGCATTTTCAACAAAATGGAATAACCCTCTATTCAACCGCTAGAATTCGCAAGGTTTATAACTTTAGCGAATGGACTAGCACATTTGGAAAACAACCCTTTGAACCCATCAACTTTAATATCCCAATCACCAATGCTCAACCTAACCACCGATGCAATATAATTATTATGATTATAAGCAGGCTTGGTGGAATGCTTTCTTTCGTTCAAATGCTACACGGACTCATACATGGCTCATCTTCTTTGACAAATGTTCTTCTAGAAACCTCCCCTACTGGTTTGCAAGCTGGTGGGATGAATTTGGAGCCGTGAATGAAATCCTTCACCTAAATGCACGGAAAGGATTCGATACCTTTCTAAAAAACTACTCCTTAAAACCTCATGAAAAGTTTTTTAAGAAAGAAATGATGTTTTTCTTACATATTAGCGTTTCATGGGTAATGAGCTGGTTCTATGAATATAGAACCGATAATGCAGCAACTATCCTCACCAGGAGATACAAAGTCAAATGGTGGGATAACTACAGAATTTGGGACAAACTTGAAGAGACTGCTATTAACCAATGGATTAATAGCCATTCAAGCAGCACCTTAACAATGTCAACACCTGAACAATATAGTCCCTTCTTTCATGATAAGGGATTTATAATGTCAACCATGTCACAGGCTAAAACACCAGAACAAATGAAGCAACTTCTGGAGATGGCCTTGGCAACTCTCAATGAAACCTCTGCTGGATCAGCCAATGATGAAGAATCAAGCATTAGCGGAGACTCCAATGAAGACGATTGTTATGGTGTCAATTTAGCAGAACCATAACAAAAGTTCACCAATGTAATAGTGTAGGACTTAAATGTATAAAAATACGTAGCCTGTTACGTATGAATATAAGTCATGCACTGTAAATGATTGTACACCTACTATGTATCACAAAGGATACTGTCTTTTTACTCTCGGAAAAAATAACCGAAAGTAAAACAGTAAAACCTTGGATTCCCCTGACTTTTACTGTTCACACAGTAAAAGCACATGACTATTCACTGTTTTAAACAGTGAACTGTCTGCCATTATGAGTACTGTTCACTACAGTACAACCCTTGTTTCCTGCCTATATAAGCAGGATTCTTCTCATATACTCAGCACCAGTTAACACACCTGCAATCAGAGAACACTCTCCATCAATCTGCGAGCAATTCTCAACACTCTCTCATTCACTCCCTCATACACTCTCTCACTCACTCCCTCAACTCACTCAACACTCTCCCATCTCTTTCATACATTTTCCCTCTCTTAATTCTTACACTATCTCCTCCATTGTCACTGGTCCCTCAAGATCTACGTCACACACTCACTCGTATGCTTCTGTCTTGAGGTATATGTTCCCCACCTTCAGTATATGTAATATATTTTCCATTCAATAAAGAATTTGTTTATGTTCTTGCTTTCTTTACGCATTGCTTCATAAGTAGATCCCTCTTGCTAAGGAAAACCTGGCGTGGTGGTTGAAATTTCTTATTATCTGTGTTATTCCTCATATCTTCTCATATATATTTCATCTTGTTGTTTAATATATTCATGCTGCAGTAGAAACTAGTCTTTAATCTGGAGGATTAAAGACTTCATGATTGTTTTATCCTTTAACCCTATGGTTACATTAGGATGACAATCGAATTAGACAGGGGCATTACTCAGGCTAGTTTCTACTGCAGCATGAATTGATCTTTCATACTCCAGTTCTCTAGAATCTCTGAGTATCATGAGGACGGAAATATCCAGGCCTAATTTAGTAAGAGGTTTAGCTCCTACTTGAACCAGACCTATGTGGATATAATTCCAATCCTTGGAATATTTTTTTATAGATTCTCTGTTAAGAATCTCCATAGAAGTGAGGCCATCAGAAATAAGAACATCCTTTTCTTCTGTGGCTATAACATAGTCATTTTTGGAAAAGATTTTGCATTTAGCCATTTGATATATTTCATTGTAAGCCAGCTTTGGAATTTTCCAATTATCTATGGCTTCATCAAAATCCTTCATATGTATTTCATCTCGATTTAAAATATTATCTTCTGAACCTTGCTCTGAGGGAGCAAAGCTAGAAGAGGACATAGTTCTTCTTACTAAATTCATAATAACAAAACTACTTTCTTCTAAAATTGTATTACATTTTTATAGGACTACTTTTATCCCAAACTGTGACTTCCAAATTATGACCTTCAACAACCTCTCTAGGATTTATGCCTGGCTTCAGTAGGCTAGTCTCACTCTGGGATCACCACTAATGGTAATCGTCCCAAGTAAAATTGTAATAGAACTTTATACTCTTTCATAATGATATACTTTTTCATAATGATATACTCTTTAATTGATAATTGTAATCGATATACTTTTTCATAATGAATGAAATTTATCTTTATTAGGAAAAAAGAAGAAGCAATGATTAACATAGTGTCTAGTAATAAATAAAATCTATATTGTCAAACCCATTATCTACTTCAATTTTTTTTTTCAATAATTTTTTTACAACTAATAAAAATTTTCACTTTACCAAACTACTTTATTTGCTTTTTCTTTCTTTCTTTATTTTTCTCCCTCTTACCAGTAGCATCCTGTATTACAATATGTGAGAAGGGAAAATGAAAACCAATCCATCTTGTAATTGTCAACTTTACTGTAGTGTCTATAATTGTGCTATTTCATGTAAATAAATCATTTACTAAAACCTTAATTAGATATATCATTTAATAATTTCAAACTTGACAAGTGAAATTTTGATTTCTATCATACTTAGCAAGTAGGTATAAAATTGAAAATGGTTGTAAAGTTCTGGCAGAAGGAAAAGAAGAGTTAACATCCTTGATATAGCCTGACTATTTGGCCCAATCCGATCCATGATATTTCTTTATGTAAGCCAAATTGTCTTATCATTTGTTATCGATTGGTCTACGGAATAGATGCATATCCAACCATGGTCCAAAACTACCTGGTCAATATTCACAGCATTTGTCTCGGCTTTGAGTTGTTTATCTTCTCACCCACGTAAACATCTTGAGTTAAACATTTTTATTTGTATCTTATCTATATCTAATTTAATAAATCATTTTTCATCAGTATCTAATTATTGATAAACATCTATTTAAAAATAATTAAAATAAAATGTTAAACTAACTAGAAAAAGATGAAACAAAATAGACCCTTATGTAGAAACTTAAATAACGGCTTAGCAAACTTTATGAATTTCAATGATACAAAAGGTAATGTAACACGGTACTTAAGCATTGTCATGGATTTTATGGGGGTTCTTAAAAAAGGAAAAGAAGTAGTCAAGGTATATCTATGTTTTTGCTATTCTATAGAACCATTGGCTGGGCTATATAATATAGCCTATGTTCCGACCGTTGAAATTCCATGACATGATGTTCGGATAAAGGGTTGGCCAATCTTGTAAAAGATCCTAAAATTTTGCATCTAGGTTAAGACAAGTCAAGTGTTGAAGCAATTCCATGTAAGCATTAAAGCAATGTATGCATGTTTTGGTATACAATTATAGGATAAGTATCTTGGAAATATTGTATGTTTATAGCAAAACACAATTAAATTATTTGTGTTAGAAATGAATTCGTTTATATCTTTTACATTTATTCCAAAATTTAGTTGAGTATTTATGCATTTGTTTTCTTTTTCCCTAGAGTGATCCATAGTAAATTTTAAAGAGGTGCTTAAGTAATGTAGACAAAAACATAAAAAGGCTTAATGGCGCGCCTAAAATATGAATAATTTGGTTGAATTTTGGCATATAAAGAATTTAAATGGTCTAAGTAAAACATAAAGGCTTAATTGAATTTTAGTATCGATGAAGACAATTTTCTGCATACATTTCTAATATAATTATTTGCATTAGGCAAGACACTACCCTAGGTCTTATCTATATCAACAAAGTGAGGTTTAATGAAACCACTGGAACTGAAATTTTCGTTCAATCAGCCCGATCAATAGTTGGATGAGACGAAGTAATTTAAATGCACAAACCCACGTGTCACAAGAGGATGCCGAGGATACCTTACGTGTAAGATACATATGGTGTGTAGATGCAGGGTTATTACTAATAGTGGTCACGCACGTGTCGTGTGGATCTTGTGTATAGCATATAACTGCAGAGTGCTGTTGAGGAGATGACACTTGATGATCGGATGACTTAAAAAGAATGATAAGAGAGGAGAAAGAGGCAGTTTTAGTATCTCGAATGCATAAGTGATAGGTAAGGAAGTTTGAGTAAACCTTATGTGTCAACCTTATAGTTCTTGAATAGTTGGGATAAAAATTACTTGAGTTGTCTTATTTGATATTTCTGAATAGAGCCTCCTTTATAGAATTTTTTTCGTCTTCTTTCTTCGAAAAAATTGGAAATGAGGAGGAGTGACTGAGTATTTATAGACACTTGACATGAATGACGACCATCAGATTATCTTAATGATTGACAGTTGAGATGGAGCAAGCTCAACTCATGATTATCTTGAATGAGCTTCTCATGGGCTAATTCCAATAGTTATCTTCTGTGTGCATGAGCTTAACTGAGAAAAGTTAGTTACGACAAATCAGTCCAATGATCTCTATTCTATGTCTATCAAGCCAAATATCCTCGAGTTGTCCTAATGAAGGAACCAGACTTACTAAGGCCTATCACTCAGCCCACAAGTCAAGCTAAAATAAATAATAATAATTAATTTAAAGCCCCTGTATATTCTGCTCCCTAACCAAAATTTTTTAAACGAAACGTCTATTGTGCACTAATTGTATTTATGTATACTTTGATCAATAATTAGTGCATAATGCTGCCAAATACTTTCACAAAGCTAAAGACTCCACTTGTCATAGACGAGTCATTGAGTAGCTAGCACTACAACTCACTTTATTGTATCTGGTTATATTGTAGTATGGGAACTTATAGCACCGCTTTATTTGCATGCGTCGCCTTAAGTTTCTCTAAACAATCTTGCCCCTGTGAAACCATTTGATATCTATATTAGACTGTTGAACCATTTGATTTTTATATTGTGAATATATGACTCTTCATATTGTCATTAAGTCTTATCATAATGGTAGGATAACCAGTAGGTAAGGAAGTTGCTACATAATTTTTCTCCTTTTCTTGAATGTATATCATGGACCCCGTACTTCATAGAAAATGATCATTCCTTTTTTTTTTTTTTTTTGACATATTATGGATTCACAACTGCACACGTATAAAAATTATACCCTTTTTAAAGTTAACGTTCTTATAAGCTTGAAAAATGTGAAGTCTATTTGAACTTCTTATCGCTAAATTCCAAGTATATCTTTCATTTCAAACTTCTGTAAGTTGACATTTATGATAGTGATATATAATCAACCTGTCTTAAGCTATGAAAATACTACATCTTCACCATTTAGCTCTTATTGATAACATTAACTCCTTACTAACCAAACCTTTACTTTATCTATTTATTTATTTTTTGCCACTGACCAAGCCTTTACCAAGATATATGTTTATCCCCATGTATGAGCATTTATAATGCATATCTCCTTCACTTTTTTTTTCTAATAAAATGCCTCCAACAATGCTCCCAATTCATATCCTGAAATAGCCATAATTTCCTAAATCATGTTTTACAAATGTGTTATTTAATTTATGCATGATCATGAAGTATGATGAATATGATTTATGTTAGTATATGATATATGTGTTGTGTTGATGTATTTAAATATTTATATATCTTAGTGTAACTAAATATTGAGTTTATAAATTTATAAATGTAATAAAGTGTATGAAAAATTTCTTCAAACAAGCTAAATAAGTTTGTAAACATAGCAGATTTTTGAAGCCATTAAAACAAGCACAAACTCATTTGTTTTAAGACAAAAATGAGCCAAAAACATGCCAAATCAAAGCCCATACTTTGGTAACCTCAAAAGTCAATATATTGGATAAACATCAAGTCCATTTTATGAAAAATCAAACCATCCAAGACAACCCACTATAGGAGAGGAAAACACCATTTGTATCTTCTCAAATTCACCTAATTCAAGTCTAAACCTCACCTATATTTCACCTCAAGTAAAATTATCATTTCCCTATAGCAAGACCACGAAAACAAACCTAAGCTTCTTAAGGTATGTAGTTGGTTGATTATATATTTACTAAGTTGTTTGAGTTTCCTTGTAAAGTGGAGTTTATGCCATGAATTGGGTTAAATGAGTTCTTGAGGAAATTGCATGGGTTATTTGTATATAAGCTAGGATTTTGATGATATAGAAGTGTTGTTATGTGCAAAAATGGTAACAAGTAGTGTTGGAGTGCATGAATTTAGATATGAGTAAGGTTAAGATAGTTTAGAGAAGATTTGATTTGGCTAAATGAGGATTGGATGATGATTTGTGATTGAAATGGTGGATATAAGTGTCTAACGAGTTTGAAGTGATGATTTTGTATGTTAAAAGAAGTTAAAGTATATATAAGTTAAGGTTTGGTGTTAGAATTATGTTGGAAGGAAGTTTGGAAATAAAAACTTGGATAAAAGTTTGTGCTTTCGAATAGAGGAGGTCTGCAATTTTTCAAAATCTGTGTTGTAGTATAAGCCATCCCAGTGCCGTCGGTATAGGGGTCAACACTGCCGGTGTACATGGCAGCACTGCCTGTATTAGGGGTATTCAAGGGCATGGACCGACTCCATGGAACTCTTGGAAATTTTTATAAATTTGAGTTGCAGTCTACACCGACTCTACGCTGCCGATGTAGAACAACACTGCCACGTTTGTGTTAACGCTGTTAGAGTTGGCAAGCAAAGAATTTTTTGTGCATACTACACCGCTTGAACGCTGCCTACGTTGAAGACCGATTTGTCCCCTACAGTTTTCCATTTTCATAACTTCATCAAACATTTCCTTTCGCTTGTTAAATTGTCTTATGATGAATTTATCGGTTTGTATGAGTTTGTTAGATGTATGAATAATATGTTATGACCTTGTCTTGGATTCATTTGAATTTCTATGAGTGTTAAGCCTAGAATTTGCTATGTTATAACTATGATTCAAAGTGTTTATATTGATTTGAATTAAATTTCCTTGTAATAGTGATAGATAATCCTTTGAGTGCTTCTATTGGTTCTCTTCATATCATAAGTACGTAATAATGTGTTTGATTTCTTGCCTAGGATAGGCATGGCTAAATTCACTTTAATTTAATATAAAACTTAAATTAATTGAAATTGCTTGTCTATTATGTCGTTGAATCTGTTTCGAGGAGTGGCACCTTACTTAGATTTGGAGCACGGTAGTTTAGGTGCTTAGGCCACCTTTGTCTTTATGATAAGACGTTTGTAAGTGGCAAGGTAGATAGTTGATAGGGTTATTAGTATCGGTATAACATTTGCTTATTCTTAAAGATAAATCACATGATTTAATTTAATTGTGTATGAGAATTAAGTTAAGTGAAGTTGTGAAACGGCTGAAAACCCTAAAGGAAGCTACTTTTTCATTCATGGATATATTATCTAGGAGATATAAGTCCCTGAACAACTTATATCAACCCCTCGAGCCTCGAGATCGTTACTCAGGACCCACAGATATCCTTATTGTCTGGAGTTTGAATACTTCAATATTGTTTGATTAATTAAAGGTTTCCTAATAACTTGATGGATGTTGCATTTGCATATAGTTTAAGCTTGTATGTCACTCGCCTTTGTTTTTGTTACTTGCGTACTGGGCCTTTGGCTTATTGTTTTATATTTTAGGTGCCGATGACCATGATGAGTTCTACAGTAGAATGGGTACGGGACGGATTTTGAGGACATCCTAGATGATTGGGAGGATTAGATTTGACCATGACTTTATTAGAATTTTTGTAAGTGTAGTTGAGAGTATATGTAATAGTTATTAGTCTTAGCTAAATACATGTATTTGTAAATGGCTTGCTTATAAGCCTTATCTATAATATCTATATGTATATATGTCTGTAATGGATCTATAACTTATATGTAAATATTATGTTTTCTTAAAAAGATTTAAAAGTTGATAGTTCTTAAAATGGGTTCTTATAGGAGATTTAGGTAAACAAATATCCAAACTGATCCTGGTAAACAACCTTACATATAATACTGTAGGTTATATGTGGTTGATGATCTAGATTCACCTATTTTAACAATATGGGTGAGTTTAGATCTTTGCAGATGGTATCAGAACGAAGTTTGAATAGTTGTTTGCCTAAATATGATAGTTTAAATGAGACTTAACTTAGATACAAATAGGTAGTATAGAAAAGAGTTAAGCTTGCTTGAGTAGTTGTATTTGCTTGCTTTATTGTTTATTTGTCATGTTTGTTGCTTGCTTGTTTGATTGCTTGCTAATGCCTATAAAATGTGAATGTGAATTTAATAAACTTTAAGTATGGTTTAAATTCTATATGTGTGTGTCATAAATGTATTGTATGCATATGTTTAAGATGGATAGGTCATGAAGATCTACTCAACAACAAACTGATAAAGAGAACATGCCTCCGCCACCTCAGTCTTCATCGACATCGGCTTCTACTTCTTCTACTACTCCAAGTGCTGAAACTACTCCATCTCTTGCAACGGCATCGGCTTCACAAGTTCCCCCACCAACTGAATTTCCACCGCTTCCTCCCATGCCACCTTTTCCACAAATGCCATAAGTCCCTACAAATGATCCAGCATCTACATATGGTATGTTAAGAGATATGGTGGCTATGATGCAACAGTATCAGATGATGGTGTTTTAACAACAACAACACTTTATGCAACAACATAATCAACAAGGAGCAAGACAGAATGAAAATCTACCTATCAATGATCAAGCCAATCAAATCAAGCTATATGATTTTAGTAAGTTGGTTCCCGACTTTGATGGAACAAGCACAGATCTAACTACAGTAGAGAGTTAAATTGAAGAATTATATAAAACATTTGCAGCTTGTGATACTCCCGAAGAGAAGAAGGTAGATTTGGCTGTATATATGATGAAGAAAGAAGCTTATAATTGGTGAAGACTAGCAAGTGGGAATTTGCAACTACCTATTTCACGGGCAACATTCAAGGACACATTCTTTGCTAAGTATTTTCCAAATTCTATCACAAAAAGGATGACAACTGATTGACTAAATCTAAGGCAAGGAGGTAAATCTATTGATGAGTATTACGCTGAGTTTTGTAGACTATTGCGTTTTGCTGAAGGAGACTGTCACGCCCCAAAGGGTACCCTAAACGCGACAGTCCACCACACTCGATATTTAAACTTAAGTATGACATCCTTAGTCATCCCATAAGTTTACATATCGGGTGTAAGGTGTACTTACACAACTTTTAGGATCACACTTTGAATCGAGTAGTCTTAAGAAAGCATACATAGCATTAAGAATAGAAATCACAACAGATAAATAGTTAAATTTTACAAAAACCAAAGGGGCGTACCCCTACCAAAATAATAGGAGTCTACACCGTTTAGCTCCATATTACAAATATCTGAGTCTACATTAAAGAGATTTTTCTAGAAGTCCATGCCTATATTAGGTCCCGACTTCTTCAAAAGCTCCTTAATCCAATGATATACCTGCACAAGTGTCCTTTCGAAACAACCCAAAAATAGGACACTGCAACAAAACTATTGGGTATAAGCTAATTGCTTAGTGAGATTCATTTTCCAAATAACATACTCGATCAAGCTAAAAATATCTATACAAGCAAGTTATAATTAAGCAACCATATGAATGCACAAGCAAATGAGCAAGCAAGCATATGACTTTCCGATAATCATATGTGAATTGGATTTACGCCCTTCATTGGGTTTGGGGTAGTTCATAAGTCATGCAACTACAGTTCCAATGTTGGTCCATAGACATGCAACCATAGTCCCAATCTTAAGTGGGTGGTCCATAAGACATGCAACCACAATTTTCATTATTTGAATGGGGTGGTCCATAAGTCACGCAACCCTAGTCCTCTTCATTAAAGACCCGCTGCCTCCCGATCATACTTTTGTTCCCACCAAAAGCATTCTCGTAATGCAATGTGACTCACTACGTGATATGCATGTACAATTTATTCATATAATCATGGCATATTAGTTAAATAATTTTAAAAGTGACCATACAGATTTCAGACACTCCAAATCTATACTAGCTCATACAAGTTATTGCAACAAAGCTTGCCTCGATATACTTATCGTTCATTCATACAAGTTTATATCACCATTCAATCACAATTTTATCTTTTCCTAAGTCTAATGCCACTACTACTACAAGCACACCCAAGAGCATAATTAATTGAGAAATGAACTCACTTGTCCATGTAGTGAAATCCACTAGTCGTAATAGTCCTCGGGGAGTGGTAACCCGTCCTCCAATTCACCTAAGTACAAAGAATACCCTCAATGAGTATTTCTCATAAGGTTCTAATAACTTAACTATTCTAACTACTAAGTTCGTCAATTTCCGCATAAGATAAAGTCCTAACTTTAAATGACCATATCTAACTCATTTGACTCGGAATTGAGCATATAATATATCGATTTCTATCTACTTCGAAAGATCTATCTATTCCTAATATTATTTTCAAGTTTCGAAAAGATTTAAGTCACAAAACAGAGGAAACAGTTCTGGTCGTCCGAAGACTCCAATTCCGAAAAATACTTTTTGTGGATATTTGTGATGTTTCTAGCATATAGTTCAACTACTCATGCAATATAGATGATTTCCTATCATGAATGATATATATGAACTTGATGCATGCATGCTTTTGAAATTATTTACTAAAAGGAAAAATTAGAAACTTCTTACTTGTGTAACTCCATGATTATACACTTTCAAGAAAAACTAGTTTACTAACTTTGACTATCTCATTTGTTTTGAGGTTATTTCTTTAAGAAAAATCAATTTATCTTTATCTAAATTAAGTCTTTATTAAACCTATTACCCAAGCCTTCATTTCTACATAAAAACTTGCATTCTACACTTTGTAAATAGGTTTTCAAATAGGATTTGTCCAAAAATCCGAATTTAGAAAAATTCATTTTCAAGTTGATTCTCTTGAGGAAAAAGCATTTTATACTTAGAACTTTGTGTATTTATTTTACCTATACCCTAAGGACTCTATTTATTTAAGAAAATACCATATTTGAAGTTGAAAACTAGTGTTTCTAACCATCTATCCATTATTACAAATTTGGCCTACAAGATTTTCAACTCAAAATTTCTATTGGACTTCACCTCTTGTTTTAAACATTTCCTTTGGTAGAAACCCATTTAAACTTATGGAAAATATCATCAAACACCATCTATCACCTAAAAGGCTTCATTTTTCTTGTAAAATACATGTTTGAAGTTGATAAAAGGGTTTTCAAAATAGGCCTTTAAAACCATACGAATTTGACTTGAGTATTTCAAACAAAACTTTTCCTTTTTGGTTTCATTAACTCATTTAACCTAATAGATCTACATCCTAGCAAGTTATTACTCAAGACAAAAGATTTATGACCATAAATGCACATAAACTCAACATAAGATGAGATCTAGTATGTTCATGAATGTGAGTGGTAAAAATGATAGATCTACTACTTATGATGCATGATATGAAGTTTAAAAGCATGGACATGAAATTTTATCGTAGATCTCTACTCTACTCCACTCCTACATGCATGAACATGAATATCTTCAACAAAAACTTGATCAAACACAAGATCTACTCTTGTGATGGCTTGATATTCATGTAGTAGCATTTTCTTTGTCTAGCAAGAGCTCATGGGGACTTTGAGTGAAAATACTCATGAATAATCTTGCCATTACAAGATTAAGTAGTGTAAAGGCTTGGAATCATCACCTAAGGCTTGAAATGAGGAATGGAGAAGAAAATTGAAGCTTGTGTGTGTGTGTGGTATAGGGAGGTCACGACATTGAGAGAAAAGAAGAGAGGGTTTGAGAGCTTTTTAGAACAATGGAACAAATGAAATGAAAAGTGAAGAGAGAGAAAAGTAAAGGTTATTTTATTATTAGAGGAATTAGGGTTTGTGAGTGTTAAAAAAAAAATTAAAACAAAGCATTTTGGAGCCAGAATGGAGGGTTTCACGCCTTCCAATGTAAGGAGTGAGAGAGGGATATATTTGATTTCATTTGAAATTTGAATTTGTGTAATAAATTGTATTAATTGTAATAATTTGTTAAGAGAGACAAAATTTCTTGAAAAGGAAATGGATTGAGTGATTGAAAGGTTGTAAGAATGGGTAGGTATGTGTGTAGTAGGTTGTACTTGTGAATAGTAAGGAATAGTAGATAAGACATCTACTTTATCGGTAGTAACGAAAATACGAGAAAAACGGCTATAACTGTAATTTTTATAGCCGAAAAATATTAAAATATATATTTTTGAAATCCTTATAAATTTCGGTTCGAACGAGTTCCGGAATATTTTTCTGAGTTTTAGTTTCGGGGCTCGCTTTTCCGTAATGAAGCTGGAAAGCTCGGAATAGAAAATTTTTTTTAAATCAAAATTTTGTATGGTTCGAAATATATATAAAACAATAATCCGAATTAATTTATCTTATAAAGGTTCTTTTATATAAAAATCTAAGAAAAGCCGGAATTAGGGTTCTAGGTTACTGTACTAATCTTATTTAGGGTTTTGATTTCCGATTTACGGAGCTTACTCAGTTACTAAGAAAACCGGGGTTTACAGAGACTATAGAGATGAAAGAATGAAGGTACAAAAATTTCAAAATGGTTTAAATGAAGAAATTTAAGGAGAAGTAAAGAAGTTTGAATTGCATACACTGGCCGATACGGTTACAAAGGCTTTATTCGTTGAATAAATTCAAAATGATAGTCGAGTGAGAAGAGCAAATAGAGCTGCATTCTTAAGCGAAAGACTTGCACCTACTTCTTCTTATGGTGGTTATCAAAGTGTTAGCAAGGGTACAAACTATCAAGGTAAGGGAAAGAGGCCATTTCTAGGGAAGAAAGGAGATGAAAAACCGGCCTTCAAGACTTCAACTCCCATGTTTCAAAAGAAATGTTTCCGATGTTTTAGACCGCATGATTTATCCGAATGTAAGTGGATACTGGACACATGTTTTTCTTGTGGAAAATGGGACACAAAGTTTCTAAATGTAAGAATCTAAGTTTACCACCAATGTTTTGTGCTTATTGCAAGCAACGAGGTCATCATATTGCTAATTGCAAAGATTACCTTAATAAGCAAGGTGGAGTTAATCTGGAGAAAGGAAAAGTGAATGCCAGAGTTTTTGCTTTGCAACAGACAAAGGATACTCCTTCAATAGATACTCTAGCAGATACCTTGGTTGTTCCTAATAGAAGTGCATACGTATTGATTGAAACTAGAGCAACTCTTGCATGTATATTTGAGACTTTTATGAAAGAATGGAAGCTTACTCCTGAGATTTTGACTAATTGTGTTATGTGTGTAAATAACTCCTTTGGTTGTTGAGACTAGGCAACCTTGCATTTGTAGAAATGTGAACGTTTTAATTTCTGATGTGAAATGCCTATGGACATGTTAGTTTTGCTTTATCTGACTTGATGTGATCTTGGGGATGAATTGGCTAAATCTATATAAGGTCACAATAGATTATAGTAAAGCTGAGTTGAGTTTTGATTTGAAGGAAGGGAGATTCACTTATGTTTTGGAAAGGTAAAAGCCAAGTAGAATGAATTTATGGAATTATGGGAAGGTCAGTGGTGATAGCAGTGAATATAGAAGAAATGGATATCAATATATATACCAATGGTGAATGAATTTATTGATGTGTTTCCCAAGAATTTGCTTAGCTTGCCTCCTAATAGCGAGATTGAGTTCGGGATTGAAGTATTACCAAGAACTATTCCAATTTCTAAGGCTCCATATAGGATGGCACTATTGAATTGGAAGAATTAAAGCAACAATTGCAAGAGTTACAAGAATTGGTTTTATTAGACCAAGCATTCACTTGGGGTGCTCTACATTGTTTGTGAAGAAAAAAGATGGGAGTCTATGGATGTGTATCGATTATAGGGAATTAAATCAAGTTTACAATCAAGAAAAATACTTGCCTAAGATCGATGATTTATTTGATCAATTGAAAGGAGCTACTGTGATTTCAAAAATTGATTTGAGATCGCGATATTATCAACTCAAAATCAAGCCCCAAGATACCAAAGACGACACTTCGCACTAGATATGGCCACTTTGAATTTTTAGTTATGTCATTTAGATTGATAAATGCTCCAGCAACATTTATGGATTTAATGAATAGGGTATTCAAGAATTACTTGGATTTATTTGTAATTGTGTTTATTGATGATATTCTGGTTTATTCAAGAAATAGAGAGGAGCATAAAGAGCACTTGAAGCTTGTTTTTGTAAAGGCTTAGAGAGAAGAAATTATATGTTAAATTCAATAAGAGTCAATTTTGGCTTGAAGAGATATCTTTCTTAGGTCATATCATATCAAAAGAAGGTGTATCTGTTGATCCTGAGATAATTGAAGCTGTATTGAAATGGCTAAGGCCAAGAAATGTGATTAAAATAAGAAGTTTTCTTGGGTTAGCTGGGTATTATCGAAGATTTGCGGAAGGATTTTCAAAGATAGCATCCCCCTTGACTAAGTTGACTCAAAAGCATGCTAACTTCATTTGGGATGATAAATGTGAGCAAAGTTTCCAATAGTTGAAGGAAAGGTTGATATCAGCTCCAATTCTAGCCTTATCCGTTAGTGGAAATGAATTTGTGGTTTTTAGTGACGCATCTATTCAAGGATTGGGTTGTGTGCTTATGCAAGATGGACGGGTAATTGCATATGCCTTTAGGTAATTGAAATCGCATGAGAAAAATTATCCGGTTCATGATTTGGGTTGGCAGCTGTGATTCTTGCATTAAAGTTATGGAGACACTACCTCTTTGGCAAGAAGTGTAAGATATATGCGGATCACAAGAGTCTTAAATACATTTTCACTCAGAAAGAGCTTAATATAATTGATCAGAGACTATGATGTGGAAATCCTGTACCATATGGGCAAGGCAAATGTTGTAGCAGATGCTCTTAGTAGAAGGAAACAAGCAGATGTTGCAACATTGGTTACAAATCAGAAGGAAATCTAGAAGGAGTTCAGAAGAATGGAGATTGAAGTAACTATGGAAAAAGTCAATATTATGCTTGCTCATTTATCTCTACAACCCACAATTTTGGAAAGAATTAAACAGGGTCAGAAGGAAGACATAGAGAGTGAAGAGTTGATATTAGCTATAAAAAAAGGGAAGAGGAAGGATTTAAGGCTAGATGAAGAAGATATTTTGATACTTGGAAATATAATTTACGTACCAAGGATACATGACTTGAGAGAAGAGATTTTGAAAGAAGCTCACTCTTCATCCTATTCTATTCACCCCGAGAGCACTAAAATGTATAAGGATTTGAAAAACTATTATTGGTGGGAAGGATTGAAAAGAGATGTTGCAAACTTTGTGTCAAAAATGTTTAACTTGCCAACAAATCAAGATTAAACATCAAAGACCAGGTGGAAAGCTTCAGCCTTTTTCCATTCCTAAATGGAAATGAGAAGAGATCACCATGGATTTTGTGTCTTCTCTACCAAGGACCATTGCTAAGCATGAAGTTATTCAGGTAATTGTTGACAGATTGACAAAATCAGCTCACTTCATTCCTTTGAGAGTTAGGGATTCATTGGAAAAGATGGCACATGTATATATTAAAGAGATTGTAAGACTCCAGGGCGTACCAAGAACAATCACTTCGGATAAAGATACCAGGTTTGTTAGCAGATTTTGGAAGAGTTTACATACAATGCTTGGTACACAACTTCAATTCAGTACTGCTTTTCATCCTCAAACTGATGGACAATAAGAGAGGACAGTTCAGATATTGGAGGACATGTTGAGGGCTTATGTACTAGACTTTGGAGGGCGATGGGATCATCACTTATCGTTGATCGAATTCGCCTACAACAATAGCTATCAATCTTCTATTCAAATGGCACCATATGAAGCTTTATATGGAAGGAAATGTAGGTCACCTCTTCATTGGGATGATGTAAAGGAAAGAGCCTTGACTAGTTCATAATTAATCCAATAAGCTATTGATAAGATTCAAGCGGTGAAACAAAGGATGAAAGCCACACAAGATAGATTTAAAAGCTATGCAGATGTGAGACGAAGTCCTCTTGAATTTGAAGTAGGTGAACACGTGTTTCTTCGGATATCACCAACAAAGGGAGTATTTAGATTTAGAGTTAAGGGAAAATTGAACCCAATATATATTGGTCCTTTTCAATTGTTGGAAAGGATTGGTCTTTGGCATACAAATTGGCTTTACCACCACATTTGTCGGAAGTACTGGCACCCCAAAGAGTACCCTAAACGCGACAGTCCACCATATTGGATATTTAAACTCAAGTAAGACAACCTTAGTCTCTCCATGAGTTTCAACACTAGGCATAAGGCTTACGTTCAACATATAAGGAACCATACTTTGATTCGAAATAGTTTAAAGAGACATACATAGCAACGAGAATGTGAATCATAACAGTTATATCTACAATTAATCTATTACATGATCTGAGGGGCATACCCCCATAAAAAATATTAAGAGTTCTTAAGTTCTTATAGGTCTCTTACAATAACCATCATATATCAATTTAGGAGATTCAACTAGAAGTCTATGCCTACATCTAGGTCCTGACTTCTTCAAAAAGCTCTTTAGAGTCCAAAAGCTATACCTGAGGATAGTGGCTTTTCGGAGATAGCCATGAATATTCATATTGCAATGAGAAACTATTGGAGTATAAGCTTATGAGCTTAGTGAGATTCATTTCCAAATATTTAATACTCAACAACAGTATATAACAGACAAGTTATTAACAACCATATGAAGTTCACAAGCAAATGAGCATACAAGCATATGACTTTCTGGTAGCCATATGTGAATGGATTTACACCCTCCATTCGGGGTTAGGATGGTCCATAAGTCATGCAACCATAATTCTAATCTTGAAGGGGGTGATCCATAAGCCATGCAACCATAATCCTGATCTCTTTCTCTTAGTTATACCCTATTGTTTTACGTGGTAGTTTCAAGTGCCTACCCCACTTCCATTAACTTAAGCGATCTTACATTCCTAATGTTAACACAGGCCTCCACGCCTCTGCTAATATACTTTTGTCCCACTAAAGGTATACTTGCTAATGCAATGTGACTCACTATGTGATATGCATGTACAATTTATTAATATAATCGTGGTATGTTAATTATGTAGGTTAAGAGCGATCATAGAGAAAATTTTAGACAATTCAAGTCTATACTAACTCATATAATGTTTTTAAAACAAGTCTCGTCTCGATATACTTACCGTTCATTCAACCAAGATTAGATCACAACTCATCATGATTTTATCTTTTCCTAGTTCTAATGCCACTATGATTACAAGCACATACATGAGCACAACTATTTAAGAAATGAAATTACTTTGCCATGGCTTGGAAATCTACTTAATCATAATAGTCCTCAGGAAGGTTCAGTCCATCTCCCAAGTCTCCTAATCAAAAGAAATAACCCTAATGAGTATTCTTATGAATCTTGAATGAACTTATAAATTTTATTCTATCAAGTTTGTCAAAATTCGTCTAAGAGGAAATTCCAAGTTAAAACGGCCATAACTTGGTCATTTTAACTCGGAATTTCACATATTATATACCGATTTCTACCTATTCGATGAGAGTTATCTATTTCTAGAGTTATTTTCAACAAATGAGGTCGGTTGGTCCATGAACAGTAGGGTAAAGAATACTACACGAATTTCCCATTCCACAATTCACTTCTAACCTCAAAACAAACATCATATTAAAACTTTGATAATACTTAGCTATCATTATATCTTGTAGACTCTATTATATACATGTATAACTCAATACCATGCATGATTCATGAGTGATGGAAATTTCTAATTTCTCATGTACTTAGATACTATCAAATAAGAAGTACGTGACCTTACTTTTCTAACATTATTTCTACAAGTGCATCATGTACATATGCAATACCTACAAGTTTTATCATCAAGGTTATGAGATGATCTATCTATATGTGTACATATAGTACCAAGAATTCTTTTTAAAAAACTTTTACTTTACAAAGCTTTGAAATTTACTAGACTTAAGAAAAATAGTTTTTCTTCTTGTAAAATCATACTTGCTTTTCTCAAAACTCAACCTTGATGACCTATATAGCCATCACCTTCATTATTTTAATAAAAACCTTCATTTTGGGATTATAAAATAGATGTTTTAACAGGTGGCTTTCCTAATTATGAATTTTAACAAAGCTTTAGAGAATAAAAACATTGTTTAAATCTATTCTTGCAAACTATTCCTTGTTCTAGGATTATATTTTGATAAAACTCTCTTATCTTTATCGAAATTTGGTCTCTATTACATGTATCCCCTAGGACTTCCATTTTTTATAAAAAATATCATTTTAGCTTTTGGAAATAGGTGTTTAAATAATGGTTATTTTCAAATCCGAATTTTGAAAAATTCATTTGAGTTTGTTTTCTTTGTAAAACTCATTTAGTCTTCCAAAAGCCATTTCCTAAACAAACTACCCCTTAAGGCTTCCATTTCTTTAATAAAAATCTTGTTTTGAAGTTGAAAAATGGGGTTTTTTCATTTCGAACATCTTTTATTACGAATTTAAAACTTATTTTTGAGATTGCAATATAACTTTCGTAAACTTGCTTTTGTTTTGAAAATATTCTTTAGTAGATCTAAACTTTACTCATCAAGATCACTCATTTATGATATCTATTCCCTAAGCCTTTCATTTTTTTATGTAAAATACGCATTTTGAAGTTGAAAAATAGCTTTTCTAAATATGGTTCCTTTTTTATCCGAATTTTCAAAAATGATTTTTGTTGAAACTAAAATAGGTCTTGAGCTCTCTAATACTTTCCTACTACCATCAAGCTATTACAAGTTATTTATGAACATAAAACAAAGTTCTAATGCATGTATGAACTTAAAACAACTAGATCGAGTTTACCATACTAATCACAAATGCATGAACACTAAGATGGTTATGTGAATATGAATAGATAATGAATATATGCACAAATCATTAATAATAATAACATAACTTAATAGTAAACAAGATAATAGCAAAATAACTCAAATAACAAAAGCTAAAACAATGTGATGGCAAGGATCTTATGTTCAAGTGTTTCTACATCCCTAGCTTGAAGCTCATGGGGATTTTCATGTGGAATCACACATGAATGAACTTGCCATTACATGTTTTTAAGACCCTAAGGTATAGATCTATTAACTATTGGTTGTGTGGAGTAAGAAACCTTGAAAGAAAAACAAAGTGTGTGTGTGTATAGAGGGAGGGGGAGGTTACGGTTTAAAAGAGGAGAGGGAGAGAGAGTTTTGCAAAAAAAAATTTAAAGTGAAAGGGAAGAAATAGAGAAAATGAGATGAAGTGGGTATAAGGAAGTATATATAGACAAATGGATTAGGGTTTGCTTTAATTTAACAAGATAAAATAAAACAAATTGGAGGAAGGAAAGAGAGAGAGGTAAGCCGGTTTGGAGGGTGTGAGAGAGAGAATGAGTTGTGTTGTGTAAGTTTCAATATTAATTAAGGAATTTAAGTAATAAAAGTTTTATTGGGAAAGTAACTTGTAAGAAAAATGATGTAATTATACGAGTAGAGTGTAAGGATGTAAGAAATAAGTTATGGGTAGTTGTACTTGTGAATAGTGTAGAAGAAATCAAAAAGTAGATTAGACATTCAAAGTACCGGTAGTAATAAAAATACGATAAAAGGTTATAACTGTAACTTTTATAACCCGAAAAATTATATAATTGATATATTTGGAAATCTAATGAAATTATGAGTTTATCGGTACTAGTATCATATATTTAATATTTCGAACCCTGGGATACGCTTTTCAAAGTCTTTACCCGATCAGGTTCGGAATAGATCGAAAATTCGCTAGTCTATTTTTTTAAAGCATCCTAATTTTATTACGAACCAAACTACACTCTTTACTCATATTTCGACTCCTTGGTTTAGGAATATGGGATTGATGGATCTAAACTATTAGGGTTTCTTAGGAATTTGTTGACTTAGGTTTTCCGGTTGATTTTCCGATTTAGGGTTTAAACTTTATATTACACTAAAAATCAGGGAATTACAACCTACCTCCCTTAAAGAAAGTTTTGTCCTCAAAACTAAAAGCACGTACCTGATTCCTCAAACAAATTGGGACATTTCTGTCGTATGAGAGATTCCTCCAAAGAACCTTAACATACTTGATTTCCTTATTCTTCAACTCGCTTAAGTATTTCAAATGGACCAATATACCGAGGGCTCAACTTTCCTTGTGAGCAGATCCGATGGATACTCTTTATAGGATTTACCTTTGAGTACACATGATCTCCTATCTGAAACTCAAGAACTCTCCTTTTTAGATCTGTCCAACTCTTTTGTCGATCTTGAGCCTCCTTCATCCGTTGTCGGATAAGTCGTACCTCGTCAGCGGCATCCTGTATAAAATCCAGTCTAAGAACCAATTTCTCCACGTCATCCTAAAATAACGAGGATATACACTTTCGTCCATATAAAGCTTCATAAGGCAGCATTTTAATTATTGAGTGATAATTATTGTTGTAAGCAACTCCACTAAGGGTAAGTGTGCTTCCCAACTTCCTTTGAACTCGATCACACATGCTCAAAGCATATCCTCTAGGGTTTGTATGGTTCGCTCAGACTGTCCATCGATTTGAGGGTGATATGCTGTACTGAAGTGCAACTTAGTCCCCATGCACTTTTGCATGTTTCCCTAAAACTTGGACACAAATCTTGGGTCTCGATCTGATACAATCCCAGCTGGTACTCCATGTAGACGAACGACTTCCTTAATGCAGAGCTTTGCCAATTTAACCAATATGTCATGCTTATTGGTAGGAAGTGAGTGGACTTGGTTAACCGATCTGCTATAACCCATATAGCATCATGCCCTGTTTGCGTTTTCGGCAATCTACACACAAAATCCATGGAAACCTAATCCCACTTCCATTCCGGTATCGGCAACGGTTTCAACAATCCTCCTAGCTATTGGTGCTCTACTTTCACTTGCTGGCAAATCAGACATTTCAACACAAATTCGACTACGTCTCATTTCATTCCGTTCCACCAGTAATGTCCCTTGAGATCTTGGTACATTTTTGTTCCCTTGGACGTACTGTATACCTAGAATTGTGAGCTTCACCCGTGATCTCCTTTCACATCTCCTCATCATTTGGTACACACAGTCGTCCCTTCATTCTTATTAAACCCTCGTCATCTATCGTGAATTCAGTATATTTTCCTTCTTGAATTTCTTTCTTTATTCTTTGTATTATCTCATCGTGACGCTGAGCTTCCTTGATTCTTTCCACTAAAGTGGGTTCCATCACCAAATTTGCTAATTCCATCTCAACATCTCTTCTTGTGAACTCAATGCTTAACCTTTCAAACTCCTTCATCAATTCCTTTTGATCAGTAAGCAAGGCTGCTACTTCTCTGTGATTCTTACGATTTAAAGCATCAGCAACCGCATTCAATTTCTTGGGGCAATAATTAATCCCTAAATCGTAATCCTTGATTAGCTCGAGCCATCGCCTTTGTCTCATCTTCAACTTCTTTTTATGTGAACAAATATTTAATGCTCTTGTGATCAGTGTAGATCTCACACCTTTGCCCATAAAAGGTAGTGTCGCCATATCTTTAAAGCGATCACCACTACGGCTAGTTCCAAATCATGTGTAGGGTAATTCTGTTCGTGTGGCCTTAGCTGTCTTGAAGCGTAGGCAATCCCTTTCCCTTCTTGCATGAGTACACATCCGAGACCCTTTCTCGATGCATCACTATGAACTGTGTAGGGCTTCTCAGGATTTGGTAGTACCAAAATCGGAGCGGAAACAAGTCTGTGCTTAAGTTCCTGAAAGCTTTAGTCCCTCTTTTTCATCCATATAAACTTTTCATTCTTTTGGGTTAATTGGGTCCAGGGTTTAGCTATCTTGGAAAAATCCTTAACAAACTTCCTATAATACTCTGCCAAACCTAAAAAGCTTCTTACTTTTGTCACTGTCTTGGGTGGTTTCCAATCCATTATGGCTTTTATCTTTTCAGGGTCCATAGATATATACTCTCCCAATACCACATGACCCAAAAATGAAATGCTATCCAACCAAAAATCACACTTGGAAAACTTGGCGTATAACTTGTGTTCTCTTTAAGGTTTGTAATGCATGCGTAGGTGTTCTTCATGTTGCTTGTGCATCTTTAAGTAGATAAGAATATCATCAATAAAAACTATAACACAATTATCTAAAAAAAAAATCTTATACACCCAGTTCATCAAATCTATGAATGCAGCAGGAGCATTTGTTAATCCAAATGACATCACCAAAAATTCATAATGTCCATATCGAGTACGGAATGCGATTATGGGTACATTTCCAGGTTAACCCTTAGCTGATGGTATCTTGATCGAAGATCAATCCTTGAAAACACACTTGCTCCTTGCAGCTGGTCAAATAGATAATCAATCCTAGGGAGCGGATACCTATTCTTGATTGTGACTTTGTTTAGTCCCCGGTAATCCACACATAACCTCATCCAAGCCATTCAGAAATACTTGTCTCTTCAGTTCCTCACTATATTTGCATGAGTGAGGGGCATATTGGAGCAGTCGACTGAACTTGGTCTCATATTGTTCTACTGTGCTGCCTTTTGTGGTATGTGCAAAAAATCCACACTGTACTATACCTAGAGACTTCCAGGAAAATAATACTCAAGAATTCATCGTGGAACATCTCCCATGTAATTGGTGGCATGAGTTCTCTCCTCTTAGATTCCTACCATACCCTTGCATTCAGCCTTAGCAGGTATGTATCATAATTGACCCTTAGGTGGTAGAGCACTTCAAATGCATCAAAAGACCGTTCTATTTGGGCCAACTAATCCTTGGTCTCATCGGGTTTACCAAAGGCTCCCTCATAGTATCTATTACTCCTTATGAACTTCATTAAAGAGCTCTTATACGGCCTTGGGGTAGTGGTGGATGTAAGCGTATAGTGTGGGATCGCACATTTTCAGGCATTGGCATGGCTATAGATGCCTGTTGCGCTAAGGGTGGTGGAGTAGGAGTGGGAATAGGAGTAGGAGTAAGCATAGTTTTTCAAATGGCCTCAAGAAATTGTGCCAGTTGCCCTAAAGTCGCTTGTAAAGCGGCTTAAGCATCGGTCATGGGTGGGTTTAGAGGCGGTGCCGCTTGTTGCTCTCTCCCCTATATTTGGTTCATTTGATGTGCTTTGCTCTTCGCGTCTCCTTCCTCTACCACTGTTGTATTACATTTTTAATTAACTTAGTTAAGTAATCTTCCAGTAACATTATTAACATTTTCTATCGAGATTCGGAAATGCTGAAAATTCTTATGCAAGCGAGTAATATAAAAGCAAAGTATAATTTAAGGAACTTAATTAAAGAAATCTTAACTTCATAAAACATAACATAACTTTTCATTAAAACTTCAATTGCAGATCTAAAGACCTTTACATTGAATTGAAATCAATACATACTGATTCAAAACATCATAATAAGCAACAACCATAAATAACTTTTGGAATAACAAAAGCTACTAGACCTATCTTTCAAGGTCACAACTACAAAATTCAGCTTGGACTTGTGGGTCAAAATAAGGGTCTCGCTTCCTCCCTTGAATTCTCATATTTTCTTTTTGTAAACTGCTTATTCTCCTTCTTCGTCCTTATTTCCATCGGATGGGGTAATAATCTCATCTTCTATCTCATCCATTTCTTCCTCATGGGGTTGGTACTCAATTTCACTTAGTAGAGGTAGCTGAGCCATGTCGGTAGGTAGAGGTAGCACTTCCTCATATACTCCCCACCAAAAGAAGTGACTTTGAGCATCCGCCCGAAGCCAATCGGTATGATCCCCCAACAAGTCATGGGCATAAACAAACAGATATCTAAGTGGGTTCCAGGTTTGAAAATCGAGAAAGGTCAGTTTCCCTTCATTCCTTAACATAAAAGTAGCTTCTTGTAACATGAGTTCCCTCAACTTATGAACAACAATCCTTTCCAATGCATAAATCACTTCAGGCTCCGACCAGCATTTCTTCCTCATAGGGCAATACTCAATGTTGGTCACTACTTTATGCCACACAGTGTTCATCAACCCTCTTTTCCACATATTAAACATCTCTTAGATTGACCTAGGATGGCCAGTTAAAGTAAAGTCTTCGCACAAGACCCTAATTCTCAAATGGTATTCAACCGAAGTCTCATCGGGTTGCTTACGCATTTGCCTTGCTGCTAGGCGAGCTTCACCAAGAGTAAGCTATTCACAAAAAAAGAAAGAATTAGAATTGTAATACCTATGCTACCAAAGCTATTCTTATCTAAGCCTTATTTATTTTATTCTTATCCTATCTTAGTCTTCTCTTTTTATTTCTCCTTAAAACTATTTATTAAAGTTATGGTTATAGATCCTTAACCATGCTTTGATACCAACTTAAACTATCACGCCCCAAAGGGTATCCTAAATGCGACAGTTCATCACACTCGATATTTAAACTCAAGTAAAACAACCTTAGTCTCTTTATAAGTTTGAACACCCGGTGTAAGGCTCACGTTCAACATATAAGGAACCATACTTTGATTCGAAATAGTTTAAGGAGACATACATAGCAACAAGAATGTGAATCATAACAGTTATATCTAGAATTAATCCATTACATGATCTAAGGGGCATACCCCCGTAAAAAATATTAAGAGTTCTTAAGTCCTCAAAAGTCTCTTACAGCAACAACCATCATATATCAATTTAGGAGATTCACCTAGAAGTCTATGCCTATATCTAGGTCCCGACTTCTTCAAAAAGCTCCTTTGAGTCCAAAAGCTGTACCTGAGGATAGTGGCTTCTTGGAGATAGCCATAAATATTCATACTGCAACAGGAAACTATTGGGGTATAAGCTTACGAGTTTAGTAAGATTCAT
Organism: Combretum micranthum; assembly: GCA_024138025.1. Lineage (NCBI taxonomy): Eukaryota > Viridiplantae > Streptophyta > Magnoliopsida > Myrtales > Combretaceae > Combretum > Combretum micranthum. The sequence continues at coordinate 89,667 of JAMXBD010002497.1, read as the reverse complement.
TTCCCAATATTTAATATTCGACAACAGTATATAACAGACAAGTTACTAATAACCATATGAAATGTACAAGCATATGACTTTTCGGTAGCCATATGTGAATGGATTTACATCCTCCATTCGGGGTTGGGGTGGTCCATAAGTCATGCAACCATAATTCCAATCTTAAGTGAGGTGGTCCATAAGTCATGTAACCATAATCCCGATCTTTTTCTCTTAGTTATACAATCTCTGTTGTTTTACGTGGTAGTTTCAAGTGCCTACCCCACTTCCGTTAACTTAAGCGATCTTACACCCTTAATGCTAACACGAGCCTCCATGCCTCCGCTAATATACCTTTTGTCCCACTAAAGGTATACTTGCTAATGCAATGTGACTCACTACGTGATATGCACGTACAGTTTATTCATATAATCGTGGCATGTTAATTATGTAGGTTAAGAGCGATCATAGAAAATTTCAGACAATTCAAGTCTATACTAACTCATATAATGTTTTTACAACAAGTCTCGTCTCGATATACTTACCGTTCATTCAACCAAGATTAGATCACAACTCATCATGATTTTATCTTTTCCTAGTTCTAATGCCACTACGATTACAAGCACATACATGAGCACAACTATTTAAGAAATGAACTCACTTTGCCATGGCGCAGAAATCTACTTAATCGTAATAGTCCTCGGGAAGGTTCAGTCCGTCTCCCAAATCTTCTAATCTAAAGAAATAACCTAATGAGTATTCCTATGAAGTTTGAATGAACTTATAAATTCTATTGTATCAAGTTCATCAAAATTCGTCTAAAAGGAAATTCCAACTTAAAACAGTCATAACTTGGTCAATTTAACTTGGAATTTCGCATATTATATACCGATTTTTACCTATTCGACGAGAGCTATCTATTTCTAGAGTTATTTTCAACAAATGAGGTTGGTTGGTCCATGAACAGTAGGGTACAGGATACTATACGAATTTCCCATTCCACAATTCCACTTCTAATCTCAAAACAAACATCATATTAAAGCTTTGATAGATAGCTATCATTATATCTTGTAAGACTCTATTATATACATGTATAACTCAATACCATGCATGATTCATGAGTGTTAGAAATTTCTAATTTCTCATGTACTTAGATACTATCAAATAAGAAGTATGTAACCTTACTTTTCTAACTTTGTTTCTACAAGTGCATCATGTACATATGCAATACCTACAAGTTATTATCATCAAGGTTATGAGATGATCTATCTATATGTGTACATTAGTACCAAGAATTCTTTTTGAAAAACTTTTACTTTACAAAACTTTGAAATTTACTAGACTTAAGAAAAATAGTTTTTCTTCTTGTAAAATCATACTTGCTTTTATCAAAACTCAACATTGATGACCTATATAGCCACCACCTTCATTATTTTAATAAAAACCTTCATTTTGGGATTATAAAATAGATGTTTTAATAGGTGGCTTTCCTAATTACGAATTTTTACAAAGCTTTAGAGAATAAAAACATTGTTTAAACCTATTCTTGGAAACCATTCCTTATTATTATTATTATATTTTGATAAACCTCTCTTATCTTTGTTAAAATTTGGTCTTTATTACATGTATCCCCTAGGACTTCCATTCTTTTTTTTTTTTTTTTTAAAAACATCATCTTAGCTTTTGGAAATAGGTGTTTATGCAAACTTCGGTTTTCCCAGTGGTCAAGTAAACTTCGAGAACCGAAAGCGAAACCCTAAATCGGATTAGTTCAAGCCTTGTGAGAGAAACTTAGAAACCCTATTTCCGGCTTTCCTTCGGTTTCATATCAAAAGAAATATTACAAAATAATTTAACATGAAATATTTTTTTAAAGTATATTTCAAACTATAGAAAGTTTTAATTTCAGAAAATTTCTTCTTCCGGGCCTTCCCGAGCACCATTACGGAAAAGCGACCCCCGGGACTAAAAACTCAGAAAAATATTTCGAAATATTCTTTAGGACCAAAATTTTATAAGGATTTAAAAAATATAAGTTTTATAATTTTTCGGGCTATAAAAATTACAATTATAGGTTTTTTCCCGTATTTTCTTTACTACTGGTAAAATAGATGCCTTGTCTACTATTTACCACTATTCACAAGTACAACCTACATTACACACTACCCATGCCCTAGTCTTACATCCTTACAAACTATGCATTATATTTTCTTTTCCAAGAAATTTTTGTTTCTTACTAAATTATTACATTTAATACATTTTATTACATGAATTACAATTTCAAATAAAATCAAATCACTCCCTCTCTCACACTCCTTATGGCTGGCGCATGAACCCCCTCTCCCCCCCCTCGCCCTCTATTTGTTTTATTTTTCCTCTTTTATTACTTCAAACAAACCCTAATTTCACTTAATATAAATAATCTTTAACTTTCTCTCTCCTTCTTTTCATTTTCATTTGTTCAAATCACAAAACTCTCTCTCTATTCCCTCCCTTTGCCGTGAGCCTACACCCCACCACACACACATACAACAAGCTCATTTCTTCTTCATTTCTTCATCAAATCCTCTTTAAGTGATGATTCTTGAGCTTTATTACTACTTAATCTTGTAATGGCAAGATTATTCATGTGTCTTTTCACTTTAAATCCCCATGAGCAAGTGCTGGGGATAAGAAAATGCTAATACATGAATATCAAGCCATCACAAGAGTAGATCTTGTGTTTGATGTCCTTTTGTTGAAATATTATCATGTTCATGCATATAAAAGTAGAGATCTTGCATGAAAAATATATGTTCATACTCTTAAACTCTTTTTCATGCACTATAAGTAGTAGATCTAGCACTTAGACACTCATATTATACTTGACATTCATGTTCATATAAATATTTTGTGTTTCCATGCATTAATGCTCATAAAGATTTAGTCTTGTATATATAAATGTGATAGTTGGTAGATCTTTATGTGGATAAGACAAGGAACTTGAAAAGAAAAGGTTTTTGTTAGAAATGTTCAAAAGAAAATTCGTATGACTTTCAAACCCTATTTTAAAAACCCTTGTAACAACCTTGAAACTCATGTTTTATATGAAAAATGGAGGGTATAAGTAATAGATTTCATTAAGTAATGATTTTTATAAGTTGAAATGAGTTTGGATGAGAGTAATGTGTAAAACAAGGAGTAGAATCAAGATGAAAAATTTTGAGTTAGTAGTCAACTTGTAAAATTCGTAACTTTGGATGATGCCTATGTAAACACCTATTATTCAAACTCAAAATGAATGTTTTATGTGTTAAATGAAGTCCTTAGGTAGTGGATATATGATCTGATGTAAAATATGTATGTTATTTCAGATACTACCAGCAAGTGTACTGGGTCTTGACCAAGTAATATAGAAGTGAGTTGAGTATCGTTCCCACAAGGACTAAATTAATTACTAGATTGATATTAGTTTATACTAATATTTAGGCAATCAAAATGTATTAATCAACTAATTAATTCTATCTATTATGAATGCAATGAGATTGTGAGAATTTATATAAGATGAATGTGGGAAGGAAGAGAATCCATCCTAATCTTTACTAATCATGCTAAATTTATATTATATAAATAATTAGGATTATGGATATTTGTAAGAAATTGTCAAAACCTAAAATTATCAAGTTTTAGTAAACCATAAAATAATCTATTAGCTTCCGCTATACAAATTATCAATGGAATCTTATGTTCTGTATAAATCTCACACCTTTGCCTATAAAAGTAATGTCTCCAAAGCTTTAGGGCATGTACGATAGCGGCCAACTCTAAGTCATGTGTTGGATAGTTCTGCTCGTGTGGTCTTAACAACTGTGACGCATCCATGATTACCTTCCCTTCTTGCATCTAGACACACCTAACCCGTTCCTTGATGCGTCACTGTGAACTATGTATGGCTTTTCGGGATCCAATAATGTCAAGATTGAGGCAAACACCAAACGCTACTTTAACTCTTGAAAACTTTGCTCCTGTTTCTTGGTCCAAACGAACTTCTCATTCTTTTAGGTTAACGAGTCAGTAGCTTAGCAATCTTGGAGAAATATTGTACAAACTTTCTGTAATAACTGACTAATCAAAGAAAGCTCCTAACTTCAGTTACCATCTTAGGTTGTTTCCATTCCTTCACAGCTTTAATCTTCTCAAGATCTACTGCTATTTCACTTCTTGACACTACATGTCCTAAGAATGATATGTGATCCAATTAGAAATCACATTTGGATAGCTTGGCATATAACTTGTGTTCTTTTAAAGTTTGTCGTGCCATCCTTAGGTGCTTTTCGTGTTGTTCCCTTGTCTTAGAATAGACCAAAATATCATCGATAAAGACTATCACACACTTATCCAAAAGTGGCTCATATACTTAGTTCATCAAGTCCATGAATGCAGTGGGTGCATTAGTTAATCCAAATGGAATCACTAAGAACTCACAGTGACCATACCAAGTCCTAAAAGTTGTCTTTGATACATCTTCTAACTTAACCCTCAATTGATGATAGCCTGATCTTAGATTAATACCAGAAATCACGTTTGCTCCTTGCAGCTGGTCAAAGATGTCATTGATCCTTGGGATTAGGTACTTATTCTTAATAGTAACCTTGTTCAACTCCCAATAGTTGATACACAATCTCATAGACTCATCCTTTTTCTTGAGAAATAGGACTGGTGCACCCCATGATGACACACTGGGCCTCACAAATCCTTGATCCAAAAGCTCTTGTAACTGTTTCTTCAATTCCTTTAGTTTGATCAGGGCCATCCAATAAGGAGCTTTTGAGATTGGTTCAGTGTTAGCCACTAGCTCGATTTCGAAGTCGATTTCTCTCTTTGGAGGTAGTCCCAATAACTCATCTGGGAAGACATTTGGAAACTCATTTACAATAGGGATATTCTCCAAAATAAGCTTTTCCTGCTTCTCTTTCGTGTCATCAACATAGTTTTTTATCCCTTCATGATCCTCTATTATCTCCAACGAGTATAACTCTTCTCCTCTCGAGATTGTGGATTCACCAACAAACGTCACTTTCCTTTCTACTTGATCCATAAATTCCACACTCTTGTTACGACAATCTATCATGGCTTTAGCGAAGGATAACCAATTAATACCAAAAATTACTTTATATTTGCTCATCTCCATTATTATAAAGTCACAGGTAGATAGATATCCTTGTACTCTTACTGGACAATCCTTTAACACACCTCTATTTATAACAACACTTCCTGTGGGGGTTTTGATGTTAAAGTTGGAAGTTGCTGTTGTTATTGGTAGTCCAATTTTCCTAGCCAGATTAGGTGTAACAAAAGAATGCGTAGCTCTAGAGTTGAAAAGAGCATTTGCGTTTTTGACATCTAACTAATACGTTTCCTGCATTTTACTATGGGGGTCACTACTTCTAATTCGACTTTTCACTTATCTTAAGAGTTTAAAACTTGTATACTGCAAGAAACGAAAGGACAAACGACTAAAAAGGTTTAAGGCTTACCTATCACCAAGTCACAGTTATATCCATCTCCGTACTCCAAAGCAACAAGTTCTCCTTCATCCTCTTCTTCACACATCCACTGGCCTTCCAGATTATAAATATGAAAGTTTGGTGCTAAAGATTTAGAATTATGCCCATTTCCATTCCCATTACCATTCCTCGTAGGTACAGCTCCTCCCGAATATCTTGCCATGGCATTTTTCCTTTGTGGGCACTCGTTGGCAAAGTGACCCACCTGCTTACAGATATAGCAAATGATGGTTGTCTTTTCGGAACACTCTAGCATCTTGTGGTTTTCATCTCCACAAAAGAAACACTTTTTGATCAATTGGGGATACTTCCTGGGGTAGTGCCCCCATTGCACTTTTAATAGCTAATAGCCTTAGATGTGAACTTCCCACTGTTGGTATTGTTTCTGTAGCTGTTAAAGGATTTAAACTTCTTTTATGGGTATGATGAACTTGCTCCTCCTTGAAACTTCCTTCCAAAAACTTATGTTGTTTTTTTTTTTTGTAGTCCTTGCTTTCCTCTTCTTAGCCCCTTCAACTATCTGGGCTCTGCATTAACTCTCGGAAATTCTTTATACCAAACTCCTATAGTTTCATCCTCAAGTTTTCATCCAAACCTCCTAAGAAAACCTACTTCTTTAACTCCTCACTATATTTGTATAAGTCTGGTGCATATTGTAGCAACTGACTAAACTCAGTCTCATACTGCTTGACAGTCCTTCATTTATGAGAAATTTTCAAAAAGTCCGCACTGTATTGTACTCGGAGACTCCCCGAGAAGTAGTTCTCCAAAAACTCATATATGAACATCTTCTAGGTCACTGGTGGCAATAGCTCTCTCCCCTTAGATTCCCACCATACTCGGGCATTCAATCAGAGCATTACGTTCCATAGCTGACTCGTAGGTGATAGGGAACTTTGTAAGCATCAAAAAACTGTTCGATTTGAGTAAGCCAGGCATTGACCTTATCAGGCTTGCCAAAAGCTCCTTCGAAGTATCGGTTGCTTTTGATGAACTCCGGTAGGGAGCTCTTGTATGGTCTTCATAGGGGAGGTGGAGGTAAAGGTGCGATGTGAAAGTGTGCACTTCCATGTATCGGCATCTCTACCCAAGCTTTCTACTAGGTGGAGTTGGTACTGGCATAGGTGCTGCTGCTGGTGCTGGCGCTGGCGTAGGTGCTGGTATGTTTTGGTTAAGTGCTTTAAGAACTTGAGCTAAATGCCTTAAGGTAGCTTGTAAATCCATGGGAGGATTAGCAACAATAGGGTTTGTAGCTGGTGAAACAGGTTGCTCAGCTTCTAGATTAGATTGGTTTGAGGTACTTTCTTCTTGTCTTCTTCCATGTCTACCTTGGCTATTTTAGATTTTGTTAAGTCGGGTAATTCTTTTAATATCTTTACAAAGTTTTTAACAGAAATTTCAAAAATTGCAAAAATTGTATAAACAACATAATTAAGAAATGAATTAAAAATCACAAAACGATAAAAACATAACATCATTGGATAGGAAATTCAGATAATGGGTACAAGACCCTTACATTGGAAATTGAAATAACAAAACAACAAACATAACAACAATGATGTTGACACAACAACATTGATAACAACGCAAAAACAGAAACACCTTTCCGCAAAGCATAAAAACTACTTGACCTAACGTCCTAGGTCTATGGTTACAAAACTTCCTTTTGGATATATAGGATATGCTCGAGTCCTTCTAAACCTTCCTTCCTACTTCCTTTCCTCATTCTTACGGTATGGGTGCATCTCCAGGGTTCCTATTGGACAATCCTTGATTTCTCTTTCCCATAAACTGCTAAAAGTACTTCTTCCTTTTCCTTGCAACTTCTCTCGACCTCTTGTGTATATTGATCACTTCAGCTTTAGTCGGTTCTGGCACTATATCATGAACATTTTTCCAAGTGATATTCATTAGCATTCTCATCTGCAGTTAGTGGCATACCGTCAACATCCATAGTCGGGTTTGCTTCCCTTTCCTTCTGGGCTCAACACTCCTCTAGGTAGCGAACAATTCCAACGAGGTCATCAGCTCCATCATTTCTAAGTTCATTTTCTTTAGGTATGGCATGGTCTCCAGTTTCTTGCTCTGGTTCTTCTTCTAGATCTTCCTCCGAATCTTCTTCAGATTCTTCCTCAACCTCATCGTTCGCTTCTCCCATTACTTCCTCATTTACCTCATTCCTATTCCTTCTCAAATGTAACACTTCATCTGCCTCCAACTGGATACCCGTTAAAGTTGGCGGTTGAGTGAATGTGTTAGCTGGTGGCCTTATAACTTCCAGATAAACTCCATGCCAGTGGAAAGCATCATTGGCTTCTACTTTGATCCACTCCGTATGATCCGAAAGTTCATCATATGAGTATATGAATAGCGGTCCAATTGAATTCCAGGTCCGAAAGTCCAGAAAAGTTCAGTCTCCTTCATTCTTAAGAACGAATGTCGCCTCTTGCAGCATTAGACGGTCCTCGACTATTGCAGCAATTTGTTCTACAGCATAAATCATCTCTAGTTCAGACCACCTCTTTCCTAAGGGACAATTATGGATAGTCATGACTATTCCTTTCCATTCTGTGGTTAGTATACCCTTCTTCGAAATCAGGAACATTTCCCAAATTATCTTAGGCTTCCCCGCCAGTGCAAACTATTCACATAGGACCCTAAGCCTTAAGTAGTAATTTTCCAAAGCCTCAAAGAGTCCTTTCCTAAAATTTTTAGCTTACAGATGTGTCTCGTTTGGGATAATCTATGCAAAAGAGAGAAAAGTCAGAAAAACTTATTCCACCCATTCTATCCTATTTAGGTCTTTCTTAATTCCATTCTAATGGTTCTTTCTTAAGTTCATTTCTATAACTCATGATTTCTAAATTCTTAACCATGCTCTGATACCAGCTTAAACTGTCACCTCCCAAAGGGTACTCTAAATGTAACAGTCCACCACATTTAATATTAAAGCTTAAGTATGACAACCTTAGTCATTCCCAAAAGCTTATATATTAAATTTAAGGTGTTCTCTCATAATTTTAGTGGACCATACTTTAAAATATGAAGTTTAATAGATACAGTAACAATAAAAAAATGGAAATCATAATATTAATTCATAAATATAAAGTCTTACAAGGATCTTAGGGGCATTCCCTCGCTAAAAGTACACTAACAAAGCTATATCGCATACAAGAAGTTTTCCCTAGAAGTCTACATCTACACTAGTGTTGGACTTCATCCTAAAACTTCTTAACCAAAAAGGGGGTACTTGGGTACAAGGCCCACGTGGCTTCAGCTAAAGGTAAGAAAACTATAGCAAATAGCTAGAAGGGTATAAGCTACTAGCTAAGTGAGAATTATTTCCACAGATAAGTATACTTGAATAGCGATAATCAAACAAGTTATTTAATCAACCAATTAAAATGCAACAATTACATGAGCATACAAGACATATAATTTTTTGGTAATCATATGTTAAATGGGTTTATGCCCTCCATTCGGGATTAGGGGCGACAATTTATATGCTTCTAACCAAAAAGTCTCGAAGCTTTAATTAATGTGCTTCTATCCACATGTCTCAAAGCTTTAATTAAGATCCAACGATCGTACCACCACCCCTTCCCCCGCAAGGTAGTGATCCCATATAATGTGACTCATAAGCGATATGCATGATTTTAGTTTAATTAAAGGCTCAAAGCATCATTATTAACAATTTAAAGTGACCAAAGAATTTCAGACAAATCAAATTCTAAACTAAATCAAGCATTTATTATAATTAGTTCTCATCTCAATATTCTTATCATTCATTCCAACAAGATTACATACATACCATTTAATCATTTCCTTAAATCTGGTGCTTTTACACTACAAGCACAATCAAGTATGATAAGTTATGGAAGTAAAACTCACTTGGCCTGGGTTCATCAGTCTTCAGTCAAAGTAGTCTTTTGGATATGGGAGATCTTACTCACAATCACCTAAACAAGAAAATACCCACAATGAGTATTTCTTTATAGTTCTATTGAAATTTAACAAAACTATATCATTAAGTTCGTTAAAATTCATATGGAAGACAATTTAAACTTAAAATGGCCATTACTTCCTCATTTTAATGCAGAATTGCGCATATAATATACCCTTTTCTACCTTTTCAAAAAGATCTATCCATTTCTAAGGTTATTTCTTAAACAAGGTCTTTTAAGTCGAAAAACATGGATAACCAGATTCACCATGAAAATCCCAGCCTAAAAACAATCATTTCAAACATTCAAAAATCCTTTGATAATTACTTAGTTATCAATAAAGATTTAAAAACTCTTTTTTATACATATACAAACTCATATCCCATGCATGATCCAAGTTTTGTTGTCTAAACTTTGACTTTATGAAAAACAATGTCTTTTGAAAGTGTGAAAAATCAAAGTTAAAAATTTTTCTTTTGTAAATCCTTGAGATGAACCATAGCTTTTTAGTTTATTTAAAATGAGTAGCTTTATGCACTATTTAGTAGTTTCTTAGGTGATTTTCATAAAAATAAGCTTTCAAATTTTCTTTAGAAAAATCTCTCACTAGTATTGTTTGCATTATAATTTCTCAAGTATTATTTTGATAATTGTTTTGATATTCTAACTTGACTCAAAGCTTGTTTGTTTCTTTTTTAGGAAAATTTGTATAGCAAAGAATTATCAACATTTAAAATAAATTTAGCAAAAACAAGCCTTCTTATGGTTTTTGAATAGACTTTTTCAAAAGAGGATAGTTTTGCTAAATCATGGTAAGTTTTCTTTGATTTTTGAAAAAAAAAAAACTAAAGTTTGTTGAAACAAAATCGTAAGCTTCATTTGGAAATTCTCATAACATGAATTTATTTTGGAAAAGTTTAGTTTTTATCTTTGTTTTTAAGACAACAATCATGAATATGAGCATAAGTATGATGATATTTACAAGAAAAATAGAATTTAAACAAAATAATAAGCAACATAATATAAGTCAAGTATTGAGAGTCTTAGCTTTGAATCAAGGCTTTCGAAATAAGAAATGGACTAGTCTCAAAAGAAAATTGTTTTGACTTGATAAGAACAAGTCTAAGACTAGAAAGACTAGTATTAAAATAGCATGAAATAAGTAAATAAATTGCAAAGCATGAAAATAAATAATAAGTGAGCTTATATGCTCTAAAAATATTTATATATATAGATACATAAATAGATTTACTTCGATATAAATAAGAAGTTAGCATAATAATAACAACAATATAAGCAAAGTATAATAACAACATAAAAATAGATGTTTATGAACAAGAACAAGAACAATAAATGAACATAGTGTAGCTTCCATAACAATAAGTTTAGGAAACTCACACCATGGTCATGTAAAGTTACATGACATGATAGAAGTAATATGAAGAATGTTTATTGGCTAAAAGATAAATGGTAGTGAAGAAAAGTGGTGGTGTTAGTAAGAACTTGAGAGGATTTTGGGAGTTTGTAGAGAGGAAATTTGAGAGAGAGTTTTGAGAGGAAAATTTTAGAGAGTTTTGGTAGTAAATTTGTGAGTGGAAGAAGTGTAAAAGAAATGAAAAATGAGGGAGGGTATTTATAGGGAATGAGAAGTGAAAATTATGTGAGTAAAATAAATGAAAAAAGAAAAAAAATATGAGTGAAAGAAGAGGGAGGGACGTTGGCCCTCTTAGGAAAGAGAGAAAAGATTTATTTTTGTCAATTAAGTGTAATAATATGTAAGATAGATGTGATATAAAGTGTATAGGAAAGAGAAAAAGTAAGAAAAATAGGTATGTAGAGTGTAAGAGTAGGTGGTAGAAAAAGCAGAGATAGATGAATAGTGTAGAATAGTAATGGATAGTGTAATGTAATGTAGATATGACTAGTAAAACACCGATAGTAAGAAAATACATGCATAAATTCGATATATGATATTTTTAGTTGCCAAAAAATTATAAAACTGATATCTTTGAAAACCTTATGTTTTTACAAGTCTAACGGTATATTCAGAATATTTTTTACAATTCTGAGCCCCGCAACATGGTTTTCAAAAACTGTATTCGATCGGGTTTAAAACGAATTGCGGTTTGACTAATATAATATTTTTAAGCTTTCTTATGTTATTACGAGCTATTCTACCTATTAATCTTATGCTTACTCTCTTAGGGTTATAAGCGTGGGATTGCCGGACTTAAATTGTTACATCAAATTAGGGTTTTATTGACTTTAAGATTTTCGATTGACTTTCTAATTAGGGTTTAAGCTTAACCGATCGTAAAACCTTAAGGGTTTACAGCTGGTGTTATGATCCTCAAACTCACAAGTATCATATAACATTGGATGCTTCTTTTAGAGAATTGGAACCTTTTTATTCAAGAGGCCTTCTGCATATTCCCTTTAGGTGGAGAATGACGGAGAAGGGAACATGTTGTAAGACATGAAAAAAATATAGAAGATTACACAGAGTGGATGAGGAAGTCAACTTCTTAGAATTGGAAGAAATTGATCGTCAAGGGTTGAATGGAAGTAACAATGAGGACAACAACCACCATGGAGAAGAATAACCCAATAGTATAAATCTTCCTACTTTAACATCATTAATCGAAGAGTCTATTTAGAACACCATTAACTGAAGAGATGGACTAAGGCAATGAATGAAGAGATGGAAGCTTTGCAAAAGAACTCTACCCAGGAACTCACTTCACTTCTTGAAGGAAAGAAAGTAATAGGATGTAGATGGGTATATACCGTGAAACTCAAGGCTAATGGGAGCAATGATAGGTATAAAGTGAGGCTAGTCGCAAAGGGTTATACACAAAAATATGGGGTAGATTACCAAGAGACCTTTACACTAGTAGCTAAGCTAGATACAATTCACATTCTTATCTCCATAGCAACAAATCGAAAATGGCCTCTAAAATAATTCAATATTAAAAATGCCTTCTTTAATGGAATGCTAAAGGAAGAGGTATATGGGCTCAAAGCAATCACCTAGAGCCTCATTTGGGAGGTTCTCTATGGAAATGAAAGTTTTTAATTATAAACAATGTGGTGCATATTGTAGACACCCAATTTTTGCTCAAGTTTAAGGCTCTAATTTATAATAAAAATTAGTATTACATCAAGCTCATAAAAAAAAAAGGAAAAGTAATTAAAAAGAAGAAAATATAGGTAAATAGGAAGAAAATAAGAATTTTTGAATAAAAATAATAATAAATAAATAAATAGAAATAAATAAAAAAAATTTAATTATTTGAGCTTGATATAATATATTAAACAAATTTTCAAAAATTATTTTGTGAATTTTGAATGAGCCTTAAAATCAAAATTTGTCAAACCCAAACAGGCACAGGCCAATGGCCTAATGGTTAAGACCACTGACCCAGACCCTAGCCCAAGCCATAGGTCATGGGTTCGAACCAGCTTGGATGCAAAATTTTTGGACTTTCTTCCTCTTTGTTTTTTGCTCGAAATCAACCCAAACCACTCACTTTGGATCACGATTTGAGTGTGTAATTGTTTTTTTTTTTCAAAATTGATTATGTGGTGTAAACCCCGGAAATTCTCAGTAGCTAGAAAACCCCAGGAGTGGGAAACAAAACCCTAACCCAATCAGATTGAGTTTAGTAAATGAAGCCTAGGAACCCTAAATCCGGCTTTCCATCGGTTTCATAGTAAAATAAATATTATGGAGTAAATGAAAGTGAATTGTTGTTCCTAAGTACATTTCAAACCTTTGAAAATTTTAAATTCGGGAATTTTTCAATTCCGGGCCTTCCCGAGCCCAATTACGGAAAAGCGTGCCCCGGGCCACGGACTCAGAAAAATATTCCGGAATATTCATTAGAACCGTAATTTTACAAGGATTCCAAAAATATCAATTTCATAATTTTCCGAGCTATAAAATTACAGTTATAGCTTTTCCCGTGTTTTCGGAACAACCGGTAAAGTAGATGTCTTGTCTACTATTCACAAGTACAACCTACACTACACACTACCCATACCCTATTCTTACATCCTTACAACTACTCATTTCAATTTTCTTTTCCAAGAAATTTTGTCTTATTAAATAATTATTACATTTATTACATTTTTCATTACTAAATTACAAAAAATCAAATTTTTAAACACACACACACACCCCATGCATGTTGGCCGGCGCCCCCCCCCCCCCCTCTTGTTCCCTCTCATTGTGATTAATTTTGCTTTATTTTTATTAACTAAACCCTAAATCACTTGATATATATACTTATTTTCTCTCTCTCTCTTCATTTCTTCCATTTTAATTTTTGAAAAAGAGAAAAACTCTCTCTCTTCTTACCCTCTTTGTGCCGTGAGGTAGCTCCCCTCCCCTCCATCACATTTCCAACTTTGCTTCTTCTCTTTTTCACTTCAAGACTCCATTGGTATGTGTATGTAAGCCTTGTTTCTTCCTATTCTTGTAATGGCAAAGGTATACCTTGTGTATTTCCTCATCAAAACCCTATGATGCTCATGCTAGGGATATGGAAATGCATGAACAAGGATGTCAAGCCATCACAAGACATGGATCTTGTGTTTAAATGCATTTTGTTAAGATTTCATGTTGCTCATGCATATATAGTAATGACCTTGTATTTATATTGATGTTCATGCCATGAGATTCATGTTATATCATCATATGTAGTAGATCTAAGGTTTAGACATCCACCACTTCATGTACATGCATGATCATAGGTTCATTTTGTTTTGTGCTTTATTGATCATAAAAATGAGGTCTTGTTCATGTATAGAGATGCTAGATAGTATATCTCCACATATAGATGGCAAGAACATTGAAGAAGGAAGGACTTTGTTAGATATGAAGAATTGAAAATTCGGATGAAATGGGAACCCTATCCTAAAGACCTCCAAAATCAATTTTAAACTTATATTTCATAAGAAAAATGAAGGGTATGTGTAATAGATATGTTGAAGGAATTATTTTCATAAGTTTAGATGAGTTTAGGCATGATAAAAATAAGGAAAACAAGAGGTGAAGTTAGGATGAAAAATGTTGACTTTAAATGTGTAGTCAAATTCGTAACTTTGTGTAATGCCTATATAAACACTTAGTATTTAAGTCTAAAATGGATGTTTTATAAGCTAAATGGAGTCCTTGATAATGTATACATTGAAGCCCCAATTTTAATACATTAGACTAGATTTCTCTTAAGAAAAATGTAAGAAAAGAAAATTTGGAAAATTCGGATTTTTATAACTAGCTTATTTGAAAACATGTTTACCAAATGAAATATGTGAATTTTTGTGCATGAATGGAGGCCATGAATATTATTAGACTTTGAGAACCTAATTTTAGTCAAATAATAAAGTAGATTACAAGATTAAAAACCAAAGAAACCCTAAGGAGTATAATGTGAGGAGAATAACTTCTTAGAATTAGCCTTTATGAAACTTTCCCCAACACTTAGGAGTTCCTAAAAGTTTATTACTACAAAAATCATCATGACCATGCACAAGTTGAGTTCACTGCATGGCATACACATTAGTGTTCATTCCTAAATCATTCATGCATGAATCACTAACTAGGAACATTTCTTATCAAAAGCAAAGCACATTTTCAAAGATGGAACAATTGCGGGACAGAACTGATCCCACTGTTCCGTGACCCTATTATTTTCAAAAGTTGGATTTAATACTTGAATTAGATAGATCTCTCGAAGTAGATGAAGATCGATAAAGTTTGCGAAATTCCGAGTTAAAATGACCAAGTTATGGCCGTTTTAAGTCGGAACTTCCAAATATAGCGAGAAATCCGAATTCAACTAGTCTAGATGTATAGTTTGATTTAATTACATGGTGAGAATCTCATAGGGATTATTCTTGATTGGTAGGTGATTCCGAGCAGGACGACTCTTTACCACCCGATTATTACTATTAAGGAGTTTGGTGACCCATGGCCGAGTGAGTTACTTCCACTCTCAATTAATGCTTGTGAATGTAATGTAGTGGCACTAGTGATGTAGGCAAAGATAAAAGAAATTGTACAAGCATGATGGGGTATGCGGGAATTATTTGTGTTGTGAATTGTTGATATGTGAAATGGAACTTAAAGCATATCGAAACCGGGTGTTAAGATATTGATTTTATCTAGAATCATATGAAGAATGTCTGAGTATACTTGTTGGTCACCTAAAAGAATCGAATTAATGACTATTCGACTCCGACTATAAACATGAGTTCATTCATGTCACAATGGGGTTGGAGCATTTGCATAGGTTGGTTTTTCGTGATCCATAAAACGAATGTGAGGTTAATCGTGATCCATAAAACGAATGTGAGGTTAATCGTGATCCATAAACGAGCTTTTAATCAGTTCCGTGAGCTTAAACGGCGTCGTACCGCAGGATTCGTTAATCTGCTAACCCGGGATGGAGGGCGCAAGTCCATCCACATATGATTTCCGGTTGGTCATATGTTTGTTGATTTCATTTGTATGGTGCATACACTTGCTTGAAAACACTTGCTTGATTGATTGTATCTAATTGCGTTATGGAAGTATTACTCTAAGCTAGTTAGCTTACGCCCGATAGTGTTTATCTTTTGCAGCATGAGTTTATATGGCTTAGGCCAAGGCAAGCCACAGCGCAGGTACCGGAGATAGGAGTTTCCCATAGAAGTTTGATTCATTTCTTTTGTATAGACTTCCATTGGAAAACTAAGGACTCTGGATGACTGTAATAGACTGTTATTCTTTTGCGGGGGAATGCCCCTTAGATTTTGTAAACCTTAAAGATTTATGCGTTTTGAATTATTATCTATGGCTAATGAATGCCTCGTTAAACTGTTAAACTCCATTTGTTGAAGTATTCTATTGTCGTAAGGGAACGCTTTACATCTACTTAAGACTCCCGAAGGCCCCGGTTAGGGAACTCAAGAGTCTTACTTAGTATGTGGCGGACTGTTACGTTTAGGATACCCTACGAGGCGTGACATGTGGATTGATAGTCGGCATGGAATAGATTGTAATTGCATTGAATGTTGGATAAAATCAAGTCTCGAAGAGTCTCAATTTGTCGGTTGAAATTTGGGAAAAAACTGCGAAATTTATGGAAGCTTAAAGGATCATCAATGGTGGCCGACCAAATTTGATGAATTTGGGCAATTAATTTGATCCTATACAGAGATAGGATTGACTATTCGAGTATTTACTCATCAATTTCGTCAGTTACAACGAATCGACTTCCAATTTTCAGTTTTAATTTTTTGCGAAAAATCGGGATCTCATTAAATGAAAGTTGTAACTGAAATCAAACCATGGATCTATAAATAGGGGTGATCCATGAGCAAAAGGCACAGATCAATTTCAAGAAAATACATCAAAAAGATAGAATTCGAAAATTTTCGAATCTAGGGTTCTTAAGAGAGAAAATTTGAAATTCGAAGATCTTGGATCAATTTCGATCCAATTTGAGTGTTTGAGGAGCTTTAGGAACTAGTTTCTAGTGATCAAGTGTGCTTAGATTTGATCAATTTGTTCGAATTGAATTCTGCAAATTTTTTTGGAAAATTTCCGATTGAAGCCGCCGTTAGCCACCACCGCGAACCGCCATCCACGGTGGTTCTGGGCGCGAACCACCACCACCAACGGACGCGCCACCACCATAGAAGTCGGGCCGATAAGCTTGTGGAGGACAACAACCACCAGGGACGGCCGACGAGTGCTCGAAAGGTTGCGTCATCGTCTTCCTCGCCCGACCGATATCCAAAGTCCGACCCAAAATCCGAATCCCAACCCAGCCGGTCGTCGGTCAACGGTCAGCCCAGATCCAACGGTCCAGATTCAATCATCCAGATCAGACGGTCCATATTTGATCAAGCAGATCAACGGCCCAGATTCAATCAACCAAATCAGACGGTCCAGATTCAATCAAGCAGATCAACGACCCAGATTCAATCAACCAGATCATACGGTCCAGATTCAATCATCCAAATCAAACGGCCTAGATTTGATCAAGCAGATCAACGCTCCAGATTGAAAGTCAAGAGATCAGACGGTCCAGATCAAGCAAACGCGATCAACGCTCCAGATCTGATCCAAGAGATCTAACGGCCCAGGTCAGTCCGCATTATTTTATTATATTTTTATTATATAATTAATTTCGGAAAATAGGAAAAAATAGTTAAAAATTCATTAAAAAAATTCAGAAAAATCCAGAAAAATCAAAATAATTATTTTTCATATAAATTTACTTGTTTTAGTAATTTTTGACGTTTTTGAATATTTTATGTACATGGATTGATTTTGAAATGTGTAGATGATGCCTGAAAAATAATTTTAATGTATTGTATTTGTAATATAATGTATTGTGAATGTATGTGATGATTATTGAATTTTGAAAAAATAAATAAAAATGACAAAAATGGGTTTTCCAAAACCAAAATTGTTTTTGAATAAAAAATGATTGAATTTTTTTTTGAATAAAAAAAAATGAATTTGTTTTCAAAAATACTTTAATGAATGATGAATGAGATGAATGAAAATGAATGAATTATTGTTAAATATAATTTTTTGAGAATCATGAAAATAATAAAGTTTTTCACCAAATTATCTTCATAAATTTGTTATGAAGATATTAATCAATTTTTTTCATCAAATTATCTTCATAAATTTGCTATGAAGATAATCAATCAGGTTTTTCACCAAATTATCTTCATAAATTTGCTATGAAGATAATTATTAAAGCTTAATCAAAATTATTTTCATAACTTGTCTATGAAAATGATTCAAATTTTCATCAAATTATCCTCATAAATTTGCTATGAAGATAATCATTAAGTTGTTCAAATTATCTTCATAAATTTGCTATGAAGATAATAATAAAAATTTTTCATCAAATTATCTTCATAAATTTGCTATGAAGATAATTATTAAGTTGTTCAAATTATTTTCATAAATTTGCTATGAAAATAATCATAAAGTTTTCATCAAATTATTTTCATAAATTTACTATGAAAATAATAATTAAAGTTTTCATCGAAATATTTTCATAAATTTGCTATGAAAATATTCATTCAAGTTTAATCAAATTGATTTTTCATGTAGCATTAAATTAGCCATGAATTATCATGAAATGATTTTAGAAAAAATGATTTTTGGACTTAGAAAAATATGTTTTCATAAATAAAAAATCAATTGATTAGATCATAGGATCATCAAAAATGATTTTCATAAAAATTTAAAATTTAATGAACTTAAAGTGAGAAAGTTCAAAAATATAAAATTGATCAAAAAAGTTCTTTTTTAAAAGAACTACGTTTTGTCTGATCTCGATTAGCGAGTACGTAGGCACCTACGGGGCGACAATAAAAAATGAAAAAATATTTTTTGTTTATCATTTTGGTTATTTTTGTGAAATTTTTTAGCAATAAAAAATATAAAAATATAAAAAGAAAAACAAAAAATGTGACTTGTAAATATTTTTTTTGTTTTTGAGTATAAAGGATAAATTATAATTTAAAATTCCAAAAGTGGTAACCATTTGGTTTTAATAGGTTAGCCCCCGAATCCATGATATCTGGTTTTAAAAGTTTTTTTTAAATCAAATTTTCGCAGACTAGTAGCTAAGTTAGGATCAACCGACCCATTGATCCTAGCGTTTTTTTTTTTCCCGATTTATAGGGTGGCGACTCTAAAATTTTCAAAAATTAAAATTTCTTTAACCCCTAGTCGAGGATTCATGTTAAATGGGTTCGGGTTTAATGTGAATCGGGTTAGGAGAAATGAACCAGATAGTGGAAAAATCCAGGCTCGACAGCTTGGCGACTCCACTGGGGACTATTTAAATTTTTTTAAAAAAAAGAGGGCTAGCCACTTAGGAATTTTAAATTTTAAATTTATCCTTGCTCATTTTTTGTAAATTACCATGTGAATATATGATTATTTGTATATTATTTGAATATTGTTTTGTAAATATATACTAACCTTGCAGGTATGTAAAATAAAGCAAAAGCTTGATTGTTTGTTTATTTATTTATTTAAGTATTTGCATTGCATTTGCATTAGCATGATTGTGTGCTAGATACGGTCGTACCAGGGCCGTCTTAAGAGCCTAAGCGAGGAGGACGAAGTAAGGTCGGGGGCTGTGGCTTTCCACCCTCTAGATCAAGAAATGTCCTCCCACTCCGGTTTAGTACCACTAAATCGGGGAACCTATAGAACCTTACCAAATCATGCATTCATTAGCATGGGATATGACCAACTTTTTCTAAAAAATGGAGTTGAAATATAAATGAACATATGTAAATACTTAAAAAAAAAAAGAAAATTCTAAAAAATATAAAAGCTATCAAAAAATTCAAAAATTTTGTAAATATTAGCTTATACTTTAAAAAATTTCCAGAAAATGATGTCTTCAAGTACTGAAACCGACAGTAGCGTAGCTTATGGGCTCGCCTTATTAGAGAAAATCGAGTGGAACCTTTCAAAGATCCAATGCTCCTACTGGACCGATGGTTTGTCAGTTTTAGTCCGGTCCAAAATCATTCATTGAGGATAGGTTAGGCCCAATCCTCAGCCTACCAAAATCCATGTTCCATTCACCATGTTCCGAGCCCTCACTCATCTATGGGAACCTGAAGAAGTTGTCTTCCGTTTGGGTCAGCATGTACTTAGCCCGACCATTGAGGAGTACACTAGACTACTCCAAGCACCTCCTACCTCTGAAGGTATCTATGTTCCGAACTTCAACCATAGCCCGGTCCGTATTATCTCAGAATTTTTTGGGATCAAGAGGGGACCAATAATTGAAGCCATCAATGATTGCAATGAATATTGCATCCGGCTAACCACACTGATGGACTGGTTTGGAACCCCTGAATACTTTAAAAGCAACCGAGCCATTTTCAGTGTACCACTTGAAGTTTGGGAAGAAAACCGGGTTAATGCCTTCATAGTAGCTGCTTTTGCAACCACCTCTTCCCTAATGGCAACTTGTTCATCCACTTCCGGGTCATAGAGCTGGTTTCTCAATATTTAGCTGGCAAATCCTATGTTCCCGCTCTTCTAGCCGAACAAGTCCGTAGTCTGAACCACATCAAGACTAAAGGACGGGGCAAATTCAAAGCAAGCATGCACTTACTGATGGTTTGGTTTGCTAGCCACATTAAGCACTATGGAAAAGAATTGGCTAATGGATCCCTCATCAGTCTGAAATATGATCTCATCCAATCTTTTGCTGAAAGGGTCCACATGGAAAATGATCATCCTCTATGGGATATAATTGCCATTCTTGAAGACATGCCACCTGAAGACATGATGTGGCAAGCTCGCTGGTTCAAGAGCCCTGTTGCCATCCTAAGTTGCAAGGAATACATGGCGGTGCCCCTAATTGGACTCACCGGCTGTACTGGTTATTACCCCTCAAGTGTTATCAGACAGTATGGTATGCTGCAAGATATTACTGTCAAGCCTAATTTGGAGCGAGTCACTCTTGATTATCTGGATCCAACCAAATCCTAGCAGCAAAAGAATTCAAGCTGAATCAAATCCGAGCCATATGGGAAAATAGAGAGGTGAAGCCAGTTTTCGAAATCGAGCCAGAAAGTAAGGAAACCAAGAAGTATAGAGCAACCAGGTGGTATGTGGCTAGCCAAATGAAGAAAATAAGGATATCCAATATGAAGCTCCCGATGTCCTTCAACCAGCACCATCGGAACCTGACCCTGAAACAACTGCTTACATGGAAGCTGTTTCGGCTCGCCTGGAAGTATGTCACCGAGATTTCCAAGAAAGAGAGAGGGAAATGGTGGATCGCCTGCAAAGTGCTGGAAGCAGAATTGCATTCTTAGAGGCCGAGTTGAAGGCAGCTCGAAAGAAAATTCTAGCCCTGGAAGACAAGATCGTCTGCCCCACTAAGACAAGAAGACTGGTTTAGGATAGTCCTAGGAATCAATGTTTTCGAAACCATTAGAAAGTTTTAGATTCAGTCACTAGGAATCAAGGTTTCTAAACCATTAGAAGTTTCTGTTATGAATATTTTAAAAACATTATCTTTTAATACAACTCCATTGGATGTTTTTTTTAAATCATTGGTCAATATCCCCATTTGCATCTGTGTGATAGCATATCTACATTCTTGCATATGTATTAATTCATTCATTTATTCTTTAAAGTATATTAATAAAAAATAAATGTCCAGGTCTAGCAAATTCGAGTTTAAGTCAAAAACTTGAAAGATAGCGCCCAAGCCGGTTAGGAGCCCTGTTGTTACCAGATCCCGAGCTAAGATGTCTAACACCGGGAACAACCCCACAGACCAGACCACTGAGCAAAGACTCAACACCATGGAACAAACCCTCCTTGGAATTGCTGACAGATGCAGGCTTTAACACAAAGTCTTGCACAACTTAAGACCTCCACAACTTCTGAAGATCCTCAGGGGCACGGAAAGGAAAAGAAATTGAGGGACAGCTTATTCGAGCAAGAGGAGCCACCAAATGAGTTTAATGCGGTTGAGTTGAAGAAGGAACTGGAAGCTCAGGCTAAAGAGATGGAGAGAAAACTGCTTGAGAAAATGAAGACGTTCGATGGTTTTGATCAAACCGCGATCCTGAATTTGCCTCAATATGAGGAAGGTGCCTTCCCTGAGAAATTTAAGGCACCCGAATTTGAAAAATATGACGGGACAGGTTGTCCTAATATGCATACCAGATTGTATGTACGACGAATGGGGCAATACGCAAAGTTTGACAAGCTGATGGTGCAAACCTTCCAGGACAGTCTTACTGGTGCTGCTTTGGCCTGGTACGCCCAATTAGACCATCAGGAAATTGATACTTGGGACAAGTTGGCTAGGGCATTTTTAATCAGTATAAGTTTAACATTGAGATGGCGCCCTCGGTGGGATTTAAGCAATCTGAAGAAGAAGAAAGAAGAGACTTTCAAGGAGTATGCTCAGCGCTGGAGAGCATTGGCTGCAAGGATCACCACCCCGATGCCTGAAAAGGACCTCACTTTCACTTTTATCAACACATTAGAGGAACCTTTCTTTTCCCATCTGGTTGGGCATGCATCAGCAAGCTTCTCAGAAGGTGGTAGCTGGATGCAGGATTGAGAATGCAATTTCAGCAGGAAAATTGCAACAAGAAAAGAAATATACTGCACCAAGAAATGTCCCATACAAAGGAAAAGATTCAACCGTCAGCATGGTCAACACTTCGGGTGCAACTGGCCCCACTAAGTCATTTGTGTTGTCAACAAATCAAATCAAAATCAGAATAAGATCAGACTCAACAAAGTGCAGTCCCAAATCAACAATCAAGGTTCAACAGGCGGAACTTCACTCGAATTCCGGTTCCCCTTAGTCAAGTATTAGCTAAACTAAGGGCCGATAATCTGATCAACCTCGAAGTGCCTAAAGAAGACTACAGGCCTAAAAATTACAATCCTGAGCTGAAGTGTGAATATCACATGGGGCAAATCGGGCACTCAACAGACAATTGCTGGAGGCTTAGGCATAAAATCCAAGATCTCATTGATGCAAAAGTCATCCAGTTGGATTTCATTGAAGCTCCAAATGTCTCTACTAACCCATTACCGAACCATGGACCGGTTATCAATATGATTACCGCTGAAATTCGGATCCAGAAGAACTTGTGTGCATGATCGGAGGTGGACCTAGATCCATCAAAATCGAGATAGGTAAAGGCAGTGAAGATGGATCAACTTCATCAAAGCCCAAGAGCTATACCTTTCAGATACCCCTTGCTGTGAGTGATTATAAAGCCGCTCCATTTGATTATAAAGCGGTTAATCATGCTTCAATGGCCATGGTTGGTGGCCTCACTCGCTCAGGAAGAGTTTATGAGTCGACCGGGAAGAATGCAACTGTGAATATGCCACAGCAGCAAAATGAAGAAGGGAAGAAAGATGAAGAGAAGTCAGCATTGGCAAAACTGATGAAAGCAAGTGAATACAAAGTTGTTGAGCAGTTGGTTAAAACACCTGCCCAAATATCGCTCATGAGTCTGCTGATTAGCTCTGATGTACACCGTGAGGCTCTTTTCAAAGCCCTAGAAGAAGTGAAAGTTCCAGAAGGTGTATCAGAGAAGCCTTGGGGCATATAATCAACTCAATCTTTGCAAATGAGCAAATCAGTTTCTCATCTGAAGAACTGGGAGAGGAAGGGGGTCAACATAACAAAGCCCTCTTCATTGTAGTCAAAAGCTGTGGAAAGATCATCTCTCGAGTATTAGTTGACAACGGATCCTCTTTGAATGTATGCCCCTTAGCCACTTTGAGCCTATTGGGGATTGAACCGTGACATCAAACCAAGCTCTACTGTGGTTCGTGCTTTTGATGGGTCAAAAAGGGATATATAGTAGGTGAAGTGGAGTTAGAAGTCACCATCGGGCCTCAAACTTTCATTATTCCTTTCCAAGTAATTGATATCCCCAGAACATTCAATCTGCTGTTGGGAGACCATGGATCCATGCTGCCAGGCAATACCATCAAGCCTGCACCAGAAGGTTAAGTTCATAGCCAATGGTCAACTCATCACTGTTATGGGAGAACAGGATTATGCCATTTACAAAGAACGGCTGTCCCTTACATTGGAAAAGAAGGAGAAGAAGACTTCGGGCTCCAAATGTTTGACGAAGTCTGTATGATGAATGATGAAAAAGAAGCTCAGGTGGGAACCTTTGGACTGGGTTATTCCCCCACTCGTGCTGAAGTGGCGGAAATGAAAAACCAAATGAGAAGGAGGAAGCTCGACAAGGAGTATGATCCAATTATCAAAATCCCTCACATCAGCCATTCCTTTCCAAAGCCACATCATATCCAGCAGCCAGATGATATCAGAGAAGATGCTTCATCCAAAGAAATGGTCTTGAGAAATTGGTTCTCTGTGCCTTGCGCTAGTATTAAGTCTTTTAAGTAAGAACTTATCTAAGACTAGACTTGTGTTTTGTGTTTTTCAGTATTATGTGATGCTCAAATAAGTGTACTTAAACACCGTCCCAGTTTAATGAAATTTATTTCTGTTTGTGTTTTCACATATTCTCATACATTCCTCATTCATATTCAATCAGATTCGACAATTGTGATGAAGTTCAGGGATATCTCGCGCGTATAATTAATGAAAATATCAATATCACCTCCAACTCTACTGGGTTAGACGTTGAAGATGATATTGATTATCAATTTAGAACACAAGAAATTTGGCAAAATTTTGAACAAGGAAGGATTGAAATTCCCGAAACCATTGAAGTGATTAATTTGGGAACAAGCGAAAACCCTAGGAATCTGAGGATAGGGGGAAAATTGCCTGAGAGCACGGCACAAGATTTAACCAAGTTACTAGCCGAATACTTGGATGTTTTTGCATGGTCGTATAGCGATATGCCCGGTTTAGACCCATCCATTGTGGTTCACAAATTGCCAACAAAGGAGGATTTTAAACCTAAAAAGCAAAAATTAAGGCGATTTAGGCCAGATTTACTCCTCCAAATCAAGGATGAAGTAAAAAAGTTGCTTGAAGTAGGATTCATTGAGGTTTCTGATTATTCGGATTGGGTATCAAACATAGTGCCAGTACTTAAGAAAAACGGGAAAGTGAGAATCTGTGTGGATTTCAGAGATCTAAACAAAGCAACCCCGAAAGATAATTTCCCGTTGCCTCACATTGATGTTTTAGTGGACAATACCGCTGGAAATCATCTATTTTCATTCATGGATGGATTTTCAGGGTATAATCAGATATTAATGGCCGAAGAGATAAGGTCAAAACCACATTCGTTACAGCCTGGGGAACCTTTTGTTACAAAGTCATGCCTTTCGGTCTCAAGAATGCCGGGGCAACTTATCAACGAGCAATGCTTGCTATACTTCATGATATGATGCACAAAGAGGTGGAAGTATATGTAGATGACATGATCGCCAAGACAAAGGAAGGAGAGGATCATGTAGTAGTATTAAGGAAGCTTTTTGAAAGATTAAGGAAGTTTCAGTTGAAATTGAATCCAGAAAAATGCACTTTCGGAGTGACATCTGGAAAATTATTAGGATTCATGGTTAGCCAAAAAGGGATAGAAATCGATCCTGATAAGGTCAAGGCAATTCAGGATTTACCTCCACCAAAAACATTAAAAGAAATCAGAGGCCTCTTGGGAAGGTTGAATTACATTGCTCGATTCATATCACAGTTGACTGATAAGTGCCAACCGCTGTTTAAACTGCTGAAGAAGAATGCCCTAATTGAATGGAATGACGAATGTGAAAAAGCCTTTAATCGGATAAAGCAATATCTGACAAATCCACCAGTACTGGTTACTCCAAAACCGGGGAAACCGTTGTTCTTGTATTTGACGATTCTTCCTGAATCCATGGGTTTGTGCTCGGGCAAAAGATGAGAAAGGAAAAGAAAGAGCTGTTTACTACTTAAGCAAGAAATTCTCAAATGGAGAACAAAAGTATTCAGAGATAGAAAAGACCTGCTGTGCATTAGTATGGGTTATGCACAGACTTAGGCAGTATACGCTCTTCTACTCGATCGAGTTGATTACGAAGCATGATCCATTGCGATACTTGGCAAGCAAACCGGCTTTGGTTGGTCGAATCTCGAAATGGCAGATGCTTTTCTGAATTTGATATCACTTATGTAAGTCAAAGTTCAGTCAAAGGACAAGTTTTAGCTGATCAACTCGCAGAAAGCCCAGTTGATGATGAAGAATTGAAGGAACAAGATCAGTTTCCAGATGAAGGTATCAGGATAGCAGAAACAGAAACCGAAAGCAACAGTTGGAAGTTGTATTTCGATGGAGCAGCCAATGTATACGGGTGTGGAATAGGGGCAGTCCTCATCTCACCGAAAGAAGAACAGTTCCCGGCATCAGCCAGATTAATGTTTCCCTACACAAATAATGTAGCGGAATACGAGGCATGCATCATGGGATTAGAAATGGCAATTCAAATGAATATCGAGGAGCTCGAAGTGTTTGGAGATTCATCACTTATCATTTTCCAAACTCGAGGCGAGTTAAAACTAAGGATCCCAAGTTGATTCCTTATCATAATCACTTGGCTGAGTTAGCAGGAAGATTCAAAGAAATTTCCTTCACTTATGTGCCGAGAACTCAGAATCAATTTGCTGATGCATTGGCTACTCTGGCCTCTTAATCCAATTCACTGAAGGAGCAAGAATACGACCTTTGCAAGTCCGAATAAGAAGTGAACCCGCATTCTGTGCCGGTTGAGTCAAGTGAACCATGGTTTCAAGATATCAAAATTTTCTTGCAAACAGGTAGCTATCCTGATGTGCTACAAAAAAGGATCAGAAATCATTGAGGCGTCTAGCAAGTCATTTCTTGCTGAGTGGAGGTACCCTATACAGAAGGTGTAAACCCCGAAAACTTCCATTATATGATACGACCCTAGACTAGAAAGTATGGGTTGACTAGTAACCTTAGGAGTTAATTAGAAACCCTAGTTTAGATAGATACTCTAAAATTGATCGGGTTGGAACTCATGGACTTTATGAAAAGACTCCTTGACCGCAAATGTTTCCAAAAACAAGATTTCATATTCCGAGTTAATAATTCAGGTTGTGATCAAAGGAAACTTCAAATCCTAAACCCAAATCCTTGTCAAACAAACAGAATATATAGGAAAACCTAAATACGGATATTAAGTGATTACCTTAGTATTCAATAGAGATCGGGAATTAAACCAAGGTATAGTAATGGATCTATATTTGCATTGGAACCCTAAAATTTGAGAGTTTTAGTCAGTACTAAACTACTTTGATAAGATTTCATAGTGAGTATCTAAATCTAATATATATAACTAGTATAGCCTATATATTAGTAGTAATATTACGTAAATGACTCAATAGGTTTTAGTTAGGAAATTGTGATTTCAAGATAAACGGTTAGGATTATAAATACCCAATAAAAACATAAACTGATGTATAACTTGAGATCTAGACCTCAAATATAGAATTGAATCATACCAATAACCCAATTAGGGTTTTCTAAAGCCCTTAGAGCCTAAAACGAAAATTGACCCGAAAAGCTTTTAAAACTCAAATCGCGTAGGATAAATTTTTCTTAAACAATTAGATACGTATTATTAAAGTTTAAATTTGTACTTTTTATTAAACTAAAACTTCATAGGATTCATTAAAGACCTTTGTATATATATATTTACATACATAAGCTAAAATATACCCTAATAGTGTATTAAACTACCCGAAAACCTAACTAAATAATATTTAACTATTATATAATATATATATACATAATCTTAGCTTGCTGGAGACGGATTACATTTGTTTTGGAGGGCTGAGATCTCCTTAAATTTGGTGAGCCGAAAATCCTTCAATAAGCCATGTTAAAGTCAATACAAATCCACTTCAACCAATGCAAGTTGGCCAAGTCACTCCACATATTTATGACAATCAAACAAGGGAGGCAATAAACAACAAACAAGAGCAAATTGCTTCGGAATTGCGGAAGAAACGTGGCTGAAGCTTACATTCCTTATATATATATACATATATATATATGCAAACGAACTCGGATGGCTAAGTAAACAAATTCCAAACTCTTCCGAACCTTCCAGCACTCAACTACACCTTACTAGGAATAGAACAAACCCAGAAAACAAGTTTTAAATGCTCAAATCAATCTAGTTCTAGAATTCGAACAAAAATCTGGGGAAAACGTCTCAAAACAAACTTGAGGTAAGTGATTTTCATTCCGCGAGTTTTCTTCTAGTTTTATGAATTGAGACTGACTTCTAAACATCTTAGGAAGTTAACCAAATCCATTAGGAGCTTCGGATTTCATCAAGAAACCACAACAAAGGTAATTTTCTAAACCCTAGCCGAACTTAATGATTTGAGATCATGAATAGCATGTTGTTTTTAGGTTATGATTCTTGGATATTTAGATTTATTAGGTCCTTAGGAGTCTTTTAGATCAAAAATCTCGACATTTTAACGTCGGGATTCGTCGGAAATGGACATGACTCATCGGGGAAGACGATGAACAGTGCTTCCCGATGAGCCCAGGCACGTTATACGGGCGTACTCAACCCGTGCAACCCTCAACCAGCACGTTGTACGGGCGTACTCAACCCGTGCAACCCTCAGCCAGCACGTTGTATGGGCGTACTCAACCCGTGCAACCTTCAGCCAGCACGTTGTACGGGCGTGCAACCCTCGGCCAGCAACTTTGTATGAACGTACTTAACCCCGTGTACCCCTCGGCCAAAGAAAAGAAAAACGAAGCCAAGTATACATAATTATATAATAAATAATACTTTAAATAATTTTTGAATGTTTTTATTTTCCTGCATTTAATTATTTTTCTGTAATAGTAATATATATATAATAATATTAAATCCGAAATTTATTTATTTATTTAAATTTAAAAATAAAATTATTTCTGATATAGGATGTTTAATTATTTAATTTATTACTATCAATCTAAAAAGAATTTTTAGAAATATAAATTACTTTGTTAAGTAATTTCCGCATAATAGATTTCTAATTATTAATATATTTAATATTATTAAAAGAATTTTTAGAATTTCGAAAATATTATTTTTGAAATAATAATAAATATGGATATAAGACTAAAATTATTTTAGTAATAATATTAGTATAATTTTTAATGTGATGGAATATATCTATTTTCGGAAATTTATTTTACTATTATTATTTATTATTATTATTATTTATTATTATTATTATTATTGATATTATTATTATTTTTGATGCTATTATTGATGATAATTATTAATGCTTATGAGAAGCGAAAAATAATTTTGAAAATAGTTATAATAAAGTTAATAAATTCTTTTATTAGTAAATATGTTTTCATAATATATATATATATATATGTGTATGTATAAATTAGGAATTAGTGAATACTAAGTATATACTAACATATTTGTATATAAATAGATAACAATGGAAATTTAAATACTCCAAATTTGTGAGTATAGGAACATCTATACTCTATAAGAAAAATTTATTAAGTAATTTAAAAGAAAACTGAGAGTACAAGAATCTAGAAATTAGAGCTATTTCGAAAGAATTAGCTAAGAATAAAACAGAGACCCAACCGACCAATAGGACCCTTAAATATTCATAGAAACTAAAATTGTATAGTCTGAAATTTTAATATTTATATTATTGATCTTAATAGGTGACTCGGGTATTGGGGAGGACCTACCTGAAGATTACTACGATTAAATAGGATGGGCAGGTGAGTGACTCAGTCTTATTACATTGGTTGTGCTTGTACTAGTAGTGAACCATAAATGAAAAGATAATGAAATTTGGTGATCTGTTTAAAATAGGAAAGTTGTGTATTGTATTCCATTGATTGCCATGTCACTCTAAATTAAGTGATAACACAATTGCGTGTATCTTGATAATGTATGTAGTATTTAATTGAATGTCTGTATTGCTTGATCACCCCCAAAATTGATTAAAAACTACTGGTACCATAGTATAAATAAATCATGCATTACATACTATGCATAAAAAGCATTGAGTAAGTGGTAGCCTACTACGTGTTAGTTCTCGGATCTCTGGTAAGGCTTGAATTATCTAGGCCAGAGGGCTAGTAGTTAATTGCAAGATTACTTTTGTTCTGTTAATCCATAGGAACTACATGGTAAACGAAGGACACCGCTTATGGTATTACGTGAGAAAACTAACACTTAGTGGAGTTTCTAAAGCTAAACAGGAAATAAATAATGAAACATGATAAGTATAAAGAGATAACTAAATTTGAGATTGTTATTTCCTGAAAGCTTAAGTCTCTCCTGGGTAGGTGGACCATAGATTGTGATCCTTCAACCCCGATGGGAGGGCGTAAATCTTCATCCTGTTTGGATTCCTGGTTATCCAAGCTTGTAATGTTCATTTGTGTGATTGCTACATTTCATATGATTGTTAAATAACTTGTATACTATATGTAATAAGTTCTGGTTATTCACTGAGCTCGTGTTTTAACTCACACTCCCACAGTCCTTTCAGGTTCACTCTACGACCGTGGCTCATTACTAGCAGGAGCATGGTCCCGGTAAGAGAATAGAAGCCAGAAGTTTAAAGTTTAGTATAGAATTAGAATATCTGTATCTGTAGTAGTCGTATGATGCATTTAATATGCATTAGAATCATCAGTTAAGGTTGTAAGGAATTCTGAAGCATATGATCTGTAATATAGTAGTTTGTAATAGTTGTTTACTAATTTACATCTTATATATGTTTGTTTATTCCATCCAAGCAACTAAAAGATCCTGTTTTTAAAAATCATGTCATACCTAGAAGGTAAACTAATAATGGTGATTGAATGGTTTTTTATTATCATTATTAGAATACCCTCGGGGCATGACAGAAGGTCGTTCGATACAACCCTGTTGAGATGTGTAGATGAAAAAGAAGCTCAAAAACTAATGGAAGAAGTTCATGAGGGAGTATGTGGACCTCATATGAACGGATATATGCTAGCTAAAAAGATTATGAGGCTAGGATATTTCTGGTTAACCATGGAATCAAACTGTATCAAACATGTGAGATCTTGTCATTTATGTCAAATTTACGCAAACAAGATAAATGCTCCTCCAAAGGAATTACAGTCAATGTCGACACCATGGCCTTTCTCAGTGTGGGGAATAGATAATTGGGCCAATTTCGCCAAAAGCTTCAAATGGTCATCGATTCATATTAGTTGCAATCGATTACTTTACCAAGTGGGTTGAAGCCGGTTCATACGCCAGTGTGACAAAAGCCGTTGTGGTGCGATTCATCAAAAGAGATATTATTGCTCGATATGGAACTCCAAAAAGTATCGTTACCGATAATGGTACAAATCTGAACAACAATGCAATGACTGATTTATGTCAACAATTCAAAATTAAACACCGGAATTCCACTCCATATCGCCTGCAGATGAATGGAGCAGTAGAAGTCGCCAACAAAAATATCAAGAGAATCATTGAGAAGATGACAATTGTATACAAAGATTGGCATGAAATGCTCCCATTAGCATTGATGGCGTATCGAACTTCTGTAAGAGTGTCAACTGGGGCAACGCCCTATTCCCTGGTATATGGGACTGAAGCCCTTTTACCAGTAGAAGTTGAGATTCCTTCACTCCAAGTACTGGCTGAAACAGAGCTCGAAGAAGCTGAATGGGTTAGACAAAGGATTGAACAGTTAAATCTTTTAGATGAAAAAAGGTTGACTGCCATGTGTCATGGGCAATTGTATCAACAAAGAATGGCTAGAGCATTTAATAAGAAAGTCAAGCCAAGAAATTTCCAAGAAGGTGATTTGGTTCTGAGAAAAGTACTGCCAAATGTGCAAGATTCCAGGGGAAAGTTCATACCAAATTATGAAGGACCATACATAGTGAAGAAGGTCTTGTCGGGAAGAGCATTAATCCTTTCCCAAATGGATGGACCCGATTTAAAGGATCCTGTGAACTCAGATGCTGTAAAGTTATATTATTCTTGATCAATAAAATTTGTCATTTCAAGTGATCAATTGATTTTGATTAATTATAAGCAAAGTTGATATCCCTGAAATTTTCTGAAGTCGGATCAAAACCTGACCCACAAAATTCTTCCAAATAAATTTCCAACCAAACACCATTTGAATCATCAGAGAAAGAAATTTGAGCATCTTATAATGCTGAATGAATGCATTTATACAGTTTGGTCTATTGACTTCTTATTTTAGAAGAAAATATTACTGCAAGGATAACTAATTTTGATAGAAAAAGAAAATTGAAGCATGCTTTTTGATCATCAATGTTGGATATGGAACCAAAATTGTCATGTCCTCAAAAAAAAAAAAAAAAAAACCCCAGTGGATTGAAAAATTGTGTACCCCTCAGTCTAGACTCGACAGATAGTCTAGTGTTGATCAAAATTCCAAATCCATCCTTTCAAGATGGTGACCAAAATTCCAAATCCATCCTTTCAAGATGGTGACCAAAATTCAAAAAATCCATCCATTCAAGATGGTGATCAAGACAAAATTAAAAAAATCCATCCATTCAGGATGGTGATCAAGACAAAATTCAAAAAATCCATCCATTCAAGATGGTGATCAAGACAAAATTCAAAAATCCATCCATTCAAGATGGTGATCAAGACAAAATTCAGAAATCCATCCATTCAAGATGGTGATCAAGACAAAATTCAAAATCCATCCATTCAAGATGGTGATCAAGACAAAATTCAGAAGTCCATCCATTCAAGATGGTGATCAAGACCAAATTTAGAAATCCATCCATTCAAGATGGTGACCAAGACCCAAATTTCAAATCCATCCTGTCAAATTGATACCATTTGTCTAGAAGTCCAAAAATGATGACCTAGGTTCTGTCAAGTGAGCAAAAAATTGGCTATCTTTTGTCTTTGTAGCCAAGTTTTATTCAAACTTAGCCACAAAGAGGGGCAGCTGTAGACACCCAATTTTTGCTCAAGTTTAGGGCTCTAATTTATAATAAAAATTAGTATTATATCAAGCTCATAAAAAAAAAATAGGAAAAGTAATTAAAAAGAAGAAAATATAGGTAAATAGGAAGAAAATAAGAATTTTTGAATAAAAAAAATAATAATAAATAAAAAGAAATAAATAAAAAATTTAATTATTTGAGCTTGATATAATATATTAAACAAATTTTCAAAAATTATTTTGTGAATTTTGAATAAGCCTTAAAATCAAAATTTGTCAAACCCAAACAGGCACAGGCCAATGGCCTAATGGTTAAGACCACTGACCCAGACCCTAGCCCAAGCCATAGGTCATGGGTTCGAACCAGCTTGGATGCAAAATTTTTGGACTTTCTTCCTCTTTGTTTTTTGCTCGAAGTCAACCCAAACCACTCACTTTGGATCACGATTTGAATGTGTAATTGTTGTTTTTTTTCAAAATTGATTATGTGGATTGATAGTCGGCATGGAATAGATTGTAATTGCATTGAATGTTGGATAAAATCAAGTCTCGAAGAGTCTCAATTTGTCGGTTGAAATTTGGGAAAAAACTGCGAAATTTATGGAAGCTTAAAGGATCATCAATGGTGGCCGACCAAATTTGATGAATTTGGGCAATTAATTTGATCCTATACAGAGATAGGATTGACTATTCGAGTATTTACTCATCAATTTCGTCGGTTACAACGAATCGACTTCCAATTTTCAGTTTTAATTTTTTGTGAAAATTCGGGATCTCATTAAATGAAAGTTGTAACTGAAATCAAACCATGGATCTCTAAATAGGGGTGATCCATGAGCAAAAGGCACAGATCAATTTCAAGAAAATACATCAAAAAGATAGAATTCAAAAATTTTCGAATCTAGGGTTCTTAAGAGAGAAAATTTGAAATTCGAAAATCTTGGATCAATTTCGATCCAATTTAAGTGCTTGAAGAGCTTTAGGAACTAGTTTCTAGTGATCAAGTGTGCTTAGATTTGATCAATTTGTTCGAATTGAATTCTGCAAATTTTTTTGAAAATTTCCGATTGAAGCAGCCGTTAGCCACTACCGCGAACCGCCGTCCACGGTGGTTCTGGGCGCGAACCATCACCACAAACGGACGCGCCATCACCATAGAAGTCGGGCCGACAAGCTTGTGGAGGACAACAACCACCAGGGACGGTCGACGAGCGCTCGAAAGGTTGCGTCATCGTCTTCCTCGCCCGACGGATATCCGAAGTCCGACCCGAAATCCGAATCCTAACCTAGCCGGTCATCGGTCAACGGTTAATGGTCAGCCCAGATCCAACGGTCCAGATTCAATCATCCAGATCAGACGGTCCATATTTGACCAAGCAGATCAACGGCCCAGATTCAATCAACCAGATCAGACGGTCCAGATTCAATCATCCAAATCAGACGGCCTAGATTTGATCAAGCAGATCAACGCTCCAAATTGAAAGTCAAGAGATCAGACGGTCCAGATCAAGCAAACGCGATCAACGCTCCAGATCTGATCCGAGAGATCTAACGGCCCAGGTCAGTCCACATTATTTTATTATATTTTTATTATATAATTAATTTCGAAAAATAATAAAAAATTCAGAAAAATCTAGAAAAATCAGAATAATTATTTCTCATATAAATTTACTTGTTTTAGTAATTTTTGACATTTTTGAGTATTTTATGTACATGGATTGATTTTGAAATGTGTAGATGATGCATGAAAAATAATTTTAATGTATTGTATTTGTAATATAATGTTGATATAATATATTTTGAACATGTTGTGAATGTATGTGATGATTATTGAATTTTGAAAAAATAAATAAAAATGACAAAAATGGGTTTTCCAAAACCAAAATTGTTTTTGAATAAAAAATGATTGAATTTTTTTTTTGAATAAAAAAATGAATTTGTTTTCAAAAATACTTTAATGAATGATGAATGAGATGAATGAAAATGAATGAATTATTGTTAAATATAATTTTTTGTGAATCATGAAAATAATAAAGTTTTTCACCAAATTATCTTCATAAATTTGCTATGAAGATAATCAATCAAGTTTTTCACGAAATTATCTTCATAAATTTGCTATGAAGATAATTATTAAAGCTTAATCAAAATTATTTTCATAAATTGTCTATGAAAATGATTCAAATTTTCATCAAATTATCTTCATAAATTTGCTATGAAGATAATCATTAAGTTGTTCAAATTATCTCATAAATTTGCTATGAAGATAATTATTAAGTTGTTTAAATTATTTTCATAAATTTGCTATGAAAATAATCATAAAGTTTTCATCAAATTATTTTCATAAATTTACTATGAAAATAATAATTAAAGTTTTCATCGAAATATTTTCATAAATTTGCTATGAAAATATTCATTCAAGTTTAATCAAATTGATTTTTCATGTAGCATAAAATTAGCCATGAATTATCATGAAATGATTTTAGAAAAAATGATTTTTGGACTTAGAAAAAATATGTTTTCATAAAATAAAAAATCAATTGATTAGATCATAGGATCATCAAAAATGATTTTCATAAAAATTTAAAATTTAATGAACTTAAAGTGAGAATAGTTCAAAAATATAAAATTGATCAACAAATTAAGTTCTTTTTTAAAAGAACTACGTTTTGTCTGATCTCGATTAGCGAGTACGTAGGCACCTACGGGGCGACAATAAAAAATGAAAAAAATATTTTGTGTTTATCATTCTGGTTATTTTTGTGAAATTTTTGAGCAATAAAAAATATAAAAATATAAAAAGAAAAACAAAAAATGTGACTTGTAAATATTTTTGTTTGAGTTTTTGAGTATGAAAAGGATAAATTATAAGTTTAAAATTCCAAAAGTGGTAACCATTTGGTTTTAATAGGTTAGCCCCCGAATCCATGATATATGGTTTTTTAAAAAGTTTTTTTTTTTAAATCAAATTTTTTCGCAGACTAGTAGCTAAGTTAGAATCAACCGACCCATTGATCCTAGCTTTTGTTTTTTTTCCCGATTTATATCGAGTGGCGACTCTAAATCATTTTCAAAAAATTTAAAATTTCTCTTACCCCCTAGTCGAGGATTCATGTTAAATGGGTTCGGGTTTAATGTGAATCGGGTTAGGAGAAATGAACCAGATAATGGAAAAATCCAGGCTCGACACATATCATACTTTGTTCATAAAACACAAAGAATGGAAAGTGACTGCATTAATTGTGTATTTAAATGATATGGTTCTAACTAGAGATGATTATGAAGAAATGAAGCTTTTACAAGATTACCTGGCTACTAAATTTGAAATGAAGGATTTGGGACCGCTTAAATACTTTCTGGGCAAGTAATCAAACAACCAAAAATCTACATTAGGCTATTTTACTTTTGTAGAAGGAAATCTTGTAACTTAGAAAAGCAAAAGGTTGTTGCAAGGTCAAGTGTAGAAGCTAAGTCTCGAGGAATGGCCCATGAAATTTGTGAGTTACTATAGATTAAATGTGTTCTATCAAATTTTAGGGTTAAGAATGCAAGGCCTGTGAATCTTTATTGTGATAATAAGGCTTCCATTAAGATTGCGCAGAATCTTATACAACATGATCACACTAAACATGTTGAAGTTGATAGGCACTTCATCAAAGAGAAGTTGGATCAAAAGATCATCCAATTTCCTTTTGTAAAGTCTGAAGAATAGCCTGTTGATGTTCTTACAAAAGTAGCTTCAAAGAAGGCATTTCATGATGTGATTGGCAAGTTAGGTATGTTAGATGTTTGTACCCCAACTTGAGGAGTGTGGATGTGAGTTTTTTCTATGTAAGAGCTATTGATTATGTAAAAATAGGACGTAAGTTATTTCTATATAGGAGTCATTGAATGTGTAAAAATAGTAGCTTTTTTTTTTTTTAAAGTAATTATAGGAAGGCTGTATAGTATTTTCCTAGAATAAGATTGTTTTCTTCTTTCCTAAGAACATATGTATATATATTACATTCAATATGAGAGAAATGTATCTACTAAATTCATAAACCTAAAACATTGTTGTTAACAAAAACCTACCATAATAATACATTCATAATAAATGATAATAGTAGTTGGTCATGTCATATTTTAGTGGTAGTATTATTTGATTTAACTTTGGTGAAATTACTTCATATAGATGAAAAGGTGGATTCCCTAGTAAGCTACAGCCATGCAATATAAAGATATAAAACATGATAACAGTTGGAGGAATTATAATTGCCATATAACAATACTAAATTTCAAGTGTGAGTGATTTAGAGTATTTAAAACAATTACAATATATATTCCTAATCATTTAAAAAGATATCTACATGCATCTCTTTATATATATATATATATATATCTATATGTATATCTTAATTATTGATAAGCATT
Source organism: Combretum micranthum (assembly GCA_024138025.1). NCBI lineage: Eukaryota > Viridiplantae > Streptophyta > Magnoliopsida > Myrtales > Combretaceae > Combretum > Combretum micranthum. The sequence goes on along the minus strand of JAMXBD010002497.1, from coordinate 52,287 downwards.
CTTAGTGTATTATTTTCATATCACTATAAACAACGCTAGCATAGGTTTTCCATTTGCTTTATGGTTTGGAAACAAACATTTTGGACATAATTGATTAGGCATCTACAAGCAAGATAAATAAGCAAGTAATAAAATATTGATCAACTATACTCAATGCAAAAAGCATAACCTAGGCCCCCCCAAAACATATAAGAATAAATCTCATCGTTCATGAGCTTAATTTAACTACCAACTTGTAAAATGAATTTATTAAAGGTGTTGGAAAACTTGAATAAACAGTATAAATACATAGCTCAAACATAAAAATTAATAGCTCCATCGTCAAGTACATGAAAATTGCATGAAAATAACTATAAATTTGTGAGAAACAGATTTAAAATGAAAAAGTTCATGCAATTTAAGTTTAAACAATTAGAATAGTAGTAGAATGAAACTATATTGTAGTTTAGGTTCACTAATGATTCAACTAGCCTTTCCTTATAGAAGCTTTATTATCCTTATTGCATTTAGGCAAATACGAGTCAAGTACAAACCTTCCTAAAGGCTACTTTGATTAAACATCATCATGGCTGAGTGAGTACTCAATCTATGATTACGATATTTGTTATGTTCTTGTCGTTAGTTAGATTAAATATACATATAAGTTATAATTCGAAATAATGCATGTGTTTGATTTGTATGGTGATTGTGAATTTACTCTAATTACATGAAAACTAGATGGATGTTGCACTTCATAAATTCTCTCTAGTGTGTGTTATTTGCTGCTTGATCACCCAAATGAATTTAATAACTATTCAACCCAATTAATTGAATGAGTCATGCATTGCATCAATTACATTATATGAAGGCTATCACTTTGCACAATGGACCGAATGAGCTGTAATCAGAGGTATAGAGGGACCATAGGCCCTGCTCTTTGTACTAAGAACTACCTCACTTGGGAAGTGCAACCCAAGGAGCGGAAACTTAGCTAGGGCCATGTTGAGGACGTGGAATGAACCCACTTGCTTATCTGGGATCAACAATTTATGATTTTAAAATTGTTTAAAAAAAAAGTTCCCTTCTTTATTTTTTATTAATTTATTTTATTAATACCTACTTGTGTCACGTTGAGCCGATTCTCTATGATGCTTGAGCGACATGATTGATTTCTTATTTCTTTTAGGGTTATATAAGTTATAATTGTTTATGTGATTCCATGACGAAGGCACCTGGATGCCGATAGTAATTGATTGACTTCTTAACTTAGGATACGGAGGGCATAAATCCATTCTATATGTAGTTACAGGACGACTACATATATGTGTTGCATTAATTTGTTTGATCATGCATAGCATATGTGTTACTTATATACTTGTTTGATTATTGCATGAAAGGTATAATATGAGGTTGGTATAAATAAGCTGGATGCAGGTTATACCCCAATAGTGTTTTATTATCATGGGCTAAGCTATGGGCTATATCGGGTCGTACAAAACCCCAGGGTAGCATATTTATGGAACATTAGGATGAGTGTGTCACGCCCCAATGGGTACCCCAAATGTAATAGTCTGTCGTATGCTAAACGAGACTTAAGAATCACTACCACAGTCATTCAAAAGTCTTGTATTAGATGCAAGGTGTTCCTTTATGACAATAAAATACATATGCAGTTGAGGATAGATAGTCCAACTTGATAGAATAAGCATAAAAATATAAACCACAGATATCTCAGGATCATTTACAAAGTACTAAGAGGCTTCTCCCGCAAGATAATAAGTCCAGATATTAGTTTTTGTTAACAACCCAAGCGTTTAGGTTTCCTACAAAAGACTATACAAAACTGATCATAAAATTCTAAGGAAAAACTCATAACTTCATATTACCTGATTTAGCCAAGTCTAGGTATGCAACCATATGTACGGGAACTGCATCAAAAAGAAGCTATGGGGGTATAACCTATGCTAGCTTAATGAGTTTCACTTCCAAAATTAAATGCTCCTTCAATGAATGGGGTAAGCAAGTTATATTAACAATCATATGAAATGCACAAGCAAGAGAGCATACAATACACAAGTCTTTTCGGGAGTCCTATGTTGAATAGATTTACACCTTCCATTCGAGGTTAGGTGTTTTAGACCCATATGATCATAGATTTCAATTTTTCCTCATTCATTTAGTGGTTGTTTTAGGTGCCTACCCACTCATTAATTATGTAGTTGATTCAAGTATCTACTCCACTTTCATTTTAATTCAAGCAACCCCATACCATTATCCAAGTTTTTAGGCCTACCCGTTGCCTAGCTATTATGCCTTTTTCCCACAAAGGTATAAATGAGAGTCATTTCTAGATCCAAATTTTGAAACTTACTTTTGAGATTATTTCTTATGTAAAACTCATTTAATCTTTCTAAAATTAAGTTATAATCATACCTACTCCCTAAGACTTCTATTTCTTTAATAAAACTCTTGTTTTAGGGTTGGAAAATAGGTGTTTATATATTAACTATTTCTTATTACGAATTTTAAGTTTTTGTTGGTGTTGAGACACAGCTCTAACTTAACTTTGGTAATCTTTTCTTAGTTTGAAAATTTCTCTTAGTAAAACTAAGCTCAACTTATAAAAATCATTCATTTATGATACATATCTCCTAAGCCCTTCATTTTATATGTAAGATCTTCATTTTAGAGTTGGAAAATAGTTTTTCTAAATGGTTATTTCTCAAGATCTAAATTTCAAAAATTATTTTTTTGTAGAAACAAAATAGATCTTGAGCTTTGGCAACATCTTCATTAATACTATAATATTGCAAATCTTTTATGTATATAAGACAAATATCTATGACATTTAAGTACTCTAAAAAAATAGATCTACTATATTACTCATGTCACAGATGCAAATGCAACATAAACAATATGTAGATGAGTTTAATGAAAGAGTATATGTACAAAATATCCATAAGAATAACATTTAGTAATAATATAGCAAAATAATAGTAAGACAACTTAAATATCAAGATCCACAATATTGTGATGGCAAGCATCTCATGTTTAAGTGTTTCCACATCCCTAGCATAAAGCTCATGAGGATTTTAGTGGAACCATACATGTATATTCTTGTCATTATATGTTTTATTGTGGTAGGGTATAGATCTATTACCTAATAAATGTGTGGAGTAAGAAAAACTTGAAGAAAAAGAAGTGTGTCTATGTGTATAGGGAGAGGGGCTCACAACAACATAAGAGAGGGAGAGAGGGAGAGAAAAACTTTTCTAAAGTTTGATCTTTTTGTAAAAAGAGAGAAAGTGAAAAAGTAAAAGTTAAAAGAGAGTTTATATAGAAAATAGATTAGGGTTTGTGTAATTAATAAAATGAAGAAAAATGAAACAATTTGTGGGCATGTGGAGGGGGGATCACGCCGGTTTTGGAAGAGGAGAGAGAGAGGGAGATGTGTTGATTTAATTTATGTAATAAAATACAAATTTAATAAGTAATTTAAGTAATAAAATGTATTGGAAAAGTAAATTCGTAAGGAAATGATGAAAGGTTGTAAGAATAGGTTGTAAGAATGTAAGAATAGGGTATGGGTGGTTGTACTTGGTGAATAGTGTGATAGAAATCAAAAAGTAGATTAAACAATTAAATTACCGGTAGTAATGAAAATATGATAAAAATGTTATAATTGTAATTTTTATATCTCGAAACATTCTTATGGTTATATTTTTGAATTCCTTATTAAATTTCGGTTCTAAAGAGTCCTATATACTATACTTTTATTTTTGAGTCCCAAGGACAGGTTTTCGAGAACAGATCTCAATCAGGTTCGAAACGAATGAATTTCTCTAAAATATGGTCTTTTAATGTTTTGATAAATTATTTAGAGCTACATTCTAAAGCTAACTCATTTTTATTGTTCCAAGGTTTCGTTCTCAAGATTGTTGGACTTAGGGTTTCCAGGTCCAACTAGTCTAAGTATATTCTTTTACGATTTCGGTTCCCGGTTCCAATCTCAAAAATCAAATTCAAGGTTAGGCAAAGGCTTTGACAATCTTCCTGGCATTTAGTGTTCTACCTCTACTTGTTGGCAAATCGTACTCTTCCTAACATAATCGGCTATCTCCCTCTTTATTCCATTTTACCAGTAGTGGCTATTCAAGTCTTGGTACATTTTGATACCTCCAGAGTGTGTACATTTTGGATTCATCTGTTTGTACATTACTATGTAAGCTTTAAGATTTTCTTTAAGTTATCCCTCAAATACTTAATTGTAATTAGCGGAAATCAAGTAATCAATCAAAATTTCAATAAGTTATAACAATTTCAAATCATGTAATCTAAGTCAAGAAATTTTGATAATATCAAATTGCAGAATTCAAATCATAACTCAATTTATGAAATCAAGCAAAAGAAATCATCCTAATGATGCAATGGGTGCAACGATGTGCATGGAGTTTGTTATTATTTATGGTTCCCTAAGAGCATATTATACATAATGTTCCTCATCAGCTGCATTCTTGTTTATGCCATTCGTTAAGAAAACGAAACTTCCTTCTTTAAATAAGTACATATTAAATTTCATTAGATCATACCAAGGTCATCCATTTGGTCGAGTCTCTTACATCAAGCTTACAAAACATGAAAATCATGCTACTTGACAGATTTAGACCTATCAAAATTACAACCTCCTACCAAACTGAGAAGGAAAAACACGAGACAAGAAATGAAAGACATAACACATTAAAACCGCTTAAGGACATCACTAAGGCAACTCGACATCCCTCATGGGCAAACAAGAAATGACAGATTTTAGGTTTATACTTTCAGACCTTGAAAGCGGTCTAACATAATCGCCTGCACCAACCCATGTCTGTTGTTAAATATAGTGAAAATGTTTAGGTGTGTAAAATGCTTGAGGCATGCAAGGCACTGTCCTTAAGGATAATTCGCCAAATGTATGACGTATCCTCTAGGATTCAACAAGTACTCTAGCAAAGTTAGGTAGCCGGAACAACAGAAAAAAAGGAACCCAGCAAGAGAGAAGAAAAGGGAAAAATATAATTTCGAGAAAGAGAGAGATAAGCTATATAAAAAATATATATTAAAAGAACAATGGTTCTTATTGTTAATAATATATGGGGAAGATATTTTTAATAACGGATAGATAAGATTATTTTGAAAATAGCCATAATATTGGTGTAGTGGAGGTTGTGATGCGGATATCATGGTAACTAAAATTTGAAGTGGTCAAAATGCTTGTTTTCGGATAAGATCAATCTTATCCAACAAGTATTATCCGAAATTCATTAAAATAATATATATACAGAAATAAAAATATTCATATGAATCGGGCCGAGACTCATGACCATACGCGTTGGGGGGGGGGGGGGGGGGGGGGGGGGTGTGGGGTGGGGCAAGTCCACGAATTTACACTAACTTGGTCCATGTTTTGTGCGTGCAAACCCATACCCTGTCACTAATTATTTACAAGCCCACATATACAAGAAAGTTAATAAACAATGATAAACAATAAGGTGTAAGGAATGTGAGACTTATTCTTTTTGAAATACTACTAATAATATAACAAAAAGCTACAATGTTGATGCTTTCGTATATCTTATATATACAAGGCATTTTCTACCAAGCTGCTTTGAAACACATGGGTTCACGAAAATGCATATTATAGTAGAAGAATACATAGAAATCTATGCAAAACAAAGTATAGTTTCATCATTATCGTATAGACATAGTGATAGGATATTGTCTATGGAATCGTTGATTCATTTTTATATTTTTTATGGTATTGATCAAAGTTATCCTTAATTCATAAAGAAACATGCATACAATATATATCTACCTTTTTTTTTTTTCCTTCTTGTAAATTTTTAGTAACGATAATGAAATTGATCGTTTTTACCTTATAAAGACGAATGAGATACCCCTTAAAGTGGGAATTATCATATTTAAATATTACGATTTTGATTTCTAAAAATATTGCAAACATTGGAAAAGATTTAAATTCGGAATCCCCTCTCATACTATGCAAACATTACCTTTTAATAAACGATAATATGACTATCTAATATATCTTAATATTTTTTTTTCTCATTAGTTACACTGTCTAACTAATTTGCTTAGCAAATACCTAATTTGGAATATTAGAAAATTATAATATAAACAAACTCGATTCAGCTATTAAATTTGCCTATATATTGTTTACTTCCTTATTGGGTGCAAAAATTAATTATTATTTTTGCAGCAAACATTCCGATTTCTCTTTATTTACGCTCAATATTATTTAAAGACAATGATCTTCGATCGATAACCAGCGGCAAATAGCTATTGGAGCCCGTTGTCATCATCTCGTTCTACCCAGTTCCAACATGCATGTATGGTATCCGTCACTACTTGTAAAGTGAGTGTTGTCAAATAGCAAGAAGATGACGCAGCTGATGGCCTCATAAAGAGAAAGGTATGACGTCAACCAAATTTAGTCTGAATACGCAGATGAGGAGATACGTTGGTTTATGTTCATAGTCCAAAATGGATTTGACAAGAATGGGAGGACGAAGAAATAGAAAATATGGTTTCATTACATTTACATACAGGAAATTAACACGATAACAAGAAATCCAAGAAGACGCTTACGTGTTCAACCATGATCATAGCCACCAAACTTATCTAAAATAGCTTTTATTTGTGCGCTAGGTACATGGTTTCACACTAAGAAAATTGATTTTAGAATCAGAAATTTTTGTTATAAAAAATTATTAAGATCAATTTTATTTATACCATTAGATTCAGCAATGCTAATTTTTATGACAAAAACTAATTTCAGGCATCTAAAAAAATACATTTAGATTTTAACCTATAATTTTGAGTTTTTTTATTTTCTTTTGCAATACTGATCAATCCATTTCTAATGTTTAGTTGCCTTTTAGTTTATATGATTAACATTGTATTAATTAAAGAATAAAACGAATTAAAATTTGTATCTCATATTAGGAAAACATAATATAATATTGAGTCTAATATATCATTATAGTTCAGTAAGATTGTAACTTTATGATAGATAAAATCTCTCCCTCACTATATATTTTACATAATTATTTAGGTAAGTAATTATTTTCAAATATTATTGTTTATATTTGTATTGTTGATAAGAAACATATAATTGAAGTTTTTCAATTAAATGTATTTTTTAAAAATAAATAATGGTTCGAACCGCATACCAAATCATATCAAACCGCATTGTATATTTAGGTTCAAATTTAAAAAAAAAAAATTGTAATATATGGTTCAGCTTGGTTCAAAAGGATGAACCAGATCAAACTATATTATGTACATCCCTAATGTAACTAGACCTCTAATGTATAAGGTGCTTTTTCTTCTTAATAAATCTTTACTTAAAAAAAGAAAGGAAAAAAAAACTATTTGCCCATTTTGTATAGTACTGTCCCTTTCTCCTTATATTAACCTATCCTATCTATCAAACACTATTTAAAATTTAATCTGTTCTTATTTCTTAATGGTCACGTCAAGGTTATCACCATATTAACGGGCAATTCTTTCTATTGTAGTTGGTAGGGCTTGGGTAAATATTTTTGGACAATTACAAATTTGCAATACCGTATTATTGTTTTTGTTTTATACGTGATGTATGGGAATGAGATTAGCTTCCAAACTTTCTCATAATTAGTTGAATGAGATAACCGTGAACAAAATGAAAGTAATTAATAAAAAGGGGTTTGATCCATGTAAATAACTAGTTGTTAAAGGTGATGATAAGTTGTCATCACCACGGGCCGATTCGGATCTAGACCCTGTTGGGAACAGACGAGTTCTGGTTCTTCTTCTCAAGAATTAGTCTGATCACCCAATCTATACTGGGCCACTTCTTAAACCATCTAGTTGTTGGTTTACCAGCATATTTTATTTTATTGTCATATTAGCAGTATTTAATTAAGATACACGTTGAAAGCTTTAAAGAAGATCATAAAGGAAAAAAATAGCCCCGCATTATTTATAAATGAGATTGTTATTTTTGGTAAAATTGTATGTAAAAAAATCATACATATTTTTAAATGCTTTTGTTATAAATAATACATTAAATACTATTAATTAATAATAGTTTATTTCTATTTATATGTGTTGGGTTATAGATTCAGTTCATATGGGTCTATAATAAGCAAATCTTAGGTATATGGCATATACTTGGAAGAAAAGTGGAAAAACAAGGAGTTTTTGTGCAAACAAGGCCATGGAATAATGCAAGCCGCTAGCATAAAAAAGTGCATAGCCAACCAGTGAATTGTGTGGAAATTGCAAATTTCACCGAAAGCACGCATTAGGCTAGGCCGGCTTCAAAGTTGCCAGCTTAGGGAGGCTACGCCAGCGGTGCAGAGGAGAAGGCCGCCAATGTACGGGCAATTTTGAAAATGTCGAAATTGCAACATGCAATCTAAGCCGCCAACTTTGTTTTATAATGTGCCAGCCTTCATTTGCTCGAATTGTTTTCCTTGTTTTATATTATTCATTCATGTTTTGTCTTGTCACATTACAGAGAGAGACATATAGAGGCTATCTCACAACCTAGAGAGAGAATCTAGAGAGAGAAAAGCCATTTGTAGTTGTTTCCACCTGTTTATTAGTGAGATTGAGCGATCCACTAGCTGTGACTAATGAGACAAATTGTAATCCCATTTTTCATGGTAGAAGACTTGTGCTTGTGGCGTTCCCATGGTTTTTCCCATGTTAGGTTTTCCACTAAAAAATCCTGGTGTTATTTCAATTTCACATTTTTTATTTATATTTTGTTGATTGTTAATTGCTTTGGCAAGAGGAAAAGGTCAGATATTGTCCTAACAAGTGGTATCAGAGAACCAGGTTAAAAGAAAAAAAGGAAATCTAGGGTTTTTGTCAAAGAAAGTGCAACCATTGTTGAATCATCAAGATCGATGATTAAGTTAACCTCATCAAATTATTTGATCTAGAAGTTTATGAAGGAAGATCTTTTGTATTACAAAGATCTGTATTTACCTTTAGGCGGTAATGCTGCAAAACCATAGGACAAGTCTGATGCAGATTGGGCAATTTTGCATAGAGAGATTGGTGGATATTGTAAACCCCTAAATTTTTTTGGAATCGGTTTAGCACAAAACCCTAACCGAAAGTCAAACGAGACCCTAAAGGTCAACAAAACCCTAGTTTACCGTATCAAGCTAAATCCGGCATTGCCGTTTTCCTTGGCCCGGAAAAACGAAGTTAGGATAATTAGCTCAAATAGCTCGTAATAACCATAGGTTTTATAAAAGTTTTAGTTTCGCGAAATTCGGGTGTCCTTCGAACCCGATCGGACACAGTTCTCGAAAAACGTGTCCGGAATCCCGGAATAGTAAAAATATTCCGAATACACCGTTAGACTCGTAAAAATATATGTTTTCCAAAATATCAATTTCGTAATTTTTCGCTAATAAAAAATAACAGATATAGCTATTATACTCGTATTTTCTTACTACCGATACTTAATTGTCATATCTACTTTACATCACACTATTCATTACTATTCTACACTATTCTTTTATCTCTACTTTTTCTTACAACCTACTCTTACAACCTATACACCTATTTCTTACAACCTATACACCTATTTCTTACACTTTTTTCATTTCCAATACAATTTCACATCTCTCATTTCTTACTTTTAATTAACAAAATAACAAAAAAAATCAAATTTTTGGTCTTCCCCATGCTTGAAGTAGCGCCGGCCCCCTCTACTCTTCCTCTATTTATTTTATTTTTCAATTATTTAATTAACACAATTTATCTCCCATATTTTCCTATAAATACCCCCTCATACCTTCACTTCTTTCACACCTCTTCTTCTCTAAAGTTATTATAGCAAAATCTCTCTCAAATTCTCTCAAGAGTTCCTTCCAAAGAGTTCTTCTTAGTCTAGCTTCTTTTAGGTAAGAGTTTCTTCAAGAAGTCTCCATGTTCATCTACTTAGTATGAGCTTAGTGTGTGTTTTCTAAAACCATGAAGGTTAAGAAAGCAACAATAGGTTCACACTTTGTTTTTGTTCATAATCATAATTCCTCTATGTTTCATGTTTCCTTTATATTCATTTATGTTTCTCTTATGTTCATTTATGTCTCTTTTATGTTCATAACTATCTACTATATCCATATAGCTATATATACTATTTAGAGCATATAAGCTCGTAATCTTGCAATTTATTTACCTTTCATGCAATTTATTTACTTCAATGCAATTTATTTATTTCAAGTTGTTTTTAAGACTAGTCTCTAGTCTTAGACTTGTCCTCATCAAGTCAAAACAAGCTTTTCTTCTTTCATTTTATTTCATTATGGGACTAGTTTATTTCTTAGTCCCGGGAGCCTTGAAAAAGCTAAGACTCCAATACTTGACTTTATTATTTATGCTTTATGTTATTTTGTTTATTATTATTCTCATAATCATGTTCATTTAGATTGTTGTCCAAAAGTTTTATTTTCTAAAGATAATGAAATAAAAGAAGGCTTTTTGTCACTTAGGAATAAGTTTATAAAAATATAAGATAATAAAAATAAACTCATTCATTTTCAAGTTACAAAAAGAATTCACTATGAATTTAGAAAACTATTTTTTTTACTTAAAAAGCTACTCAAATCTTTGTTATTCTACCTTGTTTCCAAAAGAAAATATTTGTTGATACAAAAATGATTCTTTTATAAGAAGATGAATGACTAAGGGAATTTTTAAGTAAAAGACCTTGCAAACAAATAGGCAAAGAAAATTTATGGTTTGAAAAATAATAAAGTTAATTCTTTTCAAGTGACTAGAAAAAAAATTAATAAGATTATAGAAATTAGTTTTTCTATAAAAAGTCCTAAATTGTTCCAGCTTGTTTTTATGAAGAAAACAAATTTTCATGCATGGATGATTATTTTTGAAAATAAGAAAAAGAATGAGAAATACACTACTAGAAAACTAGCCTTTAGAGACAGAAAATTTGCGATGGAAAATTTGTCTCTAAAAAAATGAATTAGAGACAGATTTGCGACGGATTTATGATGACATGAATTATGAATAATCTTCTAATTTTTATATGCTTTTGCGACGGAATTTGCGACGGATTACACATTGATTTGCGACGAAAATTTTTCCGTTGCAAATTTGTCTCTGATTTTAGAGGGAAATAAATTATTTTAGCGCCAATTTCTATTTTTTTAAATTTTGTTGCAAATTTGTCTCTAAAATAAATTATTACATATATGTATATATAAATAATTATGTTTAAAATTTATTTTAAATTATACATATCTAATATAATATATATAAATGTGCATTATATAATAAGGACATATATTATATTTTAAAATTAATTTTATTATAAATAACTATAATATGTATAATCATTTGTTATTTACAACTAATTATATATATTTTATTTTTAATATATTTAACATTATAATACATATTTATATATAATAAAGTATAAATTAAAAATAGTACTTAAAACATAAATATTATATTTATATCTTATTATATATTCTTTTACATAATAACTTATATAAAAACTCAAATTATACAACTTAATAAAATAGTGTATAATAATAATATAAAATGTTATATGCAAGTAATATCATAAAATACTAATTAAAAATAAAGTATATTTCAATAATAATATATGTAAAATAAATAATTAATATAAAATGTAACTTAGTATATTTAAACATATACAATATATATATAATATTATATTTAATAATATATTATATATATTCATATCATTAATTTATAATTTTTATTATATATTTATTATGACTATTCATATATTTTTTAATATAAAAAATTTATTATATATATCTTAATAATTTATATTTACATAATATATTTTATTTAAAATATAATAACATATTTGGGGAAAAAAATATATATACTATGTAAAAATATAGTTATTTAAGTAATAAAATATGTAATATATAATAATTAGTTAAATATATTTAAATTGGTATTTATTATTTTATTATATAATAATGAAAAATATATTTTTATATTGTTTACATTATATTATAATTTATTAAGTGCAAAAAAAATATAAATAAAAAACTAAACACATTAATTAAAAATATACAATTTATTAATTTAATATAAAATATTAAATAAACTAATGTAAAAAGTATAATTATATTACATAGCATTAAATATATATATATTTATATGTATAACACATTATTTTTACATAAATATAATATTTTTTAATAATAATATCATATTTGGAAAAAAAATTATAATATACTACTGAAAATATTATATTTTAATAAATATATAATTTAAAAATAATTATTATAAAATGTAAACATTGTATATATTAATATTATATATATTTTAATAAAATATTAATGAAAAATCCTTAATAAATATGTAAAGTGAAATTATAAAATAAAAATAAACTGTAAAAGATGTATAAAATGTTTTATAGTTATAATATTGTAAATTGTGGTATCTGTTAAATAAACAGTAGTGGAACCTTACTCATGAAGATACGAATTGGTTTATCGGTTTAGTGCTTGTGAAAACTTCAATGTTAAGTGTGCTTAGTATGTAGCATTCTATGATGGGTGACCTCCTGGGAAGGATAAATAAGAGGTAAATGTGTATTTTTTTAATAATTTGTCTTAGAATCAGAGACAAATTTGCGACGGAATAATTTTATTTAATATTTACTGATTGGATATTTAAAAATAACTAATTATAAAACAGAGACAAATTTGCGACAGAAATTCCATAGCAAATTTGCGACAGAAAATAAATCTGTCTCTAAAAGAATTAGCGACGATGATTTTTGAAACAGAAATTTGCGACGAAAATTCTGTCTCTGAAAGTCTTTAGAGACAGATTTTTCACTTTCAGAGACAGAATTTTTTGTCTCTAAAGCCAAAATTTCTTGTAGTGATATCAAGTAAGGAATTTTTGCATAACAAGTAAACAAAGGAATTTACACAAGAAAAATGAAGAATAGCATATTTTCTAGAAAATTTCAAATATGGTATTAATGTAACTTAGAAAATAGAAAATTTTATTTTCAAGAGTCACTTAGAAAAAGATAAATAAAACCAACATAAAACGTTTTTAGAAAATAAAGAAAACAAGGTATTCATTTCAAAAGAAATTACAAAAACAATTTCCGAAAAGCTTCAACCCGACATTGTTTTATCGAAGAAAAATAATTGGACAACAAAACACTTGAGCATGCTTAAATATGAGTTATATAGTTATAAAAAGAGAAATTTTCAACTATATAGATAACTAAGTATTTATCAAACAAATTTTGATTTCTTAAACCAAAGTCGTTTTTACTTGAAAAATCCGTGGTGAATCTTGTCGCCACTTTTTCGGAACCTAGATGGCTTTGTTTGTGGGAAATAATTTTAGAAATGGGTAGATCTTTTCGAGTAGATAGAAATCGGTATATTATATGCGCGATTCCGAGTTAAAATGACCAAGTTATGGCCATTTTAAGTTGGAACATTCTTCTATACGAACTTTAACGTTCTTTGACATTGTTTTGTCAAAATTCAAGAAAATCTTCAAGAAAAACTCATTATGGGTATTTTCTTTGGTTAGGTGATCCGGAGGAAGGATTTCTTCACCCCGAAAACTATTACGATTAAGTGGAGTGTGTGAACGACTCATCCACTTAGAGGAATAGACAGCAATGGCTTCGTGAGTTACTTCCGTTAATTTTCTCATACTCTTGATTGTGCTTGTAAAGTTAGTTGCACTAGAATCTAAGTCAAAAATCAAAATGAAGTATATGAAAATATGTTGAAGGGATACTAAGTATATCGAAACTCGATTTGTTTGTAATAAAGTTGTATGTGCATTGATATCTTGAATTGTTTGAAATTGGTTGATCATTTGAAAGAAGCTAAATATAATTACTAGACTTCAATTAAAGAAATTATTCATGCACTTCATATGTTGAGTCACATTGCATTCACTACTATACAATTGGTGGGACAAGTGTATAATAGTGGTGGTAGACATAACCGGTATATCATGTAAGTGGCGAGTAGGAGCCGATAAGAACTACTTTAATTGATGGCTAGTAGGAGCCTGTAATAACTACAAGTTTTTGGTGGCTAGTAGGAGCCTGTATTAACTACAAGTTTTTGGTGGCTAGTAGGAGCCTGTAATAACTACAAATTTTTGATGGCGTATAGGAGCCGGTAAGATCTATAAAAGTGTTTTTAAAAGTTGTGGCTGTAATTGGCCTGAATACCCAACCCCGAATGAAGGGCGTAAATTCATTCAACATATGATTATCGGAAAGTCATATGTCTTGTATGCTCACGTGGTTGTTGCATTTCACATGTTTGAATAATAAACTTGATTGATAATCTACTTCGAGTATGAATTTTGGGATTTACTCACTAAGCTTATTAGCTTATACCCCGATAGATATCTTTTGCAGTTCCCGTACTTATGGTTAAGGCCACGTGGACCATGTGGGCAGGTAATCCCTTTTGAACATTAGAAATCTGGATAAAGTACATCATAGTATTAGCATGCAAATATTTATATAATAGCTTAGTAATTTAGGGAATTGTCCCTAAGTTTGTAAAGTCTTGCCATGAACAAATAATTATTGTGAATCCTCTTTTCTTAATATGTTTTTATATCTCCTTAAGCTTCATTATTCCATATATGGTCCTCTAAAATTGTGAAAGCAAGCCTTACACTTAATATAAAAGCTTTTGGAAATGACTAAGGTTGTCATACTTAAGCTTTAATATTGAATGTGGCGGACTGTCACGTTTAGGGTACCCATTGGGGCATGACAAATATATCCGGTGGTGGGTTGATCAAAACATCCACCATCACGTTGCTCAGGAGACCACGGTTGATGTCCTATGGAGGAAATAAGAGTCCATGTTTAAAAGATAGATAGCCTTAAACAAAACCTCATTGATAAGGAAAGTAGTGAATCTAAAATACAAGGATGGCTCTAATATGTCTGAGCACTTGAGTGTGTTTCAAGAGCTTGTGAATCAACTAACGGCTATGAAACTTGTCCTTGATGATGAAATTCAAGCACTATTGTTGTTGAGTTCATTGCCTGAAAGTTTGGAGACCTTGGTTGCATCGGTTAGTAATTTAGCTCCAAATAGAGCACTTACACTTGAGATGGTGAAGGATAGTTTGTTGAATGAAGAGGCCATAAGGAAAGATATGGGGATAAATACTGAAACTCGAGCATTTGTAACTGACAAGCCACACAGATGTGGTAGAAGCAAGATTAGAGGCCCAAATGATAAATCTAACAAATCGGAAAGATCCAGAGGAAGATCTAATTCAAGAGGAAGATAGAATCTCAAATGTTTATATTGTGACAAGCTAGGGCATTTTGAGAGAATGTAGAAAGTGGAAGAGAGATTAGAGTAAGGATAAAGATGAAGATAAAAGTGAAGACACCACTGCTGCAGTAGCAGATGATGAGATTGTCGTTACCTAAGATGAGACTGTGTTAGTCTTGTAGGTCATGATAGTGATTAAGTCATAGCCTCTGGTGCCTCTTTTCATGTGACTGCACATGGTGATTTTTTCTCATCTTATATTGTTGGTAATTTTGGTAATGTTGGGATAGGAAATAATGAAAATTCTAAGATTGTAGGCATTGATAATGTTGTTTTGGAGACTAACACTGGTTGCAAGTTCATACTTAGGGATGTGAGACATGTTCCAAACATACGCTTGAACCTAATTTCTGCAAGAAAGCTAGATGATGAGAGCAATCATAGTCACTTAGGTGAGGGAAGATAGATGCTCACTAATGGTTCTCTTATTGTTGCTAAAAAAAGAAACAATACAATACCCTTTACCTAATGTCAACAAAACTGGGAAAAGATATGTCAATTTGACAAATGAAGCTTCTATGGATTTATGGTGCAAAAGACTTGGTTACATGAGTGAGAAAGGGTTTCCAATGCTTGTAAAGAAGCAGCTACTACTTAATATCAAAAGTATTCCTCTGAAGACTTGCATAGATTGTCTTGCTGGTAAACAACACAGGGTTGCATTTTAAAGAAATCCACCTTCCAGGAAACCTCATGTATTGGATTTTGTTCATACAAATGTTTGCTATATGAAAGATAGGTCAGTAGGGGGTGCTTTGTATTTTGTTACATTTATTGATGATCACTCTTGAAAGCTTTGGACTTATGCTTTGAAGTCCAAAGATCAAGTGTTGAATGTTTTTAAGCAATATCAATCTAGAGTAGAAAGAGAAACCGGGAAGAAATTGATTTGTGTTATAGCAGAATGGTGGGAAATACATAGGACCATTTGAGGAGTATTGCAATGCTCATGGGATCAAACTGGAAAAGACTGTTCCAAAGACCCTACAGCATAATAGTGTTGCTGAAAGAATGAATCGCACCATCATTGAGAAAGCGAAGTGCATGTTATCACAAACCAAGTTGCCTAAGTCATTTTAGGGTGAAGCGATGATGATTGTTGTTGATTTGATAAATTTATATTCCTCATATGTTGTTGATGGAGATATCTCTGAGAAAGTTTGGTCAGGTAAAGATATATCTTATGATCACTTGTGTATTTTTGTTTGCAAGGCATTTGTTCATATTCCAAAGGATGAGAGAGGGAAGCATGATGCTAACTCCAAGCAATACATTTTTCTTGGATATGCACATGAGGAGTATGGATATAGGTTGTGGGATCCAATAAAGAAAAAAGGCGATCAGGAGTATAGATGTGGTCTTTCTAGAAGACCAAACAATTGAAGACATTGAGAAGCTTGAAAAGGAAAAATCCTTAACTCAAATCCCTACAAATGTTGATCCAGGTAAAGACAATTGGACCGCTGTTAAATAGATTCTTAGATATCTCAAGGGCACTTCTAGGTTATGTTTGCAGTTTGGAGGTGGTGGTAAGCTTGTATTGGAAAGGTTTTCAGATGCTAATATGGTTGGAGATTTGGATTCTAGGAAATCCACTTCTGGTTATTCGATTACATATGCAGGAGGAGTTGTGTCAGGCAATCTAAGTTGCAAAAATGTATTGCTCTATCTACCATTGAGGCAGAATATGTAGCTATGACTAAAGCTTGCAAGGAGATCTTGTGGATGAAAAAGTTTTTTGAAGAATTGGGTCAAGAGTAGGAAAACTTGAAGATGTTTTGTGATAGTCAGAGTGCTATACATCTGAGCAAGAATCCAATGTTCCATTCTAGATCCAAACATATTGATGTCAAGTACTGTTGGATTTAGGATGTACTTGAGTCAAAACAGTTGAAGCTTGGGAAGATCCATACTAATGATAATGCATCAAATATGATGACCAAGGCTCTATCCAAGGAGAAGCTTATCTATTGCAAGAAAGTTGCAGGTGTGTGGGAACCCCCCATATGAGCTGAAGGGGGAGATTGTTCGGTTGTAGATTCAGCTCATATGGGTCTACAACTAGCAACTCCTAAGTATATGGCATATACTTGGAAGAAAAGTGGAAAAACAAGGAGTTTTGTGCAAACAAGGCCTTGAAACAATGTAAGCCGCTGACCTAAAAAAGTGTACAATCGGCCTTTGAATTGAGAGGAAATTGCAATTTTTGCCGAAAGCACGCATTAGACTAGGTTGGCTTCAAAGCCACCGACCTAGAGGAGAAGGCCGTTGGTGTACGGGCGACGTTGAAAATGCCAAAAATTGCAACATGCAATATGAGCCCCCAGCTTTGTTTTATAATGTGTCAGCCTTCATTTGCTTGAATTGTTTTCCTTGTTTTATATTATTCATTCCTATTTTGTCTTATCACATTACAGAGAGAGACACAGAGAGGCTATCTCACAACCTAGTGAGAGAATCTAAAGAGAGAAAGCTGTTTGTTGTTGTTTCCACCTGTTGATTGGTGAGATTGAGTAATCCACTAGTTGTGACTAGTGAGACAAATTGTAATCCCATTTTTCATGGTGGAAGATTTGTGTGTGTGGCAGTCCCATGGTTTTTTCTGTATTAGATTTTCCAAGTAAAAATCCTAATGTTATTTCAATTTCGCATTTTTTATTTATATTTTGTTTATTGTTAATCTCTTTGGTAAGAGGAAAAGGTAGGATCTTTTCCTAACAATATGAAAAGTGGTCTAAATAATGAATGCTATTTACTTTTTTTTTTTAATTTATGCATTATTTTCTAATTTATATTTGTTAATGTTCCTTTGAAACCTTTTTCTCTTTTTTTTTTTTTTTTTTTGTTAACGAACCATGAGGACTTGTTGTGTCTAAATTGGTTTATTACTGGGCACACGAATGGGTTCATGATTGGGTCGGATTCTGCCATCGAGTCGGATTTAGATCTTTGACTCGGTAGGGAAGGATAGAAGAGTTACGGTTTCAAACCAACCTTATGGCAATGCCTAATAGCAGGTTTATACCATTTAAGAATGATATGTTCATATACTAGTATTGAAAAAGCATTAAAAATTTTCAAGGTGTGGCAATGTTTTGTAAAATAATCATAATAATATTTTTTTTAAAAAGCTATTTTTTATTATTTATTTACTTAAATATTATTATTATTATTATTATTATTATTATTATATTATATAAGGGTGTGATAGTTTTGTGTGGTGGGGTTACTGTAGCTGGCCGATCACATATGATAGGCATGGCAGTCAACCCGAGAGAAGTCCTAAATTGATGACACGTGTAGGATGTTGTAAAGAGAGGCATGGGAGGAGGAACAAGTAAACCCGATTTCTTGAGTACACGAGTGTGATAGAAGATCAAATCAAGTAGACTCAATCGTTTTTGACTCGTTCTTAGTAGAATAGATGCTTTGATCTTTCTTGAAGATGTTTCAGCAGAGTATCTGCATTGCTCTCAATCTTAGCAATCTGCAGAATGCCCCCAAATGAGAGGAGAAACATCTTATTTATTGATGTTGGAGGCTAGCAGTAGCCGTTGGATGAATCCAGATGGATGGTTGAGATGAAGTATTGCTTGCAACCATTGGATCTCTTTTATGAATCCGACAACCAAAATCTATCCATTCTTTTATTAATATGGGCATGGGTTTTGGCTATAGGCCTGGAAGAAAATGAGGGCTTTTGTAATAAAATGGAGTCCATTTTCTTATTAAAATAGCCTATCTTTCAATATAAAATAAAAATACGCTCATTTTATTCCAATAAGCCCTATTTTAGGCAAATAAAGCCCAAATTAACCCATGAACATATTTTTAGAGTCTACTTTTTGCACATAAGAAATCTGAAGAAGGCTGAAAGCGAAATTAACCAGTCCGATTCCGAGCCTATCAAGCTAAATTTCTCTACGACATCCCTTATTATACTCGGTCTTCTAAGCCCTGTCACTAGCCCAGAAGACCGGCCTATGGCATTAAATTAGGCTAAAAGCCCAATTATCGAAATGATCTTTTACATTTTGTCCCTTGGCCAAAAGCTCCTTTAGCAAAGTCATAAAGGGGGTTTTGGGCATTTCATTAAGTTGATGTTCTCTTCAGAGTTGTTGTAGAACACTAATAAGAAATTGCACTTGGCATGGAGTTGTGTACTGCATTGATATAGCCAATACTTCTTATGTTTGTTAATGAACCAAACTTGTTATATTTGAGGATGAAGTAAAGTGAGTTGAAGTAGTCTTCTTCAAACTTGTTGTAGAATATTTGATGAAGCAATTTTGTTGTTGCATAAGCACTTAGGTTACTAAGTAGACCAATATGTCTTAGGATTTCTTTTATGGATTGAAGTAACATGAAATATCCTTCCTTTTCAAATTGCTGTTGAGAGATTCATTCCTTGCATTTATTTCATATTGCAAGTTTATGATGATCATCTTGTCTTCTTCTTCTTTTTTTTTTTTAATAATGCTTAATATTTGAATGAAAGCATTAAGATAAGCTCTAAAGCATAGCGGTAAATGGGCAGATGCTGTTGCGTAAGTGATGTAAAGCTCCGGGGCAAAGCTGTCGCGTAAGTAACTACCATAGCTTTTGTAACTAACATTTTCTTTTATTCCTTTTTGTAACCATCATAGCTTTTGTAATTGACATTTTCTTTTATTCCTTTTGTAACCGCCATAGCTTTTGTAACTACCATTTTCTTTTATTTTTTTTGTAACCACCATAGCTTTTATAACTATAATTTTCATTTATTACTTTTGTAACCGCCATACCTTTTGTAATTGTCATTTTCTTTTATTCCTTTTTTTTTTTTTGCTTATAAAAAATCGAGAACATTCATTGGTTGGTATGATTCAAGAGGAGTAATCGTTAGAAGACTGCATTATCGAAAACAATGCTAAACTTCACCTCGCAGGTGGTAGGTAAAGCACCGAGCATCCGCAAGCTTCACAAGTCATCAATGACACTATGTCATCTCACTTTAATTGAAAGGAAGCAACACAATCATCCTTTTCTAGCATTTTCAACAAGACGAACTAGCCAATCTCTGGCAGCTTACATGCAGAGATGCGATCCTTGGAAGTAAGGAAAATTCGAACGGGAAATTGAGTAGGCTTAAGACATGTGTAGAGCTAAAGATTCCAATTTCGAGTATTTTTCCAATTGTACAGTAATTTACTTGCTCTCAAGTTAGGGCAATCTTTGGTGGCTTATCTTGACACCTTCATCTTTCATTAATAGCAGGTCATTCCACCGAAGATAGAGGAGGTATACCATGTGGAATTTTGTTATTATTATTATTGTTCTCCCTTTATCGATGATAATTTTTCCTTCTCTTTTGTTATGATTTGATTTTGTTTTTTGTTTTTTGATATTTTCTTTTTAACTTGTTTTGATCTTTTTGCAGGTTAACAAGACTTCACTTTGTTGTTTATGGGCTTCATAATGGGCTCAAATATTGCCCTAGCTCTCCCGTTCTTTGCTAGACTTGGCATAGGCCCATGACTAGACTTGTGTCGCTCTAGCACGCGACCTCTGGCACAAGCCTATGAGTGGAATTGTGTTATTCTAGCACCTGGCCTCTTTTAACTTTGATATGGGTCGCTTTTGCTTTCCTAATCTCTTCTAGACTTGATATAGGTCCACATGCGCTTACACTACTGTTCCATATTCAATTGCTCCTCCCAAAGTAAGTCATCAAAGACTAGTCTTCGTGGGTATTGTACATAGTCGAAAATCTCAACATAGTTAGAAGTGTTGTCATTCTGCTGTTGAAGATTAATTCTGTCAGTGAAAGTAAATTCAATTCTTCAACAAAGATTTATTCTCCATCATGTTGGTAGCACTCCACAAGCAAACTATCGATGTTTTGTCAACTAAGTGTCAACATTTCATTGTGGGAGTTGGAATAACCTTAATGTCATCTCCACTTTCCTATTGTAATGCTTAGTCAAACAAGGCTTTGTATTTATAAAGCCAGGAAAGCACACTAGGGAGAGGTTAAAAGCAAGCAAACATGCTTCACTCACCCATCAAGCATACTTTAAAAGTTATCATCAATATTAGGTGACATGGTAGCTTTCAAGGTATTGGGAACTCATGTCTGCCATTATCAATTGAACATCATACTTGCATGTGTATATCGACTCCTTATCATAATGTGTTGTTCACTTTGTGTTGGAGTTGCATTGCTTATGAGTACTAAGATAGGTATATCACTTCAACATGCTTCACTCTCAAGTGCTTACGTCAGGTGATTATTCTCCAAGTTAGGTATATATTTCCTATAGTAGTCACATTCACAAAAACCTCAAAAAGCTCATGTATCAATTTCTTCTTACTTAGTTGATGGCGCATCATTATATGACGGGGTAGAAACTCATACCATGATATCACTTATAGTTTCTTCATCCGTAAAGTTACTTCAACTCTTGAGATCATATGATATAGGATTACAGTCATGCCTGTCATTGGTTTGCTTCAAGATTGCAAGCAGACTATACTTTAATCACATGATTATAATAAGTTATAGAGAGGGGCATTACACCTACTGCATACTTAAAAGGAGATGCTTCTACTGAATGGTTATGACGACCATGAAGTGATCATTTTGATCAATCATGGATGAGGTCGGTTCAACCTCGTTTCTGCAAAATGGCGTTACGGTTGTCAGGCCTACTATAAAATTGCTTCAACTTGTCACAGTTGAGATCATTTTGATCTCATAAATGATGTAGCAGAAATGGGGATGGCATCTGTTGCATGCTTAAGAGCAAATGCTTCTACCAAGTGATAACAACTACCATGAAGTGATTGCTTCAATCAACCATGGATGAGGTCCCTTTGACCTTAATTCTGCACAATAGCGTTACGGCTACCAAGCTTGCTATGGAGTCACTTCGACTCATCATAGCTGTGATCGCTTTGATCTTGTAAATGATGTTGTAGAAATGGGTATTGCACCCGTCACATGCTCAGGAGCAGATGCTTCTACCAAGCGATAGTGACTAACATGGAGTGATCGCTTCGATCAACTATGGATGAGATCGCTTCGACCTCAATTATACGAGACGACATTACGACTGACAAGCCTGTTATGGAGTCACTTCGACTCATCATAGCTGTGATCGCTTCGATCTCATAAATGAGGTTGCAAAAATGGGCATTGCACCCATCACATGCTCAGGAATAGATGCTTCTATCAAGTGATAGAGGATACCACAAAGCGATCACTTCGATCAACCATGAATGAGATCGCTTCGACCTCAATTCTGCAAAATGGCATTACCGCTGCCAAGCCTACTGTGGAGTCACTTCAACTAATCACGGTTGAGATCTCTTGGATCCCAAGTGAAGAACACTGGACAAATATATTTATGCACCATATGCTTATCAAAAGTGGTTTAAACATAAGTACAAGCGAGTATAGAAGAAGATGGACGAGAAGGGAAAGGAAAAAAAATACTTGCTTATCATTATTGTTTACTTTATTTCTCTTACCTATTACAAAATGGGGATGAGTATGAAATAGCCATAATTTATATATATATTAATGCATGCTAAATTTGATAATTATATGTGTGTATGTGTTTAAGTGGATTAGTGTGTTTGCAATGTTGGGTGTGTTATAACATATGTGGTTAGATAATAAACTATGGTAAATATATCTAGGTTGATAGTTTATTCATGTTAGAAATTATCATGTTAGTGTTAATTGTTATTGTAATGAATTATATGTGTTGAATTTAAGCTTGTTTTAGGCTTAAATAAAATTCTAAACATAGCAGAATTTTTAAAGCCCATTCAAGCCCAAACTCAAGTCCATAATTAAGCCCAAATAAGGCCCAAGCCTTTCCAAATCTGCCCTCCTCAAAAGTCAACATCATTTAGATAAACATCAAGGTCTAATTGAAGCTTGAGATAACCCAAAACAGAACAAAGAAAGAGAAATTCGTAACTCAAGGAGCCCAAAAATTTTCAAGACCCAAATCAACTTATCTTGGACTCAACACACCAAAAATCCTTCCCCAAGCCTTATATATACATTGAGGTAAGTTTATTTGATGTTTAAGATGCTTTGTTTTCCCCTTGATCCATGAAATATGCATGTGTGTGTAATATGAGTAATTGGTATATTAAATTCTTGTTGAAGTGTTGTAGAGTTGTTGGGAAAGTTTAGAATGCTTGAGTTGTTGTAGATAGGTTATAGTAGGCTTTCATGTGGTTTGGAATTGAAGTGTTGAAGTATGATGAGTATTAGAATTGTTTGAAGTGTGCTAGGGTTGGTGGAAGTTGATGAAGAAGAGTTTGATTCTTGTAGAGAGGTGTTTGAACTTGTTTGATGTTTAAAGTTGAAGTTTATGTTGTTTGAATGTTATATTGATCATATAACAAGCTATGAGGAACTTTGGAATGAGTTTAAAGAATTTTAAGAAGTGTAAAATGCATTTTGAAAACAGGGGATTTCGTCATTTTTTCGCTCCAGTGTACACAGCCTGTGTACATGGTCGTGTAGGCCTTGAAATCTTAAAAGTTGCTCTCGGGTCATTTTTTTTACTCAACACGGCCTCGGTACACAGCCGTGTACGGTCGTGTAGGCCTTGAAAATCTTAAAAGTTGCTCTCGGGTCATTTTTTTTACTCAACACGGCCTCGGTACACGGGTCGTGTACCCGGTCGTGTGTAGACTTTCCCCTGTTTCGCAGCTCTTTGTATTTTAGCCGTAACTTTTTCATCCGATCTCCGATTGAGGTGATTCAAGTTGCGTTGGAAAGCTTAAAAAGAGATCTACAACTTTCATGTTTTAAGTTTTTACAAATTTTAATAGTAATAATGCTTAAATTTTAGTTCTTTTCAACTGATATACTTTTCAAACAAAGTTTAAAACTTATAATTGGTTGTTAAAAATTCTCCCAAGCTTGATAAATGATCATTTAAGTGTTTGTTGAGTATTGCATGATAATATATGATAACTAAATGCTATGTGATGATGTTGTAATGATTTATTTGAATTTCTTTGGATGATTATACTTGAGATTTGATGAATATATACTTGAACTAAGTGTGAGTTTGTAATTACTTCTTTTACAGTGATTGATCCCCTTTCGGTTATTTCCATTGATTCTCGAGCTAGTACAGGTACACAATACTTTGATTGATTGTTGCTTAGGATAGGCATATACCAATTTGACCTTAATCAAAAATTAATAAAAAGATATTGAAATTGGGTGTGCTTTACGTCGTTGAATCCGGATCCGGGGAGCGACAACCTTGTCATGATGCAATGGCACGGTAGTCTAGGCGCTTAGCCCAATCTTTTGTCATGATGCAATGACTCAAATCCATGATGCAATGGTTCACCATGATGCAATGGTGGTTTCTTTTATTGGCTAAGTGGGTAGCTAATAGGGTTAACTGTATCGGTATATCCTCTACTTAGGCTCGGAAGGAAATAATATGTCTTAGTTCACGGGTATGGGACCGTTGAACTAATTGATATTATAGACCGGGATAAGTGGATTATATAAAGGAGTGTGAACCCTAGATGAAGCTATTGTTCTCTATCGGTTAGATATAGGAGATATAGGTATCCGGTCTATCTATATCAACCCCCTGAGCAGCTGCTGTTACTCAGGACCCCCAGAATTCCCAATCTTGAATCGGAGTTTGAATACTCCAGTGTTGTTCTATTCACTTAACTAAAAGATAATGAAGTTGTATTGATTTATGTATTTGTTTGCATTATTATGTACTGGGCCTTTGGCTCACGCTGCTATCTTGCAGGTGACTTTGATGATGAGCTCTATGACGATATGGGATATGGGACTGATTGGGAAGACCCTACGGATGACTAGGAGAGAGGCCTAGTATATGCTTAGGGTTCCTTTTGATGAAAATTTCTTTTTGAAGTGTTCAGGCTTGTTTGTTAAGCCTTGGAATGTAATTTGTGTTGAAGTGTATTTGTAATATAGTTGGGTTGTAAGTAGGATTTCTATGTTTATATGTTCCTTGAGAAGTTGTAATGTAAATATATTATGTATGGCTTGTATATAGTTAATGTACCACTACCTATGTAGTGGTAATGTTTTCATTCAAAGCATATGAATGTTATATCTATTTTAAACAGGTAGTCATTACAAACATCTCTTTTTAAGACGACCTTACGTATAATACTTGAATATTGTTCCTAATATTTGGGTATTATCCGTGGTCGGGAGATTTGGCACACTTAATAATTGGGTTAAGTGGGCCGAGTCTTTACAGAGTAATAGGCAATTGCTGCCTTTAGTACACAATTGATATTACTATAAAAAACTATGCATTATCTATGACTTCATCATCCATCATTTGTGCATCATTGTCTTCAAGTTCCAGTTTGCCATTGTGAACTTTTTCATTAAAAATCTTCTTTAGAGTCCGACAATCTTTTGTTGGCTATCCCACCGTCCTATGGAACCTATAAAACTTTGCATGTCCTTTCTCCTATGCACTAGGTTCCCGTTCAACCTATGGTAATCTGAGGAAACCGTCCTTCAACGATAGGTCAAGGACAACATGAACTTTATTTATGGCATACGAGAAAGGTGAAACTACTTGAGCACCATCTCTTCTGGGTTTCTTACTACCCTAAAAGCTTCTCCCTTGAGAAATAATCATCGATGGTTATTGCTTCTTATTTGGATCACCCTTTGTTTGATAACCGAATTGTTTGTCCTTCGCATATTCTCCACCAACATCGAGAATGACTTAAGTGACAAATTCTCCAAGTGCACAGCATACTATATGAACATACTATGGATGTAGATTTTAACAAGTTTGCTTTCATCACACATATCCAGGATATCTAAGGAGCGTTCCCTATAATGCTTAATGTACTCCATAAAATCTTCCTTTGGGCGTTGTCGGATACGCCTCATGTTGGTTAACATCACTTACTCTTGAGTTTCAAAGAATTTCTCAAGAAACATTCTACACATAGTCCCCCATGAATTAATTAAGATGGGAGTGAGATTGACATACCAGGTGTATGCCTTTTCTGTCAAGACTTAGAAAATTCTTTAAGCTTCAGGTCACCATCAAGTCTATAGACTTCGAGAGTCTTAATGAACTTAAAAAGTGTTCCTTAGCACTACCCTATTTCTCATTGAATTTGATAAACTTTGGACTAGCATAGGGTTTCTCTACAATCCTTTGTGGGTATGGAAGCATCAGATTGATGACACTAGCAGCAGATGCACCTCGCACCTGTCTCAGGCTCTTTTCAAGGTCTTCCTTCGTCACATGTGAAGTGGATGTCATGCCTAGAGGGTATCCTAGTAGTAGTAAACAAGCTATACTTAAATACTATCACTAGATTACCTTTAGAGAATGACATGTTTTCAAACAATAGGATCTTTTAGTTGCTTTGATAAGAAATGACAAATACATGTAAGCCATAAATTAATAAATAACTATCATCTTGGTGCTTGAATAGAATATTACAAATCATATTGTCTTTCTAAAAAGTCTCTAAACATATAACTAATAATTTAAATACTAACTAACTTAGACTAATAAAAGCAAATAACTTATCACATAATCATCTATGAACTACCAGTCTTGAAATTCTTACCAGAGCTAAATTCCTGGAATTGACCAGCCATGGCCTAAGTGCAAACCTAAAAGGACTGTTGGAGTGTGAGCGAAGCTATGGGCTCAGTGAATAATTAGAACTTACCACATACCAAATAAGTTTATTAACAATCATATAAAATGCATCAATCAAACATATGCACAAATACAAGCCTCGATAATCCGAAATCCAAAGCAAGATGAAGATTTATGCCCTCTCACCAGGGTTGAAGGATCATAATACTATGGCCTATCTACCTAGAAGAGACTAAGCATGCAAGAAAAACAACAATACTTGTCACGCCCCGAAGGGTACCCTAAACGTGGCAGTCCGCCACATACGGTATTAAAACTTAAGAATAACTTCTCAAAGTCATGCGAAAGTTTTCAACACCATATGTAAGGCGTCTATCACAACAATAGGAGATACCGGTGGGATGTATAGTTTAAGATAGTAAATAAAGCGATACAAGAATATAAATAAACATCAAATTTATCATTAATAGAATATAATCTTTACATCATCTTAAGGGTTTTTCCCTTGTAATTCTCAAAACAATCATAATAACAACTTAATCCTTCCCACAACCAAATAATACTAACACCAAAAGATATTAAAGGATAATTAACCTATGATCTTCAAAAGATTCCCATAAGCTTTACTAGGACATCACCCCACTCGAGTATATGAAGTCATCGGGCATAAAAGATATTGTCCTATTACAATAAAAGTCTATCGGAGTATAAGCATAACTAGCTTAGTGAGTATATTCATGTATCAACGTACTTGTATAAATAATTTCAAACAAGTTATTAACAAGCATTTGAATGCATCAAACACGTGATCAAGCAATGCATATGATCTACCAGAAATCATATGTTTGAATGGATTTACCCCTCCATTCAGGGTTAAGTGTTACAGGCTCTTTAAAACCCAACTCAAAATCCAACTCATGTAGTTTATTTCAGGCTCCTACTAGCCATCACAAAATAGTTCTTTCAGGCACCTATCGCCCATCTTGCAGATTTCTGGCTACTGCACACCCGGCTACTAAGCTCTTGTCCCATCGAGATTAGCAGCTCATGTAATGAAATTAACTACGTGATATGCATGAATCAGTTAATATAATTCATAGTATATGTTTAAAGTAATTTAAAGGTGATCATAGAATTTTTGCACACACTCCAACAAAATAACAGCAAAACATAAGTTAATTAACAACGATTCATGCCTCGGTATGCTTAACATTCTTTCAACCAATATTATCATACATAATTCATTTCATCTTTTCCTACTTCTAGTGCTTCTAGCTACAAGCACAACCAAGTACGAGAAAGGTAGGAAATAAACTCACTTGGCCATGAGGATCTATCTTTCTTACGGATGAGTCGATCGATAAATCCACTAATCAAAATAATCCTCCGGGTACGAATACTCCTCCTCGGGTTCACCTAATCAAGAAGAATACCCATAATGAGTATTTCTTATTGATTCTATGGTACTTATCAAAAACTATGTTATAAAATCGATAAAATTCGCATAGAAGGTAATTCCAACTTAAAATGGCCATAACTTGGTCATTTTAACTCGGAATTGCGCTTATAATATATCGTTTTCTACCTACTCGAAAAGATCTATCCATTTCTAAGGTTATTTTTGTCATAAAAAGCCATTTGGATTGCAAACTAACACAGTACAGAATAGTTACGAATTTATAGTTTACAAAATATGATTTTCTCAAACTTTACTTCACTCAAAAATTCTTAAGAAAAATATATGGATATATATATATAGTTGAAAAATCCTTTGAACATATATTTATACTCATAGGTATGCATGATTTTGATAGTGTTGTCTTAATATTGATATTTCATAAACAATTTGTCTTAAGGGATTTAAAAGACAAGACTTTTGAAAACTTATTCTTTTAGAATATATAAATGTTTTTATTATTATTTCATTTTCTTACTTTTCAAAAGTAAACTTGTTTTCAAAAATTTTGGTTCTTCAAGTTATTTACCAATTTTATTTCTAGTGATTGAAAATAAGCTTTTCAAAATATTCTTTAAGTTTCAAATATTTGAAGTTGTGTATGTTTTCCTTTTATTTTTTATATCATTTCTCTTCTTTGGGAAATGGATATACCTTCAAAACTTTTATTTTTCGGCAACCTTATTTTCTAAGTTGGTTTTCAAAATAGTGAATCGATGTTATCTTGGTTTGAAAAACTTGTTTTATTCTTAATATTTGTTAAATTGTAGAATAACTTCTTTAGGCAAGTTTATAAGAAAAGCTCTCTTAATAAGGAATTGTTAACATTAGAACTTAGTAAAACTTCGTTTTAATTTTGAAAAGATAATAATAATTATAAAATTCAAGTTTTGAAGATGCTTTCATAGTATGTGATTTTCAAAGTCTAAAATGAATCTATTAAAAGATTTAGTTGAGTTCAAGTCTTTAGTTCAAGACTAAAAATTCTTATCTTGATGGAGTATTTAGCTTTTAAAAGAAATGAGTTCCTTTTATTATTTTGACGAGATCTTCGTTACTAATTCTTCTAGAATTTATTATTAGCTTATCCTTTGAAAAGAGTTTATTAAAGAATACTTAAATCTGTTGTTGAAAATTCCTTTTGTTAAGACATCTAGTTTACTTTTCTTTATTTAAGAGAGAACCCATTTTTATTTTAAGACAACAACATTCTTAATCATGCATGAATATGATTATGTAGTAATGTAAAAGTAAAGATAAAATATAGTAAGGAAGAAATAAATACTTGTAAGTAAATAAACATAAATAAATAGTCAAGCATTGGGAACCTTAGCTTCATCAAGGTTTCCCGATCATGTATTGAGAGCCTTAGCTTCATCAAGGCAACCCGGGACTAAGAATGGACTAGTCCCAAAGGAAAAGAAATGCAAAGAAAAGAAAAGAAATTTGTTTTGACTTGATATGGACAAGTCTAAGACTAGAAAGACTAGTCTTAATAAATTGCATAAAACAAGTAAATAAATAAATTGCAAGACTTGGAAATAAATAAATAACAAATGAGCTTATATGCTCTAAATAAATATCTATACATAGTATACATAATATTATATAAGTTAGATTAGAAACAAATAATAACAATAATAACAACAACATAATATTAACATATGGAAAATAATGGAAACATGAACAAAAACAAAACATGAATAAATTGTTGCTTCTTTAACTCTCATGAGTCTAAGAAACATACACTAAACTCATGTTAAGCTGTATGAACATGATAAAGAATATAGGAAGGATTTTTACCTAAGGTTTAATGGAAGGTTTTGAAAGAGATGAATGGGTTTTGTGTTTGATATTTTTCTTGGAGAGTAGAAATGGGTAGAGAGTATTTTGTGAGAGATTTGTTGGAGAGAGGTTTTGAGAGAGTATTTCGGTAGAGTTTTGTTATGTAAAATGAGTGTGTGAAAGAATGAAGGAGGAATGGGGTATTTATAGAGTTTTTGGAGAGAATTTTGGATGTAATAAAATAAATTGAAATTGAAATAAAATAGATGGAAGAGGGAGGGGATAGGCGCTCGTTCTTGTACTTATAGGGGGGAGATGATTTTATTTTTTTGATTTTTGATAATTAAAAGATGTATTGTGTAAGATAGATGTGAAATAAAGTTGTATTGAAAAAGTAAAAAGTAAGAAAATATGTATGTAGGTAGTAAGAAATAAGTGTAAGAAAAAGTAGAGATAGTGAAATAGTAATGAATAGTAGAAATAGTACTATGAATAGTAGACTAGACATATAAAATACCGGTAGTAATAAAAATACGCGTAAACGAGCTATATCTGTTATTTTTAGTTATCGAAAAATTCAAAAACTGATATTTTTGAAATCCTTATTTAATTACGAGTCTTTTGGTGTTATCGGAATATTTTTAATATTCCGAGCTACGGGACATGCTTTTCGAGAACTGATCCCGATTGAGTCCGAAGGACACTCGAAATTTGCAAATCTAATATTTTTATGTTATCCTATATTTTTACGAACTATTTTAAGCCACTAACTTAATTTCGTTTTCTAGGGTTTGAAAACGCGGGATTGCCGGAGTTGAAATTGCCTGATTGTCTTGGTCTTTGTTGACTTTTGAACTCCAGTTTGACTAGGGTTAGGGTTTTGCTATTTTAACTTAGGGATCAGATAGGCGGATCTTTTCATGTTCGGATTTTCGAATCGATTGATTATTGAACTTTCTATTTTTTTTTTGAAAAAAACTCTTATGAAATTTCGTGATCAAAATTGTTTAAGGTTCGGTTTCAACTTGGGTCGAACTTTAGGGTTTCGATTTGGTATTCCAAAACCATTATCAAAAAATTCGAGGGCTTACAACCTACCCCCCTTAAAGAAAGTTTTGTCCTCAAAACTTGACTGGTAGTCTTGCTCATGATGTATACCCGATATCTTCAAAGGGTTTAATATTCCTCTAATGGAACTATGTAGATACCTAATTTTTGCCCAATTAAAAATAAGCTTAAATTTATAATAAAAATTAGTGTCATGTTGAGTTCATAAAAAATATAATAAAAAATAAAAATAATAATAATACTAAATAGTATAATAAAAAAGAGAGTATAGGAAATAGAGAAATAAAATATAGAGGAATAAATAAATAATAAAATAAATAATGATATGTATATCTAGGAAAAAAATTAATAAAAATATAAAATTATTTGGGCTTGATATATCATATATTTTATTTTTTAAGCCTTAAATATTAGTGGTTTAGCTACATGACCAAGGCACAGGCCAACGACCTAACGGTTCAGACTATGGACACACTAGGTTCAGGAGTAAGGGGACCCAGGTTCGATCCCAGCCCAAGGCAGATTTTGCCTCTTTTTTGTTCATTTTTTTGCCCAAAAGACACATTGGTTCATCACTTTGAGACACTTTTTGATCAATGAATCTTTTTTATTTTCGAAATTAAGTGTACAGACACAAACTAGGCATGGGATACATCACATCTGTACACAATTCATGTATTATTTAATCCCAAAAGGCTCTTAATTGAGTCATGAACATGGGGAAAAATTAGAAATAATATGTTTCTTCAAATTCCAAAAAATGGCCAAATCGTGTCCTTTATCAAATAAACACAACCAATCGAAGAGTCATAATATATAAAACTTGATTAATGATCAATTTAAACAAAAATCACGAATCGAGTCCCAATTTTGAATTGTTTTATTTGAAAAAATATGAACGATTCGTGATTCGAAAAATTGAACATCATAAAGCTTCAAAACGAAAAATTGATTCGAACTCTATAAATAGGTCACCACAAAGCCAAAAAAGCACAATTCAATTTTAGAAAATACACATTACAACATCAAGATCGGAAAATAGGAGTGAAAGTGTTCGAATTGCAAAAATCGCAAATTCAAAGTGATTTGAGAGAATTTTGATCAATTAAAGAGTGTGTTAGGATCATTAGGAAAGTGTTTTTGATTGATTAGAGTGTTGAAATTGCTCGAATTTGTATTTTGTGTCTGCAAATTTTGGGAATTTTTTTTCACTGTGCGCACGTTGGTTCGTCATCGGACCACCACCTCGGTCAATCTGGGCGCAAGAAACCCCGCCAGGAGATCAACACCACAAGACAGTCGGGCCGACGAGGTTTCGGAGGCGAGAAACACCACAGCTGCCGGAATCCGCCTCGAAAGATCACGCCATCTTTTCTTCGCCGATTGGGAGGATTCGACCCGACTCCAACCCGAATCCAATCCGCCCACAAATCTGACGGCCCACGTTTCATCATCAGATCCAACGGCTGTGATCAAATCGCCAGATCAACGTCCCTGATTTATCAATTCGATCAAACGCGCAGAATTGGTCAACGCGATCAACGATTCAAATCTCGCTCGAGTTAATCCAACTGTCCAGGTTAGTCTGTAATTTATTTATTTTTATAAATATTGTTTTTTTAGTTACCTAAACTATAAAAAATTTATTAAAAAATTCAGAAAAATCCCAAAAATTCTAGAAAATTTTCTAAAAATCAGAAAAAATATTTCATTTATTTTTCAGCAAATTTGATATTCATTGAATATTTTTTTTATAAATATGTTAATATGTGCATGCATGTTTTGATATTTTTTGAATATTTTATATATAAATGTGTTTAGATATTTTTTGAAAAATATGTTAATGAGTGTATGTGTGTTTAGATATTCTTGAAAACTATGTTAATATGTGTATATATGTTTTGATATTTATTGAATATTTTTCATTAATAGATTAATATGTGTATGTTTGTTTTGATTTCAAAAAAAAAAAAAATTGTTTTCAAAATTAATAAAAGGACTTAGAAAAATCCTTTTTATAAAATAACAAAATAAAAGTTTTGGATCTTAGGGATCAGAATTAAAATTTTTGTTTTCAAAAAAAAAAATTCAGAATTTATGAGTTAAAAAAAAAGTTTTCTTAAAAATTAGAAATAACCAACAAATTTAAAATTTTTCATAAAAGAACTACGTTTTATCTGATCTCGATTAGCGAGTACGTAGGCACCTTTGAGGCGACACTAAAAATATAAAACCTTTTTTTTAATTAGATATTATAAGTTTAAAATACTATTAGTTTATTATTTAAGTTTTTTTTTCTAAGAAAAAATTTTGGAAAATGATTAAATACGTTTTATTATTTCTTATTAATTAATTTTTCTTTATAAATATTCAACTTTTGTGGTCATTTGTGAATGCAATTATAAGTTTTTTAAAATATATAATTTTTGAATGTTTTTTCTTCTCTTTGTAAATATTATAAGTTTTCTAAGAATTAAAAATTAAAAAATGAAAAAATTATTAAAAATGATTTCTGACTTATAAATATTGTTATTTTTTTTGTACATATTTTTTTTGCAAGTTTTTTAGAAAAGGATAAATTTTGAATTTTAAACTTAAAGTGGTAACCGCTTAGGTGTTAATAGGTTAGCCCCCGGACTTAGATATATGGTATTTTTTTCTAAAGTTTGGTTTTAAAATCAAATTTTCCGTAGACTAGTAGCTAAGTTAGGATTAACCGACCCATTAATCCTAACTTTTCATTTTTTTTTTCGATTTTTATTGGTTGGCGACTCCAAAATATTTTCAAAACTCAATTTCTTTTAATCCCTAGTCGAGGATTCATGTTAAATGGGTTAGGGTTTAATGTGAATCGGGTTAAAAGAAATGAACCGGATGATTTTCAAAATTCAGGCTCGACAAACTCAATCTTTAATCTCAAGACCTTGTTACATCCAACTCCTTCTTTTGCTTCTTTAGGCTTTTCTTCCTTTCAGCTCGGAATATTGGTTACTATATTCCTTGTCTTTCACATAAAAGCTTATTCCAAGATTACGGTCTTTTATATATTCCTAACCATTTTCTACCACGTGTTCAATTCCTTTAACATGAACAAGTACTCAAGGCTCAAGTGACCAATATAAATTTCTCCTCCTTGTTCATTCAGATAACTTCTCCATTTAAAAGTAACTTTACCATGATTAATGCTATATCATGCTGTTGATCAATTTGATTATTAAGCAATGCAAGCAATTACGCATTCGAGTCCATTTCTCGAAGTGTTCTCATGCATTGTCTAGAACTCCTTTTTAATCTTGGCAACATTACCATTGTTGCGAATACAGCTTGTTACTTTAATCATTGAAATTTTTTTTTTCCCTTCTTATCCAGTTATGTAATTCCTTATTTGCTCCTGAGTTATTCGAGTACTTTGTTATTGACGATGACTTTATTGAACTTGCCATAGTTCATCTATAAACTCATTTATTCGTTCCTTTCCAAGAGTACCAGGTTTCTCAAGCCGAGACATTTAGCTTATCCATTCCTTGGTCCAAAACTCTTATAGTTACTTCCTTAGCTTTTCTCAACTTGATTGGTGTGATGTGGTATGGTGTTTAATCATGGGCTCGATATTCCTTACCAAGTTAATCCTCAAAATCTTCTCTAACTTACGAGGCGATCTAGGTGACTTATTTTGGAAAACTTTAGGGAAGCTTGAGCATAATGGGGATGTTGTCTAGATCGTGTTTCACCCCTTTTTACTCCTTGTATCTCCAGTTCCTTGTCATTTCTCTTTTACTAATTCGACCGAATTCAGATCATATCTCCTTAGACTTATAAACCCATCTACGATCGTTTCTTCCACGTTCCATAATTATTATTTTCTCATTTTGGTAGCCAACCGTATTTTCATCGGGAAATAATCCAACTTGTTTTTTTGTGGCTATTTCATATTTACTTAATTCCAATATTATAAGGTCTACCGGGAAAAAGCATTCTTGAATTTTTCCGGGGGACAATCTTTTAAAATTTTCCTTATCGTTACTTCTTGTGGGACTCTTTATTTCACTTTTAGGGGTTTCGCTTAATCGTCCAATTATCATCTATTGGAATATGTATGAAACTTAAAGCAAACACTTGATTGAGAGTTAACACTGACCTGCGGTCGGGTCATATCCATAGTTGTCCTTGTCCTCAAGGATAGCTAACTCTACGTCTCTATCATCCATCTCCCCACGTCTCCATTGACCTTCCAAGCTGTAGACCCTCATTCCATGCATAGAAGTCCCAACATGACTTCCATTTCCATTTCCAATCCTCATTCTTGTTGGAACAGGCCCTCTAGATGGTCCAGCCAATCCGGTGGTGACATTCTTCATTTGCAGGCATTCCTTAGCAAAGTGCCCGGTTTGTCTGCATACGAAGCAAATGGAGGATGCTTTCTTTGGACACTCCCTCACTTTGTGGTTTAGGTCTCCACAAAAGTAACACTTATCTTGTAATTCAGGACATCTTTTCGAGTAGTGGGTACCCTGACATTTCCAAAAATTATGTCCTTTGGTTTTTCTTCGTCCACTAACACCTTCTCCAAAACTGTTGTCTGGCCTAAATCTTTTTGAGGGTTGATCAAAACTTGGTCCTTCATGAAATCTTTCTTAATAATATGAATCCTCCTTTCTGGTGCACGTGTGTTTCTCCTTTTTGCTCCCTCAATAATCCGAGCTCTTTCTACCAATCCTTGAAATTTTCTTATATCAAACTCTATCAACTTCATTCGCAGCTCCTCATCTAGTCCATTCAAAAAGACTTGCCTCTTTAGTTCCTCGCTATACTTGTACGAGTCAGGTGCATACTGAAGTACCGACTAAACTCGGTCTCATATTGTTCCACCGTTCTGCCTTGTTGTGCAATATTCAAGAAGTCTGAGCTGTATTGAATTCGAAGGCTGCCTAGGAAGTAGTTCTCCAAAAACTCATGCCGAAACATTTCCCAGGTGATCAATTGCATCAATTCTCCACTCTTGGATTCCCACCACACACGAGCATTTAGGCGAAGCATATAGGTTCCATAGGGTATCTTTAGGTGTTCTGGTAACTTATACGCACCGAATGACCTTTCTATTTGTGCAAGCCAATCTTCTGCCTCATCAAGCTTGCTAAAAGCTCCATCAAAGTATCTATTACTCTTGATGAATTTTGGTAAAATGTTGTGGTATGGTCCTAGAGGTAGCGGTAGTGGCATGGTATGGGTTTGGTCATTTTGTGGTATAGGAACTTCCACGGATGCTTGACGCTCACTTTGGGGTAGGGTCAGAGCAGACGCTTGTGCATTCTGTTGCTGTACCAGGGTATTCAACAATTGTGCTATCTGTTCAAGAGTTGCCTGGTTGTTAACTGGTGGATTTGGCGGAGGCGTAGCTTGTGGATTTGGAGGAGTATCTTCAAGTTGATTTCCTTCCCTAAGTGGTTGATTTGAAGACTATTGATTGCGGTGTCATCCTCCTCGAGTACGGCTGTTTAAATATTTTAATTACGTGAGTTCATTCTTTTCTCTTAACCTATTAAGTTTTATCGCGATATTTACGAAAATCTTGGAAGTCTAGGACAGCCATAATCACGGAAATTTACATAATCAAAAGCATAATAAAATCCAAATAACCATAAAAGAAAATTTCATTTAATAGAAACATAAAAAACATGGAAGATTAGAAATTTATAAATGAAAATCAAATTCATAGAAATAAAATCATATAACAAACACTCAAATAAAAGGTTGGTAAGTAAATAAAGGATTCCGGAAATAGAATTTCATAAAATTACAAAATAAAACATCTTTTAAGAAATTTACTTGAGAAAAAGGCATAGCAAGGGTATTATAAAACAACATTTTAAAAGGGTTTCTTTAATTCACTAGTTATCTTCAAAACTCTTAACGACTATCTTTAATTAAATCTTATTTAGTTAACTAGGGCGCTTTGCTTGGGGTAGATGCGGTACTTCTTTCTTGATTCGGCGTCCTCTTTTTGTGCTCACGAACTCGCGCTTTGTTCTGGCCTCTCCTTTTAGAGTTCCTGCTTCGTCTTCATCCTTTGGGTAATGGATGCGCGATCCTCGTCTTTTGGGGACATCGATGGACATACTAACGGTTAAACTAGGTCATATAGTCTTTTATTTGTTTCTTTAATCAAAAGCAGGCTTTACAAAGGTGATATTTTCTTGTGATTAAAAACGGTTTGAAAAAAAAAATTTCATTCAAAGTCAAAAACTAGTTTTTACACTTGTGTTTTTAGTGAGATCATAAAATACGCGACTTTCCACTCGGTATCGTAATATCCCACTTGCTACGGTTCTAGGACTTCCTAAACTGTTTTTATCTTATTGGACAAGGTGGTCTCATAGGATCCTTAGGTTTTCCCCTTATTCTACATACGGTTTCTTTATTCTATGATGAAAAGTCTATCTATCTTTTCTTCTACTAATCTTTCATCTAAATACTAATAACATCACAAGGATCTCCCTATCACTCTCTGGATTTATTCCTAACTTATCATGTCTCTAAGATTTTTATTCCAAAACTTATGATTTTCTTCCCTGATCTTGATGCTCTAATACCACTTAAACTGTCACGCCCCGAAGGGTATCCTAAACGTGGCAGTCCGCACATACGGTAATAAAACTTAAGGATGACTTCTCAAAGTCATGCGAAAGTTTTCAACACCATATGTAAGGCGTCTATCACAACAATAGGAGATACGGTGGGATGTATAGTTTAAGATAGTAAATAAAGCGATACAAGAATCTAAATAAACATCAAATTTATCATTAATAGAATATAATCTTTACATCATCTTAAGGGTTTTTCCCTTGTAATTCTCAAACCAATCATAATAACAACTTAATCCTTCCCACAACCAAATAATACTAACACCAAAAGATATTAAAGGATAATTAACCTATGATCTTCAAAAGATTCCCATAAGCTTTACTAGGACATCACCCCACTCGAGTATATGAAGTCATCGGGCATAAAAGATATTGTCCTTACAATAAAGGTCTATCGGAGTATAAGCATAACTAGCTTAGTGAGTATATTCATGTCAACGTACTTGTATAAATAATTTCAAACAAGTTATTAACAAGCATTTGAATGCATCAAACACGTGATCAAGCAATGCATATGATCTACCAGAAATCATATGTTTGAATGGATTTACCCCTCCATTCAGGGTTAAGTGTTACAGGCTCTTTAAAACCCAACTCAAAATCCAACTCATGTAGTTTATTTCAGGCTCCTACTAGCCATCACAAAATAGTTCTTTCAGGCACCTATCGCCCATCTTGCAGATTTCTGGCTACTGCACACCCGGCTACTAAGCTCTTGTCCCATCGAGATTAGCAGCTCATGTAATGAAATTAACTACGTGATATGCATGAATCAGTTAATATAATTCATAGTATATGTTTAAAGTAATTTAAAGGTGATCATAGAATTTTTGCACACACTCCAACAAAATAACAGCAAAACATAAGTTAATTAACAACGATTCATGCCTCGGTATGCTTAACATTCTTTCAACCAATATTATCATACATAATTCATTTCATCTTTTCCTACTTCTAGTGCTTCTAGCTACAAGCACAACCAAGTACGAGAAAGGTAGGAAATAAACTCACTTGGCCATGAGGATCTATCTTTCTTACGGATGAGTCGATCGATAAATCCACTAATCAAAATAATCCTCCGGGTACGAATACTCCTCCTCGGGTTCACCTAATCAAGAAGAATACCCATAATGAGTATTTCTTATTGATTCTATGGTACTTATCAAAAACTATGTTATAAAATCGATAAAATTCGCATAGAAGGTAATTCCAACTTAAAATGGCCATAACTTGGTCATTTTAACTCGGAATTGCGCTTATAATATATCGTTTTCTACCTACTCGAAAAGATCTATCTATTTCTAAGGTTATTTTTGTCATAAAAAGCCATTTGGATTGCAAACTAACACAGTACAGAATAGTTACGAATTTATAGTTTACAAAATATGATTTTCTCAAACTTTACTTCACTCAAAAATTCTTAAGAAAAATATATGGATATATATATATATAGTTGAAAAATCCTTTGAACATATATTTATACTCATAGGTATGCATGATTTTGATAGTGTTGTCTTAATATTGATATTTCATAAACAATTTGTCTTAAGGGATTTAAAAGACAAGACTTTTGAAAACTTATTCTTTTAGAATATATAAATGTTTTATTATTATTTCATTTTCTTACTTTTCAAATGTAAACTTGTTTTCAAAAATTTTGGTTCTTCAAGTTATCTACCAATTTTATTTCTAGTGATTGAAAATAAGCTTTTCAAAATATTCTTTAAGTTTCAAATATTTGAAGTTGTGTATGTTTTCCTTTTATTTTTTATATCATTTCTCTTCTTTGGGAAATAGATATACCTTCAAAACTTTTATTTTTCGGCAACCTTATTTTCTAAGTTGGTTTTCAAAATAGTGAATCGATGTTATCTTGGTTTGAAAAACTTGTTTTATTCTTAATATTTGTTAAATTGTAGAATAACTTCTTTAGGCAAGTTTATAAGAAAAGCTCTCTTAATAAGGAATTGTTAACATTAGAACTTAGTAAAACTTCGTTTTAATTTTGAAAAGATAATAATAATTATAAAATTCAAGTTTTGAAGATGCTTTCATAGTATGTGATTTTCAAAGTCTAAAATGAATCTATTAAAAGATTTAGTTGAGTTCAAGTCTTTAGTTCAAGACTAAAAATTCTTATCTTGATGGAGTATTTAGCTTTTAAAAGAAATGAGTTTTTTATTATTTTGACAAGATCTTCGTTACTAATTCTTCTAGAATTTATTATTAGCTTATCCTTTGAAAAGAGTTTATTAAAGAATACTTAAATATGTTGTTGAAAATTCCTTTTGTTAAGACATCTAGTTTACTTTTCTTTATTTAAGAGAGAACCCATTTTTATTTTAAGACAACAACATTCTTAATCATGCATGAATATGATTATGTAGTAATGTAAAAGTAAAGATAAAATATAGTAAGGTAGAAATAAATACTTGTAAGTAAATAAACATAAATAAATAGTCAAGCATTGGGAACCTTAGCTTCATCAAGGTTTCCCGATCATGTATTGAGAGCCTTAGCTTCATCAAGGCAACCCGGGACTAAGAATGGACTAGTCCCAAAGGAAAAGAAATGCAAAGAAAAGAAAAGAAATTTGTTTTGACTTGATATGGACAAGTCTAAGACTAGAAAGACTAGTCTTAATAAATTGCATAAAACAAGTAAATAAATAAATTGCAAGACTTGGAAATAAATAAATAACAAATGAGCTTATATGCTCTAAATAAATATATATACATAGTATACATAATATTATATAAGTTAGATTAAAAACAAATAATAACAATAATAACAACAACATAATATTAACATATGGAAAATAATGGAAACATGAACAAAAACAAAACATGAATAAATTGTTGCTTCTTTAACTCTCATGAGTCTAAGAAACATACACTAAACTCATGTTAAGCTGTATGAACATGATAAAGAATATAGGAAGGATTTTTACCTAAGGTTTAATGGAAGGTTTTGAAAGAGATGAATGGGTTTTGTGTTTGATATTTTTCTTGGAGAGTAGAAATGGGTAGAGAGTATTTTGTGAGAGATTTGTTGGAGAGAGGTTTTGAGAGAGTATTTCGGTAGAGTTTTGTTATGTAAAATGAGTGTGTGAAAGAATGAAGGAGGAATGGGGTATTTATAGAGTTTTTGGAGAGAATTTTGGATGTAATAAAATAAATTGAAATTGAAATAAAATAGATGGAAGAGGGAGGGGATAGGCGCCGTTCTTGTACTTGTAGGGGGGAGATGATTTTATTTTTTTGATTTTGATAATTAAAAGATGTATTGTGTAAGATAGATGTGAAATAAAGTTGTATTGAAAAAGTAAAAAGTAAGAAAATATGTATGTAGGTAGTAAGAAATAGGTGTAAGAAAAAGTAGAGATAGTGAAATAGTAATGAATAGTAGAAATAGTACTATGAATAGTAGACTAGACATATAAAATACCGGTAGTAATAAAAATACGCGTAAACGAGCTATCTGTTATTTTTAGTTACCGAAAAATTCAAAAACTGATATTTTTGAAATCCTTATTTAATTACGAGTCTTTTGGTGTTATCGGAATATTTTTAATATTCCGAGCTACGGGACATGCTTTTCGAGAACTGATCCCGATTGAGTCCGAAGGACACTCGAAATTTGCAAATCTAATATTTTTATGTTATCCTATATTTTTACGAACTATTTTAAGCCACTAACTTAATTTCGTTTTCTAGGGTTTGAAAACGCGGGATTGCCGGAGTTGAAATTGCCTGATTGTCTTGGTCTTTGTTGACTTTTGAACTCCAGTTTGACTAGGGTTAGGGTTTTGCTATTTTAACTTAGGGATCGGATAGGCGGATCTTTTCATGTTCGGATTTTCGAATCGATTGATTATTGAACTTTCTATTTTTTTTTTGAAAAAAAATCTTATGAAATTCCGTGATCAAAATTGTTTAAGGTTCGGTTTCAACTTGGGTCGAACTTTAAGGTTTCGATCTGGTATTCCAAAACCATTATCGAAAAATTCGAGGGCTTACAAAACTCACTTTAATTATTACTTTAAATTTATCATGTATTTAGCACTCATTTCTTGTTTTAGCTTAGAAACTCCACTAAGTATTTGTCATTTCAAAGCGATACCATAAGTGACGTCCTTTATTTACCATTTAGTTCCTATGGTCCTAACAAAACAAAGGTCATCTTGCATAGAACTAATAGCCTCTTCGCCTAGAAAAACCAAGCATTACCAGAGATTTAAAACAATAACACGTAATAGGCTGCCACTTACTCAAATATTGCTTATATAAATTGTGTAATGCATGTTCATTTCATTTATGGTACCAGTAGTTTTTAATCAGGTTTAAGGTGATTAATCATTTCATAGACAAGCAACATACTATATAAGCAATACAATCATGAAAAATTTTGTTATTACTATCATTAGGGTAGCT
This sequence comes from Combretum micranthum, assembly GCA_024138025.1. Classification (NCBI taxonomy): domain Eukaryota; kingdom Viridiplantae; phylum Streptophyta; class Magnoliopsida; order Myrtales; family Combretaceae; genus Combretum; species Combretum micranthum. Next base: position 9,846 of record JAMXBD010002497.1, on the reverse strand, counting down.
TAGCAATCAATAATTCATACAACAAACAATTTCCGTAAACCCATACAACAAATTCAGATTATTATTTTTCATCTAAGATCAACTAAGCTACAAGCACACACAATGTAATAAGTCTAAGTTACTCACCTGCTCATACTAGCTAGTCGTAATAGTTAGCTGGGAAATCCTCTATAGTTTCAAAATTACCTATTGAGATGAATAAAATATTCATCAATAAAACATAAATTATAGAACTAAACTTCCATGAGTGTCTAAGTGTCCTATACTGATATTTGGTTTTCTTCCTGTTACTATATTGGTTCTTTAATGGTCCTATGATAATCAATTATTATTTAATATTTATTTTTATTTTACTTTTATTGATTGTTTGATATTTATATATTTTTATTGGGTAGTTGTAGAATTTGTATTTAATGGATTGATATTTTTATCATTACTATTATTATCTTTCACATTATTCTTTAGTTAACCTATATAGTAACATATTTATTTACTATTATTTAGTTTCGTTGTGTTTCTCTTAATCTACTTTATAAATATCTTGTCATTTTTGGGAATCACATCATTAAAAAATTGAACTTATTTATATTTCCATTCTTATATATTTACCTATATAAACAAGTATTTTACTTTTATCATAATTTATTTTTATTTGTAAAGTATACTAATATTAGCAATAATAATAATAACACAACAACAACACACAACAACAACAACAACAACAACAACAACAACAATAATAATAATAACAACATTACTGATAATCTGAATAATAATAATATCACTAATAATAATAATAACAACAATAACAACATTAACAATAATATCATCATCATCATCAACAACAACAACAACAACAACAACAATAACAATAGTAATAATAATAATAATAATAATAATAATAATAATAATAATAATAATAATAATATTCGAAATTAAAACATATATATATATATTATTTTTTGTTGAAGTCGAGAGGTGCACGGCTTGGTATACAACCGTGTTCCTGCCGTGTACTTCTGGAAATACAGCACCCTCAATAATTCAATGCCAAGAGGAACACGAGGTGGTGAACTCCCCGTGTACAGGTCATGCTTATCTGGAATTCGATATTTCATGGTATTTGATCCATTTTCCTATAATTTGCCCAACTTGTTTTTAAATGCTTCCTAAGTGTTTTACATGATATATCTATATATATATACATATATCATCTTACAACACATCAACATGTATATAATCTTTGTTTTATGAAAATAAAGAGTGTAACTAGGGTTTTATTGAAACTTACCTCGTTTTGGATATTTTAAACTTCGTTCTTGAGTTGATTTAGAATCTAGGATTAACAAAACTTTGTTTAAGCTAATGTTCTAACATATTACTATCTAAAAACGAATTTACTCACCTTGTTTTTCCTTTCTAAAGCTTATTGTGGTGCTTTAATGGAGTTGCATTATGTTAGAGTTATTGATTTTTTCGTGGTTTATTGGGACGAATTTGAGCTATTATTATTGCTATTTTATGTGGGTTAATGGCTTTGTTTGGTAGTGCATTAAGGCTTTTGTTTTGATTTGTTAAGTGAGCATATATAATGGAGTAATGGGAGCTTCTTCAAGGTTGAAGAAGAAGAAGTTGTCTACCAAATTTTCTTGATTTGCCTCTTCATTTAATGAACCATCTAGGTGTCCTAATTAGATTGGCTGTATGTGTTAAATTATTAACTTTTGGTAGACAATTTGGGCAAATTTTTATTTCATTTTGGCTAACATTCTTCAATGCAAATCTAGCCATACGTTTTGGTGCAATTTGCACCGATTTTTACATGTATATTAATATAATAATAGTTAGTTAATAATTATCTAAATTTTAGGATAGTTTATTAAGTTAAACAGGTATAAATATGATGATTATTAGAAGTTTTGTCTTCAAAAATTTATATAGAGTTTTACAAAATTTATAGATTGTTATTGAGTTCAACTTTGGGTTTAAAGTTTACGCGATTAATTATTTTTAGGTTTTATCTCACCCGATTACGGGTTTCTAAGTTTAATAGATCAATTTTCGTTTTAGGCTCTAATAGCTTAAAAGTGCTCTAACTAAAACAGTTGTGGATCCAAATATTTATTTAGAGTCTAGACTATTAGTTATAGATTTGTTTATATTTTTATTGTGTATTTATAACCCTAACGGTTTATCTTTAAGTTATCGTTTTCTAACTATAAGCGTAATTGGTCATTTACTTTTTATCGCATTTAAAATCTTAACCAAGTTATTATTATATCTTAAGTTTTTTATACCCATTATGAAATCCTATTAGTAGTATTTAATACTATCTAGAAAACTTTATTTTAATGTTTGAAACTATATACAGACTCATTACTACTCGTAGTTCTATTCTAGAGTCTTCGTTGAGTTCAATATCAACTATCTATTTTCTATATTTATAATCCTATCTATTTTTACTAGTACGAAAAATTGTCGGGGTTTACAGCGGAAGCAGAAGATGTATTAACTCTACTTGAGGAGTTAGAGTAATGCTACGAGGCGTAGCTATACCAGTCATAAGTGGTTGGACATTGCATCCAGAGGAAGAGAAACCTCTGAGATGGACCCTTGCCCCTTCTCCAACAGTGAATGGGATCTCTTAGAGTTGAAGGCAATAAAGGCTGCAATGGCTGTAGTGGCTCTTGCCAATGTCCTCCGTCATTTTCAGCAGCAAGAATAGTAGTTTGCTCGGGTTAAGCATCATGCAGGGTCTCATGGCTAATACCCTCTAGGACAATAGTAGTTGGCGTGGTACCAGCCACTTGCACACCTGGTGCGAGCAAAGTTATCTTGGGAAGTGAACTTCCCGATGCAGTAGCAGCTTTTATCATATCAGGTGAGAATTGCTTAAAGCATTCAAAAATTGATTGATAGCCTGATTATTTTCCTGCATAGTGTGTATCATGAGCGCACTATCAACTGCAGGAGCTTGTACAGCCATTAGTGACATTTTCATCTAGCATGAGTCTCCTCAACTATATCAAGATGATTCTCTTGATCTTGGGGGTTTGCTTCCTGTCCAGTTCTCTTGTGTGGAGGTGTCATTCTTGTCAAGAGCTTACTCTCGTCCCCAGTGGAGTTGCGAAATAATGTATGGTAGGGTTACTGTAGCTAGCCAATCACATGTGATAGGCTTGGCGATCGACCCAAAAGAAGTCCTGAATTGATGACACTCGTAGGATGTCGTAGAGAGAGGCGTGGGAGGAGGAATAGGTAAACCAAGTTTCTTGAGTGCGTAAGTATGAAAAAAGATCAAATCAAGTAGACTTGATCATTCTTGGCTCGTTTTTGGTAGAATAGATGCTTTGATCTTTCTTGGAGATGTTTCAACAGAGTATCTGTGTTTTTCTCAATCTTAGCAATCTGCAAAATGCCCCAAAATGAGAGAAGAAACATCTTATTTATAGATGTTAGAGGCCAGTAGTAGCTGTTGGATGAATCAGGATAGATGGTTGAGATCATTACTTGCAACCAATGGATCTCTTTTATGAATTTGATGGCTAGAATCCATCCCTTCTTTTATGTATGTGGCATGGGTTTTGGATTTGAGCCTGGAGTAAAATGAGAGTTTTTATAATAAAAATGGAATCCTTTTTTTTTTTTTATTAAAATAGCACATCTTTAATATAAAATAGAAATAGACTCATTTTATTCCAATAAGCCCTATTTTAGACAAATAAAGCCTAAATTAATCCATAAAGATATTTTTGGAGTTTACTTTTTGCGCATGAGAAATCCGAATAAGGCCGAAAGTGGAATAAACTGGTCCGATAATCCTTGTTCCGAGTCTACCAAGTCAAATCTCATATGACATCCTTTATTAAACTCAGTCTTCTAAGCCCTATCACTAGCCCAGAAGACTGGTCCGTGGTATTAAATTGAGCTAAAAGCCTAATTATCGAAATGATCCTATACAGTTTTTTTATGCAAATAACATGTTACATTTACCCCAAATTAAAAGAGAAATCTAGAGAAAGATTTGAAAGGTGAAAATTTTGAATAAACAAGTTCATTTATTTGATTGGACAATCCAAAACATCCTTTGTGGAAGACTCGGCAAAAAAGTCCTTGTAAGCTTATAAATTTTTTTACACTAATTATTTTATGATTGATTTAATTATAATATTAATAATAATGCATTTTCATCTCGAGACTATAGAAGTTTCCCACTTAAAAATATGAAAATCCCTTTTCATATTATGGGAGTCTCCACTTTCACAGTTTTTATAGTGTCATGAAGCATTTTTAAGAAACATTTAACCATATATTTTCCTTAAAGGGGCATATCATATTGTCTACATCTTTGACATGATTTTCGTTATTTAAAAAAAAAAAAAAATTTGGATCGTTTTTTACATAATACTTTATTTTTATAAAATAAATAAAATATTATAAGAAAATAATTATTTAGAAACTTCAATAGAACATCCTTAAAAATTAAAAAACCTCTTCAAATCTATAAGGATATCAAAATATTAAGCTCTTAGCGTAAGAAATTGACGCTAATGACGTGGACGTAGATGCTGTAAGCCTTTTCTCGCGCAAGATATATGAAGTCAGACATATTGCGTCCATAAAAGAGCAAATGGCCAAATGCAATGTATCGTGGACTTAAGTTGCAAAAGGAGAACCATGTATAAACCACATGTTGCTATAGTATTAAGATATATTTTCTTTTTGACCAAACACACGGGTGGAGGCGTAAATTCTAAATTCTACATTGAGAAATTCAACTGGATGGCCCTTTTTTGGAGGGAAAATTATATATAAATACTTTGACGTCTAAATATTTAATGACTCACGATAAGACTTTTGTAAACGAGTGGTATGAACATTTTCTGTTAAATTTAACATAGGTTTGATTTCCTCATCCTAAAAATATTATAATTAATAGATAATAATTGAAATAAGCACATATTCACACAAACAATATAATGCTTGTCTTTTCCATTTCTACTATCATTGGTTTTGGGAATATTCTAACTTCCAAGTTATGTTATAATATGATTTTCTTTAGAGTAAGATATTTTTACTTACTTTTTTTCAATGTACCTTAATAGTTAAAAATTGTTTTCATTTTTAAAATATCTTATAATAAATTTTACCTTGTTCTATTCAATTTGAACTATTAATTACATATATAATATCTTGAGAAATAATTAATAAAAATTTTGAAAAAATTAAAGAAGAAGAATGTAATAAAAAGGGAAAATTACATCGATCATTCTTGTAAACTTTTGAAAAACACGAACACCCCACTTTTTGAAAATTCTAAAATCCCCTCCTTTTTTTGTGTAGGTGCTACAAAACTTAATAAAATAACATATGATATATAAATATTAAGTCCATATGGCAATAAAATAATATATTTATTAATTTCCATATCATTTTTAAACTTAATTAACAATCATGAAAATAGGAAAAAAATATAATTATAAAAAAATATATAAATAATTCTAACATGTATAAACTAAACCAACAAATATATATATATATATATATATATATCATTTATGACCAAAAATAGAGATTTGCAGTGGAATTGAATATATTCCTATTTTTAGACATAAACCATCTATTCTTTTTTTTTTTTTCGTGTTGTGTTTATTCTTGATGTTAATTTTTTTTTTTTCATGAGTCATGAAAATGAAAAAAAATAAAAAAAGAAATAATAATAATAATAATACTAATAATAATAAATTCCAAGAAACATAATGAAATAACCCGAATGCTAAGATAACCTAAGTAGTAAAATGCAAATTAATTTATGGAAAATAGGAGGAAATTTGGGCCAAATTAAAAAAAAAAAATATATAATAAACAAAAATAAGCTAGACTATTCAACTAAGTAAATTAAATGAAATACTTAATATGGTTAGGTGAATTAGTAAATTTAAGCTAAAAATTAATTCCAATTGGGAAATAAAGATTAAACCATAGAAATTCCCCATTTCATTATACCAAATAAATCAAAAACCTAAATATCAAATTAGCCATCTACCTAAGTTATAATTTCTCAAATTTCCAATTTTCCCAATTTTGATAAATTTCTACAAATTCAACACATAAATTTCTCAACTCCTTCATTTTAGTCAAATACATATCTAACCACCTATTTAACTTAATTTATTTCATCATCTTCAAAATTTGCTAAATTAAATTCCTAAATTAATCTAACTAGTTCTTAAGCCATTTGACGTCTAATTACATCTTAAGGCTCTAATCAAATTGCTAATCTAACCCATTAACCATATTAGCTCTAACCCTTATAAAAATCTTCTAGAACCTTCATATCAATATCCTTATCCATTACAAATTTCAGCAGAAAATTTTTCATTAATTTATTTTTGCCAACCATAACCTCTAGAACATTCTCTATATTGCTAACTAATGTCCTTATCTTTGTCCTACCCTCTTTGTACAAAATGAAACCTAATGTACCCTAAAATAGCCACCACTTTACCTCCCATTCTAGCAGAAAATTTCATCCATTTTTCTCTCAAAACAAATGCTAAAATACTACAAATTACTTTCCTCTATCAAAACCCTACTAGGTACTAAGTCTTATATATTTTATGTCTTCTTTGAGCCATCTAAAACTCCTATTAATCTCTTTTTTCTTTTGAAATTAGCTGTTTTCACAAGGAGCTTGAATTAGAGGCAAAAGGAGCTTCACTAAATTCCTAGGAGTAGAATAGTGAAGGTTTAAGCTTGTTTGCTACTACAAGTAAGTTGTTTAATTAAATAGTGTGATTAGTGAAATATATTAGTGAATAATACTTTGTAATATTAAAAATATAGAATATGGAATATATGATTGGGTGAAATAATGTGTTACTTGGTTTGGTGAAATGTGTTGATATTGGCATTGTTTATGTATTATTTAGTAAATTTATGGTGTAAATATAGTTAAAAATAAATTAGATGTTATGTAATATGTTTTGATGTGTTCTATATGATTTTGTAATGATTTTTCATGATGAAAATTGAATAATATGTTTGCTGGATAGAAAATAGAAGTATTATTTGCCATGATATGTAATTGTTGGTTAGGGTATTAAACTAATTTATTTTCATGTAAAATTTATGGAAATGATAGTATATCATCTTAGGATATAAACTAAGGTTTTTAAAGGCTAATAAGTGTATTTCTTGAGAAAAATAAATAAAAATTTGCACGAAATTTTTGAAATGATGTTCAAGAAGTGTATATATGATCTAGAAATTTTTATAATTTTTTAAGGTCATTTCTTTTTTTTTTTTTTTTTAGATTTTTAATTTTTGGATGAACTGTGCAAAACGTTGTTTGAACCAGACTTCTTTCGTGGCTAAAGCGGTCAACTTTATTTTTCTTTTCAAAAAAAAAAAAAAACGTAATAGCTTAGTATGTATAGTTTTTATATGAAAATAGAACCGAACCAAAAAGTACAAAAATCTAGGCGAATCGGTCCAAAAACAAATCGATGCGTAGACCTTCCTTTTTTTCCAGCCTTGTTTTCTTTTAAAAAAAATTGTGAAATCCAAATATAATTAAATTTAATAATTATCAAACTAGCCTGATTAATTGTATAGTTAGTTATAATTAGTTAATTTAGGCATATTTTGATTTATTAGACTTTTTGTTAAATTAAAATTAATACATATAGGTTAGTGTGCTAAATTAGCTTATTAGGTATAAAATGGCTTTTAATTGTAAAATTGAGTAATTGAATATAATATGACCTAAATCAATACAACTAATTATTATGGGCTTTAGTAGTGAAATTGGGCTTAGATAATAGTTTAGAGCCAAATCAAATTATATGGGCATCAGTTGGATTAAATATACCAAGTGAGTTATAATAGATTTTAATTAACTAATTAGGCTTAAAATAGGTAATTGACTATTAAATGGATTTGAAAAATATAATGGGCTATAAAATTAGATTAATAATAATTTAGGATTAAATAGGCTAAAATGACTTAAATGGGCTTAATTAGTAAAAATATAGTTAATATGAGATAAATGACCTAAAATGGGCTAAGGATAGTAAAAATAGGTCCAATTTGATCTAAAATAATCTAAAATGGACTTAGAAATGAATTTAGGTATGACTTAGCTAATATCAATAATTATGGGCTTTAATAATTGGTTATGGACCTAAACACTAAAATAAGATCCAATTTGACTAAATACCTTCAAATGGACTTAATTAGATAAAAATGGTTAAGGAACATAACCTAGAGCCAATAACATAATTTCTAGCCAACTGGGCCTATTTACACTAAATTGGCTCAAACTAAATCCTAACAAGTCTTCTCTAGCTTTCAGGCCTAAGCCTTCAAAATATAGACAAATACTAACTTTACGCTCTATGGGCTTAAATTCATTATACGGGCCAATATCTTTACATATTTCAATTAGGTCATTCCAAAATATTTAAGTCTATTATCGATTCTAGGTATTGAAATACCTAATTGGGATCAAATTATTTCTATGGGCCAAAGCCCAAATTCTTAATGGGCCCATATGAGATATTAGAAGGCTCAATAGCTTAATTAGGGGTCTAATTAAATTCACTAGGGCTTGAACATAATTATTAGGTCTAATAAGCAATATTACTCTAATTTGGACCTAAATTTAAAATAAAGCCTAATTCCATCTAATTTAACATTTATATTCCTTAATGAACTCAATTCTAAACTCTAAAGCCCATTACCTTAAAAAGTTAAACACTTAGAGAATTTTTCATTGAGCCTAATTTAGGATCTTAAGGCCCAATATGTCTAAATAATAAATCGATTTCCAAATTCTATAGGCTTAGTCTAAATTATCTAAGCCTAACTATCCTAATTGGATCTAACTCAATTATAAACCAAGGCCTTATATTAAAAGGCCTTATGTTAAATTGACTGATCAATATGACTTAAATCATTAGTTTGTATATCAATACTTATACAAATTAACCTTTCTTGACATATATTCAATCAACCTATTGTCTTACTTTATGATCCTCTACTTTCTACTTTCGATATTAGGTACGCAGTAATATGCGTGTTTTTTGCCTAGCATAGGCATTCTTAAATGGACTTAACTTAAATATGACCTAATAATTGATGTGCTGATTTTGCATGTGTCATTTAATTGAGTAGGGAGTGACAACTTTGCTAGGCAAATTGTAGACACCCACCCAATTTTTGCCCCAATTAAAAATTAAGCTTAAGTTTAGAATAAAATTAATGTCATGTTGAGTTCATTAAAATAATATAATATAATATAATAATAAACAATAGTATAATAAAAAAGAGAGAAAAGAAAAAAAATAAAAAAAAAATATAGAGGATAAAAATGTATAATAAAATAATTAAATGAATAATAGTAATATAATAATATATGTAGAAAAAATTAAAATAAATAATTATTTGAGCTTATATATAATATTTTATTAGTCTTAGTATTAGTGGGTTAGCTATATGACCAAGGCACAGGCCAATGCCTAACGGTTCAGACATAGACACAGGAGCAAGGGACCCGAGTTCGATCTAGCCCAAGGCAGATTATTGCCTCTTTTTGTCAATTTTTTTTTTCCAAAAGACAATTGGTTCATCCACTTTGAGACCTCATTTGAGCAACGAATCTTTGTGTTTTTTCGAAATTAATTGTACAGACACAAACTAGGCATGGGATACATCACATCTGTACATATTTCATGCATTATTTCATCCAAAGGCCATTAATTGAGACATGAAAATTGGGAAAAATTCGATATGGACATGATTTTTCAAATTTTAAAAATTGGCCGAATTGTGTTCTTTGATCAA